>JANRMT010062823.1:25528578-25545902 GCA_026402145.1 Polypterus bichir lapradei | reverse complement strand
GATGGCCGTCCAGGTTTCACTTGCCCACCTTTCACTGTCTCCCTTTTTTTCTTCTCTTCCGTGGGTCTCAATGCCAAAGCTCCACGTCTGCTGGCAGTTTTTGTTCTCCTTTGCTGCCCGTCTTGAAGGCTCCTGTATTTTTTTTTGTGTCTCCGCTCTCTTAGGTGTTTCACCATCCTTTCTTCGACTCTCCGTCTGACTGCATTGAAGACAGTGGGGTAAGCCCGCCGTTCCTTTCTCGGAGGCTCGTATTAAACTGTAGGTTGTGTTTGCTGTTTTTTCCATTTTGTATCTCATTCTGTGTAAATGAATGTCAATGCCATGCCTTTGTGGTACCACAGCTGCCTTAAACCCGCTTCATCGGTGGTCTGACGCACACACTGGGCCAGTTCAGGGGTCTGTAGGAGGCTTCAGCCTGTCCGCGCAGCCCTGGGTTCAAGGCAGGAGCAGGACACACACACTGTCACACACACACTTAGTCTCACCAGTCATCCAACCTGCCTGTCCTTGGAGAAGAAAAGCCACACAGGCACAGGGAGGACATGCCAACTCCAATCAAATAAGCAGACACTCTGTTGATGGCCCAGTGGCTGGCACTGCCTCCTCATAGCTTTGTCAAAACTGTTCTAAAAGCAGGGCACACCGTTGTCTTTATTCATCGCCGCCATCTTTTGCCTCTTGGGCTTCAGCTGGGGTTCAAATGTCTCATTTTTGTTCTTTTTTTAAGGCGCCTTTCAGCTGTCATTGTATTCTGTGACGTTCCTTTATTCTAGTGGGTGGGTCTCCAGGAGGCGGGGTCACCTGCCCATCACAGCCAGGGACCGCCCACAGCCATATAAAGACGCGCTTGTGGAGGCGGCGAGTTCTGCTGCGTCTGTCGTTGTTTTCTTTGATTTTCGGCTCCTTTTTTTCGTTTTTATTTTGTCTTCGCCTCCGTGAATTCGGATTGACTGGACATCATCTTTTTTATTTGTAAAGATTCCCTCTGTGTGACCAGCCAGGTTGTTATGGTGCCCCCACCCCTCGGATGGGCATTTTGTGCTTTGGGACTCTCAAGTTCACAACACGTCTTCAGTGTCACTGAGCCCACGTGAAGCTCTAATGGCCTGCTTGCCTAAGTCCTCCTTCCCTTTTCTTAGAACATTCCAGAACGTCACGAGGCTTGAGAGCGGCCTGCTGCCTTCCCGCTCAGCGTCTGCCCCCTTATTCTTTCACCGTGATGGACACCATAACATGCTGTGGAAATCCATCTTCAGAGTCCGTGGTCCGCGAGGTTCAACCCGAGACCCTCAGACCATCTTGATCCTCAGACAGCTCAGTGAATGTTCATCGTCTCCCAGTATGGCGGCTCTAACGCTTGCTTTTATTTCGCAGATGTTTTACCAGAACCAGGTCTTCCAGAATGGCTTCTACATTTACAAGTTTGTCCACGTGTACCCGCCTGGCCGTTACTTCATAACCAAGGTAACCAGAGCCCATCTTCTCTGCTGGCTTTTATGTTTCCTGCTGTGCCACCCACCACAGCGGCCCTCATTTTCAAAGACGCTGGAGGTAACCGATTGGACGGTTCGGAGCCCCACATGCGCTCGGTTTTGTTTCGCCGACGTCTCCGTCCTCTGGACTCTCAGCCGCGTTTCTAGACTGGGTTGACGAGAGATCGACTTTCTCTTTGGGTTTCGTCCTTGGCTCGTCTCGTTGCTCCTAACGTAAACCTTTTCGTTTGTGTCCTTCGCACAAGAACGCTAACAATTAGAGACACGGATTCTGTAATGACGACCGTGCGGAGAGCAGGCCCACCTTATAGGCCGGGGTCCGCGTCTCTCCCGGCTCCAGCTTCAACCCCCGCCATATTTGTAAAGATTGGCGCTCAGGTCCTGTCCTCTGGATATCGTAGAGCAAATCGCGTCGACTACGCCACTGGAAAATAAGGGATTGGGGATCCACCCCGTAAGAGAAGGGTCTTTACAGACAGAAGTGAGGCTCGTTACAAAATGGAGATGGGACAGACAGGAAGTGATGTAATAGATGGGTGACATCACGAGGAGGTGGGGTCTGGAGACACGGGAGAGTAGTAGTGGTAAGTGAGGAAGAGTAAGAAAGATGTGGGCTGTTCTGTGGGGCCGCGGGGAAAAGGAGAAAGAGTTAGAGGGCAGCGCCCACCCCTGGTCCGGCGGGCAGCCCCACATAAAGTCCTGCTTTCCTCAGATCTGACGTTTATTTTTTTTAGTTATTTGCAGTAAGCCAATAAAAGTCATCAGGACATCATCTGGAGGTTTTGGAGGCCAAGGAATTCAGTTATTTTTTTAATTAAATGATTTAGCGAATGTTAAAAGTAAAATACGTTCTCCGGTGTCTCCATTTGTGTGTGGCTGCCACACTCTGGCTAAGCAGGACGACTGGCAGTGGGTGGCATGTCAGGCGTTCACTACGACGGTGTAAAGGTCAGCTGCTTGTCCGAGTTTGCGGATCTTCACTATGAACTCTTCACGTTAAGTCGTCGCGGCCTTTCTGGATTTTCAAGTGACAGTCCCCTCCGTTGTCATTATTCATCTGTCATTTCGGCTTTGATTACGTGACACGGCTTCTCGCTTTGTTGTCTGCTCTCCTTGGCTTTCGTGAAAAAGATTTCTTCTGATCTCCACTTACAACTCCTCTGATAAATAAAATGAAACTTGTGTGGCCATTACCTGCTGGAGCAGAGCTTACTGATAAGATAATGAAATGGCAGGAATCGGACTCGTTGGAATTGCCAGCTTTTTGGTAGACTGACTGAAACCAAACGGGTCCGTAGAGTTGGCACAGCTCTGATCTGATGCCCACATTCTCACTGCCCATACAGACTATGGAGGCCATGTTGATCTGAGGACCCTGCACTTCAGGCGCATGCTGAGGGGGTCTTTAGCAGGTTTGGTTACCCCTTGTAGGCCTGAAGCCCCCGTCATTCCCCTTTCACTCTCCAATGACACCCCCACACTTCTAAAACCAGACAAACGTAAGAATGCCAACCACCATAACATTAGAATCACAAGGGCAAGTCGAGAAATGAAAACTGAATGAGATACTGGGATTGTCACCTCCATAATACACACCAAGTCTACGTGACGGCCGCCTCGCTGAATGTCCTGCTCGGTTAGCCTGCCATCGTCTTCAAAATCTCACTAAAGAAAGAAGCAGAGCAGAACATTTAATCTCTCGACCACTCGAACCGACCAATAAAACGGCATCTCTGATATTGTAGAGAGCTTAAGAGGAGGACTTAGGAGTCTCAGCGGACTTGACGCTGTTAACTGGCAGCCAGTGTGCAGACGCCATGAAGAAGGCTAACAGGCTGTCAGGTTATATAGCGCCTTGACGTGTGGAGTTCAAGTCACAGGACGTGGCACTCAAGCTTTATAACACACTGGTGAGGCCTCATCTGGAGTCCTGCAGATCTCCATAGTACAAAAAAGACAAAACAGCACTGGAGAAAGTCCTGAGGAGAGCAGCCAGGCAGATTCAGCACCATGGAGAGCAAATGAGTAGGCTGAACCTTTAGAGCAAAATGTGACGAAGAGACGATGGGACTGAAAAGGTCACAAGCCATTAAGATGAATGTCAGGTCATATAGCGCCTTGATGTGTGGCGTACAAGTCACGGGAGGTCCTGCTCAGGCTTTATAACACACTGGTGAGGCCTCATCTGGAGTCCTGTGTGCAGTGAGGGTCTCCATATTATGAAATAGACATAGCAGCACAAGAGAAGGTCCAGTGAAGAGCAGCAAGGCTGAGTCCAGGGGATGAGTTATGAGGAAAGAATAAAAGAGCAGAGACTAACGCTTGCATTAAGTTTGGGTCTTATTAGGTGTGAACACACAGTGGGAGGTCTGAAATTCAAAAGTACGCCTCATGAGAAGGACTGTGGAGTCGTAGAGGACTCAACGTTATCAACTGCCAGACAGTGTTGAGAAGCCATTAAGAAGGCTAACAGACTGTCAGGTTATATAGCGCCTTGATGTGTGGAGTACGAGTCACAGGAGGTTCTGCTCAAACTTTATAACACACTGGTGAGGCCTCATCTGGAGTACTGGGTGCAGTTTTGGTCTCCATAAAGACATAACAGCACAGGAGAAGGTCCAGAGAAGAGCGACTGGGCTGATTGAGGGCTACAGGGGATGAGTTAGGAGGAAAGATTCAAAGAGCTGAGCCTTTACAGGAGATGAAGAGGAGACCTGACTGAAGTGTTTAAAATGATGAAGGGCATTAGTGCAGTGGATCGAGAAGGTGACTTCAAAATGAGGTCATCAAGAATACGGGGACACAGCTGGAAACTTGTGAAGGGTGAAGTTCACACAAACTTTAGGAAGTTTTTCTTCACACAGAGAGCCCCAGACACAGAATAAGTGACCAGGTAGTGTGGTGGGCAGGAGAACTTTAGGGACCCTCAGAACTCGAATTCAGTGGGCAGGACTGGTGATCTTTGTTGGGCTGAATGGCCTGCTCTCGTCTCGATTCTTCTAATGTTCTTAAAAGGGAAAGAGTGAAAATGAAACCCAAACTCCAGGTGATCAGAACAAAGCCTGACGTGTGCCTTGAAATGGGTAAATGGAACACCAATGCCGACGACAGGGCGCGTGACACAATGTGGCTGGCCTGTCACTCAGTGCCATCGAGTCTGTGTCATTTGATTTGACTCATTAACGGACGAGGGCTCTGGTAGTTTGCCTCTCAACTCTACTGGTAGCAGGAATTTCTAAAATGAACCACAGGAGGGCGCCAAAGGGCCAGAGCTTCCCACAATAATCCAGCATGACTGACTGGCACTCTGCCCTCGTCTTCTGTCTTCTGTCCTGGTGGGGGACCACCTGTGGCTGCAGGCTTTCATTCTAAACCCTTTTTTTTTATTTAACGTGTGCCCTGTTTGTGCTGCTAATGATCTCCTTTTCCTTTCATTTGAACTGACTTGTTTTTTACGATTCGTTCCTCTGAATTGCTTCATGTCTTTCCTTAAACAGAAATGAAATGAGAAGTGAGGGAGCCAGCAGGAGACCACCAAAGTCAGGGCCTCCAACTCCAACCAGCTGCTTAATGAGGCGCCGAGTCTCGTCGTTAATTAAACTCGTTCTTTAATTCCGTGGCTTGTCGCTGCTCTCACGGTGCATCAGCAGACACGTCCGAAATTGTGGATTTTCTCTTATTCTCGGATTTTCTGTTCAAATGTTTTGGGGTCCTGAGCAGATCGCCATTCCTGAGACCCTCATCTTTCTTTATTTTCAGATATCGTATGATGGACGCCAGTCGTTTTGGCGCCTTTGGTATCTCCTTATTGTTTGGCTGCTAATTAAGGAACAAAAAACAGTGAAGGAGTCCAAGTTTTCAAGAGCAAGTCAATTAAAATAATTTCACAAGAAGAAGTTAATTAGCAGCACAAACAGGGCACTCATTAAGAAAAGGGTTAGAAAGAAAACCTGCAGCCACGGTGGCCCTCCGGGACCGGACTTGGGGACCCCTGCATTACCGTTTGATTCAGGCCTTAATAATAATACTAGTAATACATTTTAGTTATATAGCGCCTTTCCCCTTTTCTCGTAATTTAATAAAATACAACGCAGACAGTTAAAAAGCCATTTCCTCAAGTGACTGACACGTTTTAAAGCCATTTTCCTATTTGAATCACAGTTGGCACAGCGAGTGGCGCTCTTAGCAGGCGTGCGGTGACACCTCACTTAACGGACTCTGGACGCCTTCTTACCCCGTGAATGAAAAGCGGACCTTCAGTCTGGATGGACGCTCGTCTTTGACGGGGTCTCCGGCAGGGCCGTCTTCACAGCAAAGCCTACACAACCAACTCAGCAAGTCACGACATACAGAGATCAGCGTGGGACCCCCGGTGGGCAACTGCCCAGCGTGCCCAGCGCGAAGACCGCCCTGCTGATCGTGTAGCTTTCTGTTTTCTTCCATTTAATGGCTGCGTGTGACAGAAGCGTACGCCGTTGTGACTTTGTCACCAATCCCTCTCCATGTGTGACATCGGCGCCGTTTTGAATTTCGTCCGACTGCTTGAAGCTTTTAGAGTTGATTGTGACGCGGCTTCATTGCACTTTTCTTACACTTAAAGATATTTAGCTTTGCTTCCAGTGAAATTGCGTTTCTCTTTTGTGACTCTGACATACTAAACAAATGAAAAGTCAATAATTATTATTTACAATAATGAAACTAAGCCACACGTCTTTTCTTTTCTTTCTTTTCTTTTCCTTCACTGTCTCTCTTTCTCAGTCCGCCTCCACTCCTCCATCCAGCCTCCCGACTCCGACTCCGTTGGCTCCTTTTCTTGAGCCCCCAGCGGTGTCCCAGGTGTCAGGTGTCTGGTGATCTTCTTCCAGCAGCACCTCTGGGTAGGGTGGCATTCCTGCCATGAAGGGCTCTGGCCACCCCACAGCTCCCCCTGCTGGCTCCCACAGAACTAAACAGGGCTGCAGTGAACTCCACCTCCCAGCATGCCTTGCAGGAATCCATGGTGCCACAGCCATCCAGAGGGGCTGCCCTCTCACGGCCTGGGGAAGTGAATGTTCCTGAGCCCACCGTCTCCCCGGTCCTTCCATCACATAGGCGTCCCGGCCTGGTAGTGCCCCCCCAGCAGTGACTTAACATCAGATGTTCACCTGCCAGTCCACTTTGACCCAAACCAGTTTGTAGGCTGAGCCTTAGTGAGTTGGCCATGCTGGCATCTTTTCTCGAACCCCCTTCAGAATTTTAACATGTCCTCCCCTATTGATATTTTTGGTGGTCCCGTAACTTTCTGGGTTGTGAGGAGAGCCAGCTGAGGGAATCTTGCAAGTTGCCCACCCTGGCAACCCTGCTTGTTTCCGCTTTTCTCCTTAAAGGGGATTGGCCGATGAGCCTCAGTGCATTATGGGAACGTCCAAACACCTGAGGATTATTGTGGCAGCAAAGGGTGCAAAGGCAGGAGACGATCTGAAAGTAAAGTGGGATATGGACCTGAGGGGGCACGAAAACCGTCACAACGCTTTAGGGCGGGCAGCCACCGCTACACGAGAATGAAAGCCTGAACCCTAACGTGTCACCTAAAACACTTCGGGTAGAAGGAAACCCACAGAAAGTTTACTGAAGTGAGTGACGCTCAGCGTATTTATTGATGATGTCACTGGCGAGCACAGTCACGTGACGGTGACCAAAGTGGCGTCACATAAATCTGCATAATTAAACGAAACTAAATCCAGAAACTGACGATGACAGTGAAGTTTAAAGTAGAATAAATCTGTGACCGGACACCCTGCAGGTCAGGAACGGAACAGAAGAGACGCTCAGTGACGACACGCCAGTCGACTGTGGCACTTGTCCTCTGACAAGTGTATTTAAGTCACCGTCACCGGCACAGAGTCTCCCACAAGCCTCAGACTCGGACACTCGGCTCACAATCCTCCTCCTGTTGTTCCTCTGCTCCCCTAGGCGGTGGCCGTTTAGCCTGAGATGTCACTTTGTCCCTCACCGCCGTTCTACAGGTGCCTAATAAAGTGGACACTTGAGAGCATGCATGCCATTGAGCCAAAGCAGCAGCGCGTTGGGACGAGAGGTACTGTGTAACTAATAAATGTCACACTGTCACGCAGGGACACGATTCTGACCAAGAGGCGGAGACCTCCGTGGCCGAGAACGTCTCCGAGGGAAAGGAAGAAGAACGAAGCTCCGAGACCGCAAGTGGGGACTTTGAAAACGCTTCATCAAAGTGAACGTCAGGGACGATGAAAAGGGCGCCGTGTGAACGTAATAAACTTGTTCTCCTCCAAAGCAGGAGCATCGGACGTCTTTGAGATGTGTTTGTGCTTTCGTGTCTGTCTGCCTGTATTTCAGTCTTGAACTGGACGTCATTGTCATCGTCACATGCTGTCTCTGGTCACAGGCCTGACCTCCCTCTGTGTGCTCGGCCTGGCTTTGTTTCTCCATGTCTCACTATTTTGCAATGTCATCCATAAATAAGTCCTGTCGTTTTCTAACCCTCTCAGTCCCAACCAGGGTCACGAGGGGTGCTGGACCATAGGACTCAAGGCAGGGACAATTCCAGGACGCGGTGCCAACCCATCACACCCTGGGGCCAATTTAGCATTGCCAACCCTCCTGACCTGATTGTGTGTGGGAGGAAATCTCCACAGACATGAAAAGCTCATGCAGACTCCATGCTGGAAACTGCCAGGCTCCATTTTAAAGAGATAAGAGTGACAGGTTTGCCCATCGATCCACACTCAATAATTCATAAAGTTCAATGAACACAAGCTTTCACAAAGGCGTGCAAATTTATTAGAAGTCCATCCATCCAGCTACATCCTAACTACAGGGTCATGGGGGTCTGCTGGAGCCAATCCCAGCGGGCAAGGCAGGAAACAAACCCCGGGCAGGGTGCCAGCCCACACACACCAAGCACAATTTAGGATTGCCAATGCACCTAACCTGCATGTCTTTGGACTGTTGGAGGAAACCCACACAGACACTGAGAACATGCAAACTCCACAAAGGGAGGACCTGGGAAGCAAACCCAGACGGGTCTCCTTACTGCGAGGCAGCAGCGCTAACCACTGCGCCACCGTGCCTTATTAGAAATCACACAGTGAAATGTGCCACTCCTAGAAGTGTTCAGACCCTCCTTTGGCGTCCGCTCTTCTGGTGTTCTGGCTGAGTCTCTACTGGCTTTGCACACCTGGAGTTGGGCAGCTTATCCCCCCCCCCCCCCCCCCCTTCTTCTCAGGAAGGTCCCCCTCAGGCTCCATTAGATTGGAGGGGGTCGGGTCCTCAGTCTGCCACCTTCAGATCTCTCCACACGTGTTCTAAATGGCAGCGGCTCCCAAACTCGGCCCTGGGGACCCCCTGGGGGGCTGCTGGTTTTTGTTCCAAGCGACATCTGTTTTTGTTTTTTTTGGACTGCTAGCCTAATCATTCCCCAATTTCTGCATTTTAGGGTCAATGAAGAAATCACCGAAGTTAATACGTGTTAATAAAATGTAAGCAGGTACTATATGCTATATATTTTTGAATTTTTATGTTCATCTTCATTTCCATTCTGTATTTCCCTTTTTTGACTCATCAGTGACTCTGACGCTGAAGCAGTGGCTGCCTTTCATCATTTCGTCCCCAACCGAGTGTCTGCTCTGCTGGCTTCTAATTGTCACTATTAGGGTACAAAGGAGGGAGCGGGATACACAAAATAAGGGGAAATAATCCAAAAATATCAAAAAAAAAGTTAAGCATGGGGCAGCACGGTGGCGCAGTGGGTAGCGCTGCCACCTCACAGTTAGGAGACTTGAGTTCCTGTGCCCTCCCTGTGTGGAGTTTGCATGTTCTCCCCGCGTCTGCGTGGCTTTCCTCCGACAGTCTAAAGACACGCAGGTTAGGTGGACTGGCGACGCTGAATTGTCCCCAGTGTGTGCTTGGCGTGTGTGTGTGTGCCCTGCGGTGGGTTTGTTTCCTGCCTTGCGCCCTGTGTTGCCTGGGATTGGTTCTAGCAGACCCCGTGACCCTGTAGTTAGGATATAGCGGGTTGGATTACAGATGGATGGAGTTAAACAGGTAAAGCTAAAGGAAATAACCAGAAACATCTCAAAATGTCTTATAATGTAAACAAAGAAGGGCCCTGCTGACTAAATGAGCTCAGTTATTATAATCACTTATTGTGAACAAAGACCTCCAGCCACAGGGGGTCCGCTGGGCCGAGTTTCTATGGTGTTGAAGTCTGGACCACCCATGGACGCTCAGAGACCTGTCCCCGTGCCACTCCAGCGCTCTCTGTGCCACACGTTGTAGTCGTCATCATGCAGAAAGGTGACATGTCACTCCAGTGTGAGCAGCAGCTCAGCTTCTCATTCGTCTTTGCTCAGTCAGCCGTCTCCTCTCCACCGTAGGGATGGCATTGGGCAGACGAGGAGCAGTGCCAGGTCTTCGCCAGACACAGTTTGGTTTGACCTCATCAGGCCAGAGCATCTCTTCTCTGGTGTTCTCAGCATCCTTCAGGTGTCTTTTGGTCAAGAAGAGCTGCAGTGATGGCTGCCCTACTGCCAGCGAGGACTTCTGAAGCTCTGCCAGCCTGACCATTGGGTTGTCAGCCACCTCCCTGGACAAGGAGCTTTTCATTTCAGATACTTAGTTTAGCTTGACGGCCGACAACAGGAGGAGTCCAGTTTAAAATTCTTGAGGCCGCTGTGCTCCTGGGGACCCCCGAATGGTGAGATCTGCGGCTCAGCACACTTCTATCATGGAGGTCTACAGAGAGTTTCTCTAGACTTTGTTCTGATATACAGAGTGAATGGTGGACCACCGACACACTTAAAGGTGTCCAAGGAGCTCAGCTGGCCACGGGTGGAACTCCAATCAGAGAGATAAAGCAAACTGGGGGACCCTGAGGGCCACGGCAAAGGCTCTGAAAACTCCGACATCCCCGGAATTAGCCCACTTGGAGTCTCCCGGCTGGTGCTGCCATCCTGCCCTGCGGGTGTTTAACCCCCCTTGGTTGGCCGGTCTGTGTCCCCCCCCCCCCCACCACCCCCCTTTTTTTTACATTTCAAATCTTCTAATGAAACAAATTCCTTGGCTGGACAAGTCCCCGTGACGCTTCATTTTTCCAGTAATGGCGTCCATCTGAGAAGTGTGGGACATTAAGGTGAGCTGCTGTGACACACGTGGCGTAAAACGCGAGGACAAAATGTGCTTCATTGGCAGTGATGGCGAAGGAAAATGAAACATGAAAACGAAATGAAAGATGCAAAGTGAAGCGGGTTGTCTCTGTGAAAGGCGCTATGTAAGTACATTGGGGGGAAAAAAAGGGTCCAGGACAAAATGAAACAGCGCTAACATGGCGTCATTAACAGCAAACACGTTTATAACAATAATACCGATAATTACCAAAATGAGCGGGGACGGGGGGTGACCTGGCATCAAAAAGGGCGTCACAAAGGCGTGCACTTGGGGTCCACGGCGACTGGGGCCGTCAAGACGGAAAGATCAACAGGTGAGCCTCCCAAACAGACCAAGGAAGGTGAGCCGTGACACAAAGTGGCGTTGGGGGGTAGTTGTGTGCCAAAGGCGAGGGCAGGCTGGCAGCGTCTTACGACGTCTCGTGGGTTTGAACCAATGGGCAGCCAAATGGGGGGGCATTAAGGACGGGCTGCTGTGCTCCGCCCACTGGCCCCTCGCTGCTGTTGTAGCGCAAGTCGAGTTTTTATTTATCTGACGACAAATGCAGTTACGTTTATCGAAATTCACCAAAGTTCGGCAGCTTTTAGTTTGCTCCGTAGGAGGATTGAAGCGCCAGCGTGATGCGCGATCAAATAATTCCACAGACAAATATCTTCCTTTTAAAAGATTTAGTAAAAGTTCAAAGCAATTCACATAACAATTGAGAAAACAATGACAAAGCCAAGAATGAGAACGTAAAGTTTAAGAAGCGCTCCGTTTGCCAATCTCGTTTCATTTCTCCCTCTCACAGTCGCAGTTGGGCGCGTTAGGCACGTTAATGACGTAACGCCGCTCAGTAAATGTGCAGACGTAGCTAACGGCACGCGCCAGCAGTCAGACGACTTCCCGACTGTCTCAGTGAGCCCCGTCGGTGTTACAGGAGCAGCCAAGAAGGTTCAATTTCACGATAACTACAGGGGGCTGAAAGGCTATGAGAGAAAATGATATTCGATTCAGGATCACCAAACACTGACGTGAGTTTAACTTAAGGCAACGTGAAGCCTGCTGCGGTCTGTCTCAGTGAAAGGCGCTATATAAATACACTGGAGTCCAGGACAAAATGAAGCAGCGCTAAGATGGCGTCATTAACAGCAAACACACCATGAACCTCACAAGGCAATCATTACAAAGATGAGTTGGGACGGCGGGGTAACCTGGCATCAAAAAGGGCGTCACAAAGGGCAGCGATCAAAAGAAGCAGGGCGTACCCTTGGGGTCATTAAGATGGAAGGATTGACAGGTGAATTGCATTTCAATATGGAGGTGATCCGTGACACGGGATGGTTGGCAGTTAGTTGTGTGCCAAAGGGATGTCTCGTGGGTTTGGATCATATGGCCAGCCAGTTGGTGGGGGGGTCAAGAGAGTGGGGCATTAAGGATGGGCTGCCAGTGGTCCGCCTGCTGGCCCCTCACTGCTGTGTAGTGCAAATGAGAAGCCTTTATGGAGGGTCGCTGGTGCTTCAGGCCAAGCAAAGCATCTGGGAAGGCCGTGCCATGCAGCAGTAGATGTGCCAAGTGGGCAACTCGTGTTCTCCAGCGATGTTCTCGATGCTTCATAAGCCTCATTAAGGCTAAGCTAAGCGTTTGCTAAGAGCTTCGAACACAGCAGGACGTGACTAACGGACACCTTGTAGGCAGCCCACCACTGTAGGGTGGCGTTGGCGCTCTTATCAAACCAATCAAAGACTGTGTAAAGGCTTCTAGCAATATGTCGGCAATGGGCACCTCGTGGTCCCGTAGCTTTGAGGCTCCTGTTAAGTTTCTTAAACGGCGAATGGGCGCTCTTAGAGGTGGCCCTCCATCCTAAAGTGGCATTGAGGCTTCCTGAAAACAAAGCCTTTGCTGTGACGGAGTTAGGAGGCTAAAGAATGAATTACAGAGGAAGCTCATGTCTCCACTGTGGTCCTCCATACGTCACCAGTGCCCTTGGGACTAAACAGGCGTTGGTGAACATCTTACAGCAGGACAGTCAGGGACTGACGGACACCAAACACGTAGGCCTCCATTGTAAGGGGGCTTCATACAGTCACTCCGTCAGTTTGAGATCCACAAGACTCTGAGCTGCGGACCACCGGAGCCCCACGCCATTGAGGGGATTGTCGCTTTCTATTTTACGTCAGTGGCAACGCCAGGTTAAGAAGGGGAGCTATCTGACCATGTGACAAAAACCTGCAATCCAATTGGCTGTCCTGCAGCTGGCCCCCCAAGACCACACAAAGAACTAATAGCTGCACTGCTGGTAGACCCCCAGGTTTTAGAAGGGGCTTCAGTAGTCTTCTTAGGACCCTAAAAGCATCCGTGAAGGCCTTGAAATGGAGCAGAAGTGGCAGCTCCTTTCACCGAAGACCACACAAAGCCTTTGCTGATGCCATCTTACACAGCGGTAACTGGCAAATACAGTGTCATTTTGGGTGGGGGGGCGTAGGGGGCTTTCCGACTCCGGACCTCGTGTGCTGCTGTGGTTTTTCATTCTCACCCTTTTCTCAATCAGTGGCCCATTGTTGCTGCTAATGAACTCTTTTGCCATAATTGTCATTGACTTGCTACTTAAGACTCGGACAACTTAATTGCTTCATTTTTTTTGTCCTTAATTAGCCGCCAGACAATAATGAGCCACAAAACGGGCCAATAGACAGCCAGTCCATCATAGAATATCTGAAAATAAAGAGACAGTGAAGGCCTCAGTGACGTTGATCTGCTCAGGTCACCAAAACATTCTGACGGTGGCCTTAGAAAATAAAGACAATCAATCAATCAATCAATCAATCAATCAATCAATCAATCAATCAATCAATCTGCCAACAAGCCCTGGCATGAAATGACGAGTTTAGTTGACACGATTAAGGAGCAGCTCGGAGTCTGAGGCCTCACTAACTTCACACCTCACTGCTGTCTGGAAGGGGAGAGAAGCGAATTAGCAGCACAAACGGGTCACAAATGAAGAAGAGCGTTAGCCACTGTAGCCCCCCAGGACTGGAGCTGGAGACCCTGCAGTAGATGAACTGAAGTCTCTTTGATATTTATAAGTGTGACGTTACACGAGGAACGCCTTGATGAGGGGCTTGAGTTGTGGCAAGTCACTTGCTTGTTGGAGTCTCGTATTGTAAAGTGCCAGTGGGTGACATGGGCAAAGCCTTTGTCATAGACGAGGAAGAGGCTAACAATTTGAAGGGTCCCTAGCCGTGCTACCCACCTAAGTCAGGTTCAAATCTAAGCAATCAACGTTAGCAGTTCACGTTTGCAGTGCACCACCTGTAGGAATGCACTGTATTTTGTAATACATGTAGTAGCTAAAAGCATTGCACTTGTCATTCCAACAGATGGCGCACCACAAACATTCACACTGCTTTTATGAATCCCCTACCAAATGACATATAATAGAAAGAGAGCCCCCGACGGACGCCCAGACGGACACGTGTCCCTTTATTAAGGTGGACGGCTGTCACGAGCGCCACACAGGCAGATCACATTCTACTGTTGAGTGTTGTCACCAGCGCTTTATACGCCTTATTAAGACCAAACAAAGAGCTTAAGGTCTTAGAAGACATCAGCCAGTGACTAACGGAGACACAGCAGGTAGCCCTCCATTGTAAAGTGGCCCCTTAAAGACCCCACAAAGTGCTTCTCATGGGCACAGTAAGTGGCTAATTAACTTAATTTGATTAAACAGCAATAAAGGCAAACAACAATAATGAGGGTCCGCCCGTATGTCCTGCACAGGGGGTCTCACATTGGCTTTCAGCGAGTTTAGTGAGGCCGGCTGTCAAACATGCAGGGAAGAATCTCCTCTCCTTCGACCACCCACTCAACCCAACTCAGGGGCTCAGCGGGCCAGGACCTAACATGGCAGCACTGGGCACAAGGCAGGAACAAACCCTGGTTGAAGTGCCAAGGCCAGTTTGGATTCTGCAGGTCACTTAAACTGCGTGACTTTGGTGATGTGGGAGGAAACCCACGTGGACACGAGGAGAACATGCAGACCCTACATGGACGGTGACAGGTGCAAGACTTAAACCCACCGTGCCACCATTTTAAGATAAGCCACCTCCCACCCTGGCCCTGACCCACGCCAGCTAGCTGGTCTCCCTTTACCACACTGTGTTATGGTTGGCTTTGTTGTGCGCCACCTACTGGCTGGGTTTGTAGCATAACCAGAAACTAATTTCATGGTGGCGAAGGGAAAGAGCGAAGAATCATAATTAGGCTAATGGGCAATCAGCAGGATCTGACATTAATTAGATTTGAGGAGAATGGGGGGCTTAAACCCTGGGGGTACACCTGACAGCACAGTGGGGTGGGTGGGTGTGTGTGTGGGGGGGGGGGGGGAAATTGGGTTGTTATGACAAATTGCTGCCCCCTTTTGATTTTGCTTCCTTGACCCCAAAGTGTTGTTAATGCGTTTATTGAGTTGAACTGGCGCCCCCTCCTGGCTGGTCTAATTGACTCCATAGTAATGGTGGTGGGTTTTTGGGATGAATCGTTAACGGGGCTGAGCTTCCTTGATGCTGCAGTACTATGGGTGGGCTCATTGGTTTGAGCTGGCGCCCCCTCCTGGCTGGGCTCCCGGGGTGTAGCCAGGGATTAATTTTGGGGGAATGAGAAAGTACATAAATTACAATTAATTATAATTACTCATATAAACCAATTAAATAAATACATTACGGGTTACATTATTTTTATTTTATTTTATTAACGAATGAATTCATGGTAATTAATAATAAATAATTCTAATTCCTTCTGTGTTCAATCAGTTGAAAGTGTCATAAAATGTACTTTCAAGGGGCTTCAAACCCAAAATCTCCCCCTGGCTACGCCCCCACTCTTCACAGCATGGTGGTGTGGGTGGGTTTTGTAGGATGAATTGGCGTCCCCTCCTAGCCGAGCTCCCTGGGTGAGCGCCCTGCAGTGTTGTGGGTGGATTTGCTTTTTAAAGGGTGGGCTCTCATGGGGCGCCAACACATCATTTGACTGTTCATGTTTGATTGGGGTGAAGATTTCTTGACACTCTGCAGCTTCATTGACCTGCCTGTGGACTCTTCATCGCAGTGGTGTGTCCGTTGTTTGGATTTTCTGTTCATAGAGCTGCTATTCATCATCATCATCATCATCATCATCCTCGTCATCAGTTTCATGGCTGTCATATTCCCCATCCCCTTCGTCTGAGTCTTCTTCATTGTTTCTACTCTCATCTTCCTCATCTGCTCCACCATCGCTATCTTCATCATTCTGACTGCCATTATCCTCTTCGTTTTCATTTGCCTCTCCTTCCTCCTCCTCATTCTCTCCATTGTCATCCTCTTCTTTTACGCCGTTTTGCTCTTCTTCTTCTCCATTGTTATTCTCCTCACCACCATTGTCCACCTTTCCGTCCTCCTCTGCATTTTCACCAGCATCTTCTTCTTCGGCGTTGTTCCCATTTTCCTTCTCGTTGTTCCCATTGTCATAATCTCCGTCTCCCACATTGTCCTCTTCTCCCGTCTCCTGCTCGTTGTTGCCAGCATCATAGTCCCCTTCCACTTCGTTGCCTGCCTCTTCTTCTTCATTCTCCTCATCTCCTGCTCCCCCATTGTCTTCCTCACTGTCTTCTTCTTCGTCACTGCCATCTTCCCCTTTGTTGTCCCCCGTTTCATCTTCAACCTCTTCCTCATTATTTTCTTCATTGCCCTTCTCTTGATCTTCTTCATTATCATTGCCGGCATCATAATCTCCTCCATTGTCTTCAGCTTCTTCATTGTTACCATTGTCTTCATTGTTGTCTGTAGTGTCTGATTCTTCTGCATTGTCTCCTCCTTCTTCAGCCCCTTCTTCCTCTTCAGGTCCTCCCTCCTCCTCCTCGTGCTCTTCTGGCCCTTCAGTCTCAGCATCATAGCCTACAGTGACCCCCTCTTCATTATCTGCATCTCCACCATTGTCCTCTGCATTTCCATCTCCGTTGGTGGCGTCATTGTCATCTGTGTTGGTGCCTCCATTGACTCCTTCACCCTCAGTGCCCTGTTGAGAAAAAACAAAAAAGCAAAAAAGCAAAAGTAATTTAAATGTCAAACAGAACAAACCTAAGAGGCCTGGGGAGCTGGCAGGGAGTGGCATGCTGGTGATCACCATAGGGTCATAAGGCGGTGCCAACACTCAGGGGCATAAGGGCAGGTAGGAGCGAAGAGAGACGGGGGACTTAGAAGATGGATGAGCACAAAGCATGATGGGAAGCAGGAAACAATGATGGCACAACATTTAAACAACAATAGATAGATAGATAGATAGATAGAGTGAAAGGCGCTATATTATAGATAAATAGATAGATAGATAGATAGATAGATAGATAGATAGATAGAGTGAAAGGCGCTATATTATAGATAGATAGATAGATAGATAGATAAATAGATAGATAGAGTGAAAGGCGCTTTATAATAGATAGATAGATAGATAGATAGATAGATAGATAGATAGATAGATAGATAGATAGAGTGAAAGGCGCTTTATAATAGATAGATAGATAGATAGATAGAGTGAAAGGTGCTATATTATAGATAGATAGATAGATAGATAGAGTGAAAGGCGCTTTATAATAGATAGATAGATAGATAGATAGATAGATAGATAGATAGATAGATA
>JANRMT010062823.1:25506550-25516971 GCA_026402145.1 Polypterus bichir lapradei | reverse complement strand
TATTATTATTATTATTATTATTATTATTATTATTATTATTATTATTAAGATTAGTGTTGTTGTTAATAATAATAATAATAATAATAATAATAATAATAATAATAATAAATTATTAACAACAACAACAATAATAACAACACCAATCTTAATAATAATAATATTAATAATAATAATAATAATAAATTATTAACAACAATAATAACAACAACAATACTAATAACAATAACAAATTATCAATAGCAATATTATTATTGTTGTTGTTGTTGATAATTTATTATTATGATTATGATTATGTGCCACCACAAGCCTAGAGCCGCCCATGAGTACTGCTGCAATAAATTATTTCATCGAAGTGAAACCCATGTTTAATAACGCGCTTTAACTCCTATCATCATAAAAATGATACATCTCAGTATTTTAGTTATTCAGAGAGCTGTCATATCTCGAATGTCATGGATTCTGTGTCCAGTCAGAGGAAGAGAGCCGGTTTAAGAAGCAAGTAGTGATTCACACACATTGAGCACATAGAAGATCAAATACAAAACAAAGCATTTAACGTGCTACTTTAATTACGATGGGATTTGAGAAATTGGTTAATTAAACGATTTTAAGATGAAGTTTATGATATTCTACTTTAATGACAAAATAAACTACGGGATTAAAATGGAAATGTCGAGATTGAAGTTGACATTTCTTGCTTTTTCCCCACTGTGTCCCTATTTTTTTTTTTTTCTCTGTACCCTAATAAGCTTTCATATGACACTCAGACAGTGGGCTACAACTCGCCTTTTCACGGCGACTTTGATATGTGACGTCTTTTTTATTTCCGGCACTGTGCGATTTTGTGAACGTGAGCTTTCAAGTTTCTCCAACACGCTATGTCACTCGATCAACTTCCTTTTGTTGATTACACCACGGTTTAATTAAACAAATAGTATGTTTTTCCTTTGCCTCCACTTGGTATTCGCTGAAATTCTTATATTTTCCCTCTTGCTTTTCCCATCGTCTTTTCACAGAAGGCTGATCTTAAGGGCGATTTATATTGATTTGCATATTCAAAGAGGCGTAATTCTGGGAGGAGTTGGGGGAGGGACATAAAGCGCGTGCACGAGCGTTACTTTTCACGCTGATCGGGATTTATGTAGCGGAAGAACGTGGAAGTTGGAGTACGCACAGATTCCTGCATTTGGATTTTTCTGTGCCTAAGCACATTTCGGCTTTACGTTCGGCTTACGTCATGTTATAGTGCGAGTTCTACACACGGCGTTATACACGAGGCCTCAGGTCATTAAAATTAATACAAAAAATGATATTCATTGATGAACAATAAAAGAAAACAAAAAAACATTCAAGAGCAAAATGCATCACCAAAAATTAACTAAATATACAAAAAGACAAGAAGCGTGAGCCGAGGTGAAACTCAATACGCCATAATAAAAATGCATTTAGTAACATAAAGAGATAAAACACAAATAAGAAAATAAAGCAGTGGTTCTCAACCTGTGGGGCGTGAAGTAACAAAAAGGGGACGCGAAGATCTGAAAACAAGAAAGTATGACAAATACATCTATTGAAACCAAAACAAATTAACTTGAACTACATTCAGATACTAGAAAAATAAATATAGAGTTAGATAAATGTCGATAAAAGTTAAGTAGGTATAATAAAATATGCATCTATGATATATCATTCATTAAAAAAGAACAAATTGGTAATAGTGGGCTCCTTTCATAAAAACGTTAGGGGGGCGCGATTAAAACTGTTATGAAAAATCAGGTAACAAATACTTAAAGGTTGAGAAATGCTGAAATAAAGAAAAACACAACAGACGGAGCCACGACGCCTCAGGCCTTTCTGTGGGTCAGACTGACCAAAGACCAGAAACAGACGTCAAATAATAAAAAGAAACCAAAAAACAGAAACATCCAAAAACAGGAAAACTGACCAAGAATCCAAGACTGGCATCTGATCAGACAAAAGTGGAAAAACTACCAGCGCAGTGATGGTGCCAGGACACTTCAGTCCTAAGATAGAGTTCAGGGCACCAGTGGCCTCACCCCCCGAGGCTCAATAGGCAAAGAACAAAGCAAAGCAGCAGAGAAATCAAACTCAACTGAAAGAGAGAAAGAATAAAGAAAAAATAATAAAAAGTAAATCAGCTGGCATGGTGGCACAGTGGCTGGCAGTAAGGAGACCAGGGCTCATGTCTCATTAATTGTTTGGAGTCTGCATGTTCTCCCTGTGTCTGTGTGGGTTTCCTCCCACAGTTTAACGACATGCAGGGTAGGTGGATTGGTGGTCCTGGACCACCTAGTGGGTCTCTAGTGGGTGTGGTGAGGTGGTCTGCTGTGATGGACTGGCACCCTGTCCAGGGATTATTCCTACATTGTGCCCGATGCTTGCTGGGATAGCCAGCCCTGTGACCGTGATTAGGGTTAAGCAGGCTTAGAAAATGAGGTGGTATGGTATCTACTAAAAGCAAGAAAGAAAGAAAGAAAGAAAGAAAGAAAGAAAGAAAGAAAGAAAGAAAGAAAGAAAGAAAGAAAGAAAGAGTCTCTATCTGCTCAGGAGCCTGAAGTGCTTGGCGTTCGGCTCAGTGCCTACTCGTCTGGCACAGGCGCGCACCATTGTCAGCTGTGCTTTGCCACACTTCATACTGAAGACCCCTAAATGTCAGAGAAGAGGGTCATCTCACCTGGCGTTCTTCAGAACTGTCAGACTGAATTGTCCACCGTCTGTGTGCCTGAAAAAAGAAACAAAGAAAAGGCCATTTTCACTTTAACTAGCGCCTTTAAAGCCATGCCAAGGTGACGTACAAGAAGTGGACCAATCAGCATCGTGCAGTGCCAGTGGCGTAACCCTGAGCCCCCCAAATCCCTCCTTATTAAAAAAGTGTATTAAAAATAAATGAAGGCGATTGCTCAGCAGTTCTTAAATTCTTTGTATAATAATCACAGACCCGGGCTCATTCATGAAACCTTCAGAATAAAATGTTTTCAGAAACTCCACCAGTTTTTCTTTGCGACTTTTGATGTTTTCTTGTTAAGCTTTGCTCTTTTCTGTTCTTTTTGCGGTTGCACTTTGTTTTAAACCTTTTTTCTCATTTTGTTTCTTATTGGCTGCCACCATTTTTGAGATTTCCTTGTCAAGACGCTGAGGTGCTGATGCTGCTGCTGCTCACCTGAAAGGTCCTCGATGAAGACGCCGTGATTGCACTTCTTGACACTCCAGACGTCACCGGTAGCCAGGACCGTTCCTTGTTTCTTCATGTTGGAGTGGAGGGACGTCGGTGGCACATCACATGACTTCCAACCGGAGGAGATGTCAAACCTCGAGGAACGCAGTTGATGATCTTGTCACCTGAGATTACGTAACCGGAAATGGCAGGGCGTAACAAACTCGACGACTATGAGATGACCTTCGTGTTTTCTGAAGTTCGACCCTTTGTTTGACACCCAGGGACGGGCTGCTTGACGGTGACGCCGCACACAAACGCTTGACAAGTTCAGCCTTGTGGCTCGGGTGACACTTCTCGGGAGGCAGAACATGTGACATCATCGGCGTGACGTGTGTCGAGGTTTGTGAAGACGAATCAAAACCTTTGACAATGACTTGTGATGTCCCACCTCTGCATTGCTTTGCCTTTTCTAAATCCCATTTGAGTCTCTTTGGGACGCTGAATCCGCTTCTTTTATTCATTTTTTCATTTGTCAAACTTAAAGTTGCTGAAACACTTCTTCGCATGAAGCCATTTGGAATTCTGATAGATAGATAGATAGATAGATAGATAGATAGATAGATAGATAGATAGATAGATAGATAGATAGAGTGTAAGGCACTAAATAATAATAGATAGATAGATACTTTATAAATTCACACACTCCAGCAGCAGCATACTGATAAAGAACAATATTAAATTAATGAGTGATAACAATGCAGGTATACTGTAACAGACAATAACTTTGTATAATGTTAACGTTTACCCCGCCAGGTGGAATTAAAGAGTCACATAGTGTGGGGTCTCCTCAGTCTGTCAGTGGAGCAGGACGGTGACAGCAGTCTATCACTGAAGCTGCTCCTCTGTCTGGAGATGATCCTGTTCAGTGGATTCTCCATGATTGACAGGAGTCTGCTCAGCGCCCGTCGCTCTGCCATGGATGTCAAACTGTCCAGCTCCGTGCCTACAATAGAGCCTGCCTTCCTCACCAGTTTGTCCAGGTGTGAGGCGTCCCTCTTCTTTATGCTGCCTCCCCAGCACACCACTGCATAGAAGAGGGCGCTCATCACAACAGTCTGATAGAACATCTGCAGCATCTTATTGCAGATGTTGAAGGACGCCAGTCTTTAAGGAAGTATAGTCAGCTCTGTCCTCTCTTACACAGATCATCAGTGTTGGCAGTCCAGTCCAGTTTGTCATCCAGCTGCACTCCCAGGTATTTATAGGTCTGCACCCTCTGCACAGTCACCTCTGATGATCACGGGGTCCATGAGGGGTCTGGGCCTCCTAAAATCCACCACCAGCTCCTTGGTTTTGCTGGTGTTCAGTTGTAGGTGGTTTGAGTCGCACCTTTTAACAAAGTCCTTGATTAGGTTCCTGTACTCCTCCTCCTGCCCACTCCTGATGCAGCCCACCATAGCAGTGTCGTCAATGAACTTTTGCACGTGGCAGGACTCCGAGTTGTATTGGAAGTCTGATGTATGTTGGCTGAACAGGATCGGAGAAAGTCCAGTCCCCTGCGGCACTCCTGTGCTGCTGACCACAACGTCAGACATACAGTTCCCAAGACGCACATACTGAGGTCTGTCTGTAAGATAGTCCACGATCCACCGATGCCACCAGGTATAAATCTACTCCCATCTCAGTCAGCTTGTCCCTAAGTAGCAGAGGTTGGATGGTGTTGAAGGCGCTAGAGAAGTTCAGAAACAGAATTCTTACAGCACCACTGCCTCTGTCCAAGTGGGAGAGGGATCGGTGTAGCATGTAGATGATGGCATCCTCCACTCCCACCTTCTCCTGGTATGAGAACTGCAGAGGATCGAGGGCATGGCGGACCTGTGGCCTCAGGTGGTGAAGCAGCAGCCGCTCCATGGTCTTCATCACATGTGACGTCAGAGCGACAGGCCGGAAGTTGTTCAGCTCACCAGGACGTGATACCTTTGGGACTGGGGTGATACAAGATGTTTTCCAAAGCCTCGGGACTCTCCCCTGTTCCAGGCTCAGGTTGAAGATGTGCTGTAGAGGACTTCCCAGCTCCAGCACACAGGCCTTCAGCAGTCGTGGCGATACACCATCTGGACCCGCTGATTTGCTGACACAGAGTCTCCTCAGCTCTCTGCTCACCTGGGCTGCTGGTATTGTGGGTGAGGATGTCTCTCCTATGCTGGTATCAGCAGAAGGATGGGTGGAGGGTGCAGTACTCTGAGGTGAGAGTTGCCAGGCGATTACTGCCCAGGTTTACCTGGCGCACGACATCACAGGTCATCCGCTGTACTCAGGTCTTCCAAGATGGCGGATCACGAGTGTGTTGAGAGTTTTGTGTGTCTAACGGTAACGTCACATTCATTGACTTTTTGGCACTGACTTTGGCTTGATGATTACGACGTGTCTACTGTGGAAGGAAATCGAGACTTGGGGGGTCACAGAGTCATTTAGGGGTGATATTGTTATTGGGCACAAAGTGTTGTGATATGCGTTCCACGTTAACATGTGGCGTCCATCTTAGAAGTCGTATAAAAGGGTAATAAATGTCAAGAACTTGATCGAGCGTATCAGGACACCAGAATAAGGTGACGAGAACAACGAAAGACAAGAGGGTCCTGGGTGGGGGGCACAAGACGTTGGGGTGACCATCAAGTAGGACTTGACAGACGTCACACACAAACGCAGGAACTCAACAAGCGTTTGAAGGACTGAGACTGTAGTGCAATGAGACTTTTACTTTGGGGTGGTAGGAGCCAATCAGAATGAGTAAAGGTTAGTGAGCCAATCAGACTAAGGCATTACTCTCAGATATCTGTCAATGTGGCTCTCAGTTGTCACATGATGGACGGGTGATGGACAGGCTTCCTCCTGCCTGGATCTTGGGGTTGATTATTAATGGACACACATAATCTGGACAGCATTTAAGGTGACGACTTCTCCCACACTCTCTCCTGGTCCTTTCTGCTTCTCTCTCTCTGCATTGTAACCTTCTTCATCTTCTCGACATTCTCTGAACTTTCTGCTTTTCCAAGCCTTCTGACCACATGCTGGCCTTTGTCGTATTTAGCGCGTCTTCCAGCCTGTGAGCCACACTTCACTTTTGTTGGTCTTCACATTCCTGATCCTCTCTCTTGAGTTTTGGCCTGCTAATGTTTGGCACGGCAGCCATTTGGTGTTTGGCCTGAACGTTTATGGCACAGGAGACTCTGGAGTTGGTGCAGCCACATGGGCGCCCACGGATGTTGGTGAAAGGACTGAACTCCATGGGCGGCCATAAGGGGTTTGTGAAAGTTCACTGCAGGTGACCCTCAGGGGCGGGTTAGTGAACTGCCTAACGTAATAACAATTTTAAAAACGAGCAAAGCACGGAAGTAGAAAGTGCAGTTTAAAGTCAAAGTCAGCACTTCATTACGGTGCGTCCCGCGTGTCTTTTAAAACATGGCTGTCAGAGGCCAGCGTGCCAGCTGTGTGGCGCCACCTCATGTTGAAAAGGGGAAACTGGACAAGCATCTGAAGGAAATGAGGTGCTGTGATTGGCCTGGTTAGTCACTATTTAAATAATCATAATGCATTTGACTTATATAGCGCCTTTATATTCCTTTTAAACCTCTCCACTAGGGTGTTTGTAGCCCAGGTCCTTAATTTTGATTGATTGTGTTATTCGTGTTAGGAGTATTAATTGTAGAAGCATCTTGAGTGCCATTTTTGCTTATAATGGGAGACTCCATGTTTGTCCCAACAGTTGCTAGGCAGCTTTGGCCCTTGTTAGGGGCGGAGTCACATAGGTCACGACCCCAGTGTTAAGCACCAGAGCACTTCCTTGTCCGAGTGTGCGGATTTGAAACTCCCAATTTGTATGCCGGCTTTGCCTCCTTCATTCTCTCCCATTGCAATTTCTGGTTTTGATCTGAAGTTCTGATTCACAACTTGGTCATTTCGCTAACGATTTGGTGATATCCAAGTTTTGACCTTTAATGTACGTCTCTTCTCCCACGTCTGCTAACCATGTGGGAGCTGCAGGGTCAGAGAGCCCCCTGTGAATGAGCCTCACGCTGCTCTTCTAACAACACCGGAGCTACAAAATAACGGCAGCGTCAAGTACAGAAAGTGGAGATACTCACTGGAAACGCCAACGTCGCTGCCAAGAAGCACAGCAAGAGGAGCCCAAGCTTCATTGTGCAGAAGGTTCTGGAAAAGAAAAGAAAAGAAAAGAAATGGACAAGAAGATCACAAAATGTTCTCAGACATCAAAAAGACGCCTCCATGTCTGTCTGTGAGCAGAGCAGGATAAGCGCATCGTGTCGTACTCGTCATGTCTGAGTCTCTGGCATCGAGTGACTTTAATTAACTGGCAGTCATTGACGGTGAAATTAGGAAGAGTCTGGAAAGATTAAAAAGACTACAAATAAAAAGAAACATTTCTATCTATCAATTATATAGTGCCTTTCATAGCCGTCTATCTATCTATTCATTTTATGAACCTGCCAACTATACTAAAATTAATATCTATCTATCTATCTATCTATCTATTATATAGTGCCTTTCACTCTATCTATCTATCTATCTATCTAGTGCTTTTCTAACAATCAGAACATTGGGTGGTCCTGAGCCCACCGGCCCACTGGTTACGCTGTTCTCATTTCTGTTAATCAGCCCTGCTGGTGTCCTGAAAGTGCTGCTCAGATGTCCCATGTGATGTGGCCTCCATGTTCCTCTCTAATTCTGTGGCAGATACTCAAATCCAACGGGTTTGTTGCATGCCTTATAACTGTCCCAGAGTAAGACTTCAGTTTGCAGCTTTCAATGGGGCACAGGCGGGACCCCCGATTACCACCCACTGTTAAAGTGCCACATCAGCATAAAAAAGTCAGAAAAAAACAAACCTAAGAGGACTCGAACTCCACGCTGTCCAACTTTAAAAACCTGAACGACAAAAGACCTCTTGTGGCTTTGTAAACCTGAATTCTAACCGCGAGCCCCGACACAACGAGCCCCCTACACTAACGGGCGGGGATCACGGCGGGCTCCTTGAGAAATGGACCTCGTCGTCTAAAGCAGACGGGCGGAGGACTGTTGGCTGCTTTACATGGGCACCGCCACGGAAATCCGACAGGGAGACGCCCGGTGAAGAAGATCGGAGCAACACGTGCGCAAAAATGGAAGGAGAGCCCAAGGAGTAAAACTCAAAAATGGGGTGGGGTAGGCTTGGGACTAAATCGATGAGCTTGATCGGTTTGGAAATGGCCAGAAACGGGAGAACGTAGAAAGGCACGCGACCACCCGCTGCCCCGATAGTCTATCTGCCTGTGTGGACGGCGCGAGGCTTGAAACCTCCGGCGAGAACACCGCGAAACGGCAAAGGAGCTGAGCGGCTGAGGGGCAGACTGTAAAAACCAAAGATGGCGACCTGCAGTTCATCATAGGGCGCTATATAGTAACATCGCGAATGATAAAACCTCACAGACTAACAAATGAAGATTTAACGATACGAGCTCACCGGACAATACGCGGATCTGAAGGCTTCGACATCAACTTATATTATATATACGGTACGTGCCGCTGACATGTGCTTATCTTACACGTTGTTACTGTGAATAACACCTTTTATACCGAGACACCTGTTTACGTGCTTGTGTACAGCGTTATAGCTGTATAGCGCCTTTCACATCTATCTACTTTACATATAAATTATATCGTGCCTTTCATAGCTCTTTATTATGTAGCAATTTTATTATCTTGTGTTTATCAAATAGTGTCTGTCTTTGGTATTGTGACAGCCATTATCTGTATTATATAGTGCCTTTCACATCTAACTATCTATCTATCTATCTATTATATAGCGCCTTTCACATCTATC
The DNA here is from genome assembly GCA_026402145.1 of Polypterus bichir lapradei. Lineage (NCBI taxonomy): Eukaryota > Metazoa > Chordata > Cladistia > Polypteriformes > Polypteridae > Polypterus > Polypterus bichir. The sequence goes on along the minus strand of JANRMT010062823.1, from coordinate 25,507,912 downwards.
TATCTATCTATCTATCTATCTATCTATCTATTATATAGCGCCTTTCACATCTATCTATCTATCTATCTATCTATCTATCTATCTATCTATCTATCTATTGCATAGTTCTTTCCACATGTATCTATTATATAGTGCCTATCATATCTATTTTTGTATATATTATACAGCATCTTTCATATGAATCCATTATGTAGTGCCTTTCACATGTTTCTATTATAAAATTAAATACACTTTTATCTATTATATAGTGCCTTTTATATCTATTTATGTATGTGTTATATACTGTCTTTCCTATTTATGTGTATTATATAGTGCCTGTTCTATCTATCTATAACATAGTGCATTTTATAGTGTCTTTCACATCTGCCTATATATATATTATCTGTATCTGTATTAGCTGTATCTATATCTATATCTGTATCTATAGCACTTGTAACATCTGTATATCTATTAATTATCTGTCCATCCATTATCCAACCCGCTACATCCCAGCTACAGGGTCACAGGGGTATGCTAGAGCCAATCTCAGCCAACACAGGGCGCGAGGCAGGAAACAAACCCCAGCCCACCGTAGGGTGTGCACACACACACCAAGCACACACTAGGGACAATTTAGGATCGCCATTGCACCTAACCTGAATGTCTTTGGACGGTGGGAGGAAACCCACGCAGACACAGGGAGAACATGCAAACTTCATACAGAGAGGACCCGGGAAGCAAACCTTGGTCCCCTAACTGTGAGGTAGCAGCGCTACCACTGCGCCACCGTGCTGCCCTTATTATTGATATATTTTCTCTAAAATCTGTTTATATTTTAATACTGTCTTTCACTTCTATTTGCAGTATGTATAATGTAGTGCCTTTTATAGTACTTTCATGTCTGCCTATATCTTAATATTTTCTACTTGTCAATTTATTATATGGTGTTTTCTATCTATCTATCTATCTATCTGTCTGTTTAATAGTTCTTTCCATATGTATGTTATATATAGTGCCTATCATATCTATTTTTATGTATATTACATAGTGTCTTTCATATTTATCTATTATAAAGTCCCTTTCATATCTGTTTATGTATACATTATATAGTGCATTTCATATTTGTGTATTATATAGTGTCTTTCCTATCTATCTGTCTGTCTATTATCCAGTAAAGTCAAGTTCAGGTTTCTATACAACATTTGAATTCTTATCATTAACTAATTGACAGCTCATGCATGAAAGCCTTTCATATCTATATATAAATTACATGGCACATGTTATTATCTGTGTTTTACTGTATGGTGCCTTTCATTAACAATGTGCTTTCGTAAAGTCTATCTATCTATCTATCTATCTATCTATCTATCTATCTATCTATCT
>JANRMT010062823.1:25455064-25483766 GCA_026402145.1 Polypterus bichir lapradei | reverse complement strand
ACCCTCTGCACACAGTCACCTCTGATGATCACAGGGTCCATGAGGGGCCTGGGCCTCCTAAAATCCACCACCAGTTCCTTGGTTTTGCTGGTGTTAAGATGTAAGTGGTTTGAGTCGCACCATTTAACAAAGTCTTTGATTAGCTTCCTGTACTCCTCCTCCTGCCCACTCCTGATGCAGCCCACAATAGCAGTGTCATCAGCGAACTTTTGCACGTGACAGGACTCTGAGTCATATTGGAAGTCTGATGTATATAGATTGAACAGGACCGGAGAAAGTACAGTCCCCTGCGGTGCCCCTGTATTGCTGAACACAATGTCAGACCTGCAGTTCCCAAGACGCACATATTGAGGTCTGTCTGTAAGATAGTCCACAATCCATGCCACCAGGTGTGAGTCTACTCCCATCTCAGTCAGCTTGTCTCTAAGGAGCAGAGGTTGGATGGTGTTGAAGGCGCTACAGAAGTCCAAAAACATAATTCTTACAGCACCACTGCCTCTGTCCAGGTGGGAGAGGGATCGGTGTAGCATATAGATGATGGCATCCTCCGCTCCCACCTTCTCCTGGTATGCGAACTGCAGAGGGTCGAGGGCGTGGCGGACCTGTGGCCTCAGGTGGTGAAGCAGCAGCCGCTCCATGGTCTTCATCAGATGTGACGTCAGAGCAACAGGCCGGAAGTCATTCAGCTCACTAGGTCGTGATACCTTTGGGACAGGGGTGATACAAGATGTTTTCCAAAGCCTTGGGACTCTCCCCTGTTCCAGGCTCAGGTTGAAGATGCGCTGTAGAGGACTCCCCAGTTCCAACGCACAGGCCTTCAGCAGTCGTGGCGATACACCATCTGGACCCGCTGCTTTGCTGGCACGAAGTCTTTTCAACTCTCTGCTCACATGGGCTGCTGTAATTGTGGGTGGGGATGTCTCACCTATGCTGGTACCAGCAGAAGGATGGTTGGAGGATGCAGTACTTCGAGGTGATAGTGGGTTAGGGTGATCAAACCTATTAAAGAAGTTGTTCATTTGGTTTGCTCTTTCCACGTCTGTCTCGATGGCGGCACCCCGCTTCGAGCTGCATCCAGTGATAATCTTCATCCCATCCAACACTTCCTTCATGCTGTTGTTCTGCAACTTCTGCTCCAGCTTTCTCCTGTACTGCTCTTTCGCCGCCCTGAGTTGGACTCGGAGTTCCTTCTGCACGCGCTTGAGCTCATGCTGATCACCACCTTTAAAAGCCCTTTTCTTCTGGTTCAAAAGGCCCTTGATGTCACTTGTAACCCATGGCTTGTTGTTAGCATAGCAGCGTACTGTTCTTACTGGAACTACAATGTCCATACAGAAGTTGATGTAATCAGTTGTGCATTCAACAGCCTCTTCAATGTTCTCACTATGTGACCCCAGGAATATATCCCAGTCTGTAGTTCCAAAGCAGTCTCTCAGAGCCTGCTCTGCCTCAGGGGACCACTTCCTGAATGAGCGTGTGGTTGTAGGTAGCGCCCTCACTCTTGGTTTGTATTGAGGCTGTAGCAGAACCAGGTTATGATCTGCTTTCCCAAGCGCAGGCAGCGGGGTGGCGCTGTATGCGTCTTTAACGTTTGCATACAGTAGGTCGATAGTCCTGTTTCCCCGGGTGTTACAATCCACATACTGGGAGAAGGCAGGTAATGTTTTGTCCAGCGTTACATGGTTAAAGTCTCCAGCGATTAGCACAAGTGCCTCAGGGTGCTGCGTTTGTAACTTAGCAACTGCGGAATGGATGATGTCACTCGCTATCTCCGCATTCGCTTGAGGGGGGATGTAAACAATGATAACAATCACGTGTCCAAACTCTCTGGGCAAATAATACGGACGCAGACTTACGGCCAACAGTTCGATGTCCCTGCAGCAATTGGAGATTTTAATGTTTACATGTCCTGAGTTGCACCACTTTGTATTGACATAGAGAGCGAGTCCTCCACCTTTCTTCTTCCCGCAGGTACTTGCGTCTCTGTCCGCTCTAACTGTGCTAAACCCGGGTAGCTCCACGTTAGCATCTGGGATGGTAGTTGTTAGCCACGTTTCACTAAAACACAGCAAGCTGCATTCTCTGTAGGTTCTGACAGTTTTCACCAGCACAGCCAGTTCGTCAATCTTATTTGGTAGTGAGTTCACATTTCCCAGGATCACAGAAGGCACCGACGGTTTATAACGCCATTTTCTCTCAAGTTGTCTCGATTTAATCTTATCTTTTATCTTTGCGCCGGCTCGGCTGCCCCGATATCGTCTTCTTACCTCGTCAGGTAAATAAGCAACCACACCGGCATGTGCATTTCTTCTCAGTGCTTTAAGCTGACTACTTGAATAGGCGATTCTCGGAGTGTAAAAATCCATGTCAAGTAGTAAAAATAGTAAAAAGTGTCCAGGGAGCAATTCCACATAAAAGAAAGTGGTAGAAGTGATCAGTGAAATAGATAAAAATAGAGATAAAAAGGTAAAAAGATAAAGTCATATACGGAGCTGCTGGAAAAGGCTGCCACTCGGATGCGGCGCCGGAAATGAAAGATAGATATAATAGATAGATAGATAGATAGATAGATAGATAGATAGATAGATGAAAGGCACTATATAATAGATAGATAGATAGATAGATAGATAGATAGATAGATAGATAGATAGATAGTATGTATGTAAGGCGCTGTATAATAGATAGCCTGATATCAGTGTATTTGTCCCCAGGTGCTTATGTCACGTAGATGTGACTTATTTGTATGTTGGCCTGAAGTTCAAACTTGTGTCGTAAACCCAAACAGCGCGCCCGCAGATCTGCAATGCTGGAAGTTAACAGAAGCTCACGAGACATCAAGAGGAAGGCAGAGAGCGAATGGCGGACTGCAGGACTGTGGAGTGCAGTGTCAGTGGGGTCAACTTGTCCAGTTGCTTTCTGAGCTTCAGGTCACACGAGCCACTACACCAGCATCAAGTATAATGACAGAGACGGACTCCGCTGTGAGGGGCGCACCTCATGGCAGCGCTGGCTCATATCGGAGTGTCACCAAGTAAGGTGCCCATGTGGTGAACTGGAGAAAAGGCGTGCAAGGCTCAGACAGACTGGCCACTGGTAAAGACTCTAGAGAGTGCAAGTCTGGAGAGGTGGGAGCTTCACTTTAAACTGTGCTGTCCCACTCCTGGAATGTGCCTGGCGTGACATGGCGGCTAAGCCACTGGACTCGGGCTCTTAGTTCCATTTCCATTTCTGACCAACGCATAAATGACATTCCTGCTCCGAAGGCCTTGAGATGACGTTCAAAACAGAAAAGCGCCATTTTCAAAGTTTCTTTTTTAGGATGTGACCACCTGCTCGTATCACGGATAAGCGCACGCGCAAAGCATTCCCAAGGCCACGCCCACTCCTGGGTTCCTCGCGTGTCGCCGCCTTTGCTCTTCAGTCCTCAGACACTCTCGGTGACGCCGCTCCTCCTCTGCGTTTCATTCTTTTCTCGCTGCACTTGTTCTAAGTTGCCGGAGTTTTTCACGGCTGGGTCATATTTATTAAAACGCCCCGTCTAGTCGACATTTTGTTTTCTAACAAGCTTTAATTGGCCTAAACGCCTAACATCTTCGCAAATGTAAAATTCGCCGCTAATTGAAGAAAAGGAAAGAAGTGCCGGGGGGCAGAAATGACAGAATGTAAGTGTTGATTGACCAGGAATCGACATCAAGCTAAATGATGTCACCGTACAGAGATGGGATATTGTGGGTTTTAAAATTCACCTCGTGCATCGATTGAGCGACATCGAAAGGTTCGGGGGTGATATCTAACTAAACTTAATATGGACATTTTAAAATCTCATTTTAATCTACGCGGACTTTGTACAGGGATGCATCGTCACTAAGAAAAGTGACATGAAATAGAAACGTAAAGCCGAGTGGCCGGACGGAGGGGCAGCGTTCTTCATCCACGCTCTTAATGTCAAAAGCGGAATTCTGAAATGGGATGTCCCGTCGTCAGACATTTGATGTCAGCAGTTCAAAAACGGATAGCGATGTTTAAAATGTGAATATTATTAGTTTTAAATGTGATATGGATATGCTTAAGGCTAAAATAAAAACTGCTGTAATCGAGAACACACTTCAAAGTGTTTATTTACACTGGACACCGAACTTTAAAAAGCAGATGTGACGTTTCGGAACGATAATGTTAATTTCATGAAGTTTTACATTAGATTTCAAATTGTGACATAAACTTAAACTACAGTAAAATGTACAACATAGTAGACATGCTGCCCGTAGCGTTATAGGCTTATGATACGATCGTTATTGTCGTGACACGTCACTCGGCGTGCAACACGTCAGCACTCTGCGGTGTAACCGTCCGCGAGCAGAACGAGCTGATCTCGAGGCACCGACAGGAGAGAGACCACCGGGCATGGCGATTAATAACTGGCAGGTGTGAAAGGCACTCAGATATCGATATCTATTTAAATGTGTATTTTAACCCGGTTCCCTGTTTGCTCCAAGCCCACGTGGTCCTCACTGTCAACGTTTGTAAGGTATCCCAGATTGACATCCCCGAAATAAAAATTGAATAGTTTGAGGATTTCACTCGCAAGCAGCGCGTTTCTCGATCTTCTTTATTCCTCTTACATTGACGGCTGACGAGGATTTAGAGCAGAGGTGTCCAACTCTGGTCCTGGTGGGCCGCAGTGGCTGTTGGTTTTCATTCTCACCCTTTTCCTAATCAGTTTTCACTGCTCATGAACTCCTTTTCCCTTTATTCTAGTAACCCTGTTTTTAAGGATTCTGTCCTCTGAATTGATTTGTTTCTTTATTAAATGGCAGCCAAACAGACATGAGACGTGAGATGAGCCGACAGATGAACATCAGACTCCAGCCAGTTTCTTAATGAGAAGCCGATTCTTGCAGTTAATTAAAGCCATTACTGAATATCAGGGCTTGTTGCTGCTCTCATTCCGTTTTTTCTAAGACCACCGTCAAGATGTTTTGGTGACCTGAGCAGACCAACATGACCGAGACCTTCACCTTTCTTTATTTTCGGGTGAGCTGGTCTTGTTTTATGTCTCGCTATTGTCTGAAACAACTCAGGGGTCCAAGTCACGTCAATTAAAACGGAGGCCAATCAAGTGAATCAGCAGCCAAAACGGCTCACTAATTAAGAAGAAAGTTAGAATGAAAACCTGCAGCCACTGCAGCCCACCAGGACCCGAGATGGACCCCCTGATCTGCAGGATGCATTCGATGAGTTATGGCGGACGCGACCTCCTGCTCAGTTTTGCTGTCTTTATTTTCTGTCGTCCACACTTTTCGGAGTTAAGTCGCCTTCCAAATAAGATAAAGAGATGTGCTCATGTGAAAGTGTTCGATTACATCCACACGTCAGAATGTCCCGGTCCCGGGTTCAAGGCCCACAAAGAACAACATCGGATCACGCCGGGCAATGAAGGGCTTGGGGGCGCCTGCCAGTCTGCTGTTAAACACTCGTGGAATGAAGGAACACGGGACAGAAATAATCAACGTTAAATGGCAAATGACAGCACCAGTAAACTGCGCTTTAGTGTGCCGCGGCCCAGTGGTGCGTCATGACCGGGTGTACAGAGTATATAATACTGCGGCACACTGGGTCTGAACCTTAGAGGGTCAAGAAGCTCCGCAGGTGGTCGAGACCTGTCCATGTTAGAGCACCTTTAACGCGTTTTCTGTCTGCTGGGGTCCATCTGCACAGCTGTGTGTGGTCACCAGCGAGCCTCACAGGACTGGTGACTAGGGGGGCACATGAGGCAGAGAGGGGCGGGCAAAGGCAGATGCGCCCTGAGTGCTCACTAAAGTGCCGCGTCTGCGTACGCGGATAGCCCCGCCCCTTCAGCCAGGGGCGCATGCGTGTCGATCGGAGGCGTTTGTGCGAGTGCGACCCCAGACACAGGGTGATATACGGCATCGTCTACTAGCGGAGTGACGGAGTAATAAGGAAACCAGTATGTGCAGTGAGCGCCGATCTCTCTACACATGTGACATCGCAGGAGACCCCCGGCCATTGCACAGATGTCGCAGATGAGTGAATGCAGATGGCTGAATGACACGAGTCCTGTTTCCGGTGTTAATAAGGACTGTCCCCCCGAGTCTACCACAATGTGCCCTGATGCCCCGCAGGCACCTATGAGATGGCATCGGTTTGAACAGATTCTTATGCTGGGTGGTCGGAGTCATTGACAATCCCGTCAGCGTGTCTGGTGAAAGTCTGGCATGGCTGGCAGCTCCGTGCCACTAATGCATTCTGCGGTCTTCACCAGCCTGAAGAGCATCGCGATCCTGAAGCCTACAACAGTGCGGCCGGGCAGAAGGCTCTCAGTGGCACACCTGTCAGAGTATCCGGGTTCAAGTCTGAATTCTTTAGCCTCCTGAGGAAACCGAGACGCTGGCCTGCAGTTCTGATGGTTTGTGTGTGTTTGTGTGTGTGTGTGTGTGTGTGTGTGTGTGTAAGGATCACGTCAATTGACCCATAATGTGAAACGCCAAGAAACTTAAAGCAGTTCACCCCTTCCACCTCCGTGCTGTTAAGGTACAGGTGAGTGTGGGCACTCATGCCACCTCTGCATCTCTTTGGTTGTATTGATATTAAGAAAGACGCCGATCAGCTGGCACCACCTCTCCGGGCTCTCATTCGACTCTCTATGGGTCATCTCATTGCTGCTGTTGTTGTCAGCCACCATGATGTGCAGCCCTGGGTGACGGGGGTAGCTGGGGGGGCATAGGAGGGGACCGAGCTTGCAGCCCTGGTTGGGGGGTTGGCGCCTGAACTCAGTGTCACTGGAGATGAAGTACGATTGTTGACTCTGATCACCCAGGGTCTGCCTATCAGGAAGCTGGGGACCCAATTACGGCTTTAGGGCAAGTTTAGAGGGAACAACAGCGTTGAGTGATGAAATGTAATCAATAAGCAGCATCTTCACATATTTGTTCTCCCTGACTCATTAAGTCTATATGTCCCTATTGATCACTTTTATTATAGTAAAATACTCATTAAGATTAACATAAATATCACATCCACCCTAATGAAACAATAAGTGTCCATGTGTCTATTGTGAAGGGAGGCCAGGGCCCATGCCCGGCTGGGACACCCCTGCTGCATATGTTCCGGGGGAGCAGCCATGGGCTCCTCAGTACGTCCCCTGGGATGCTTGGTGGCAGCCTCCCTGAGTGTCGACGGTGCCTCAGTTTTCCACAGGGTTCCATGGGAGATGGAGTTATCCACAACCCTGTGGGGATCTGGGGTGGCTGCCAGGGGGTGCTGCATGGATCCCGGAGCCAACCTGGACAACCTGGATTAGCAACAAGTGATCGAGCACCTGGAGTACTTCCGGGTGGGCTATAAAAAGGGTCAGCATCCACCGCTCAGGAGCCAGAATCGGGAGGAAGAGGACGAGGTTGCCTGGGAGGAGTGGTGGTGCCAAGGTGGAGAGTTGTGTGTTTTGGGACTGTGTTGAGCCTGTGGGACATGGGGAAGACGTGCCCCATGGCTGAAGAGAGAATAAAAGTCTTGTTTGGATTTTACACGTGCCTCTGTGTCAGTCTGTGCCGGGTCGGGCGCTATATAGCGCCTTTATTACACTATGTATCTGAGTTTCCATCCAGTTGCTATATCTCTGTCATTCCAACAGATGGCGCATAACAAACATTAACACTACGTTTACGAATCCCATACAAAATGCTATATAACAGAGACACTTGCTTTGCATTTGTCATTCCAACATTTGTAGTAATAAAATTAATTGTATTTTCATTCCAATAGATGGTGCATCACAAACATTAACACTACTTTTAAGAACCCTGTACAAAATGCCATATAACAGAGACACAAGCTTTTGCATTTGTCATTCCAACAGATGGCACATCACAAACATTTGTAGTAATGCAATACATTACAAATGTTTGTGATGTGCCATTTGTTGGAATGACAAATGCAATGCATTTTATTACTACATGACCTCAAAACTCTCCGGAGAGTAAGTTGGGGTATGCGAAAAATGACAAATTCCTATTGCAAGAAATTATATACAGTATGTCAATTAAAGGATTAGAAATTCCTAAAAAATATATTCCAGTAAAAGGTGCACTGCCAACGTTAACACTGAAAATGTGGAGGTCTATGTTGATTGATTACTTAGGTTTCAACCTGTCCTAGATGGGTAGCCAATTTAATAAAAAGGATGATGTGTCTTTTTGTGTTGCTGTGTCATTCCAACAGATGGTGCTTCACAAACATTAACACTACTTTTACAAATCCCACCCAAAATGGCATATAACAAGCTTTGTATTTGTCATTCCAACAGGTGGTGCATGAAAAATTGTCATAGTAATAAAATTTTCTTATTTTTATTTTAATATATACATTTATCTGTTTATTCTAAAATACATTTGTAGTAATGCATTTTAACACTTCAAATGTTTGAGATGCGCCATTTGTTGGAATGACAAATGCAATGCATTTTATTACTACACGCATTACAAAATACATTCCAGTAGATGGTGCACTGCAAACATCAACATTGAAAATGCGGAGGTCAATGTCGACTGATTACTCAAGTTTCAACCCATTTAATAAAAGGATTGCTGTCGGTGTATCTTTTTGTGTGTCCGTCCAGTTTCTGTGTCTTTGTCATTCCAAAAGATGGCATATCACAATCTTACAATATTTGTATTAATACATTTTGTTACTACACATATTGGTGATGCGCCATCTGTTGGACTGACAAATGCAATCCATATTATTACTACATACGTCACATAATACATTGCAGCAGATGGTGTACTGCAGACTTGTAATGCTGAATCCGCTGATGTTTATATCTCAGATGGGTAGCCCGGCTGTTTAATTATTAAGCTGCTTATAACTGTGTATGTCACCTGTGTCATTTAATAATCGTTTGACCTAAATAATGCCATTTGGACATGCTGTGCTGCACACGTATTTTTGTTAATACAATCACACTAATGACACAACAAGACGTGACTTGTGATTATAAAAATCCTTCTTGATGTCAGAACACATAGAGATGCTCAAAAGGGGACGAGCAGATCACACCGTGCCAGGCATGCCAGCTGGAAGTGTTGTGCTCAACAGAAGCTTCAAGATGTTACTACAAAACTAAAACTCCAAATTGAAGACTGGATATCAACATTTAACATACTGCCATCTTTCCATTCTCAAGTTTCGTATCTGAAGTTTGACCCTATACATGCTAAGAGGGCTTTCAGTTCCTCCTCGACCCCTTGGCAGTACCCGTCACAGAGGCTTGTCCAATGCCAGGATGGCAGACTGCCTGCTAATGTTGTCCTCCGATTCGAATCCTTCAGGTCTGTGGGGGCCCAGCCTTTGGAAGTCTCTCCACAAAGGTGAGTAAGAGCAGAACTTTCTAGAGATGCCCGTACCCCTCAGAGGTATCTGGCCCCGCCCACTCTAGACGTGCCACATGTGCCCGGCCAGTGTGCTGGTCTTTCAGTGACTTGGCATGTCAGTGTGTGTCTGAGAATAAAGTACATGGACTATACTGGGATGGGTGTGTGTTGGTGGGTGACACAGACACCTCAATCTCCACCAAATGGTGCCCCCCCACTGCCAGTGCTGACCTCCACATCTAGAAATGACATTTTGGGTTTCTCCCAAGACCGCCCGTGTCTGCTCATACATAGGAACTGTTAGAATACTCACCTCACTCACTGCACTTCCTCAGATCAGCCTCTGGGGGTCTCCACGCTCAAGTCAGAGATCAGATTGGGGGGACGAGGGCCCTTTGAGTGTAGCCGTCCGGTGGTCTCCGAGAGTAGCGCGAGCAGCTTACTTGACAAGGACTCTGACTTGATCCTTGGGTTTGATATTTAAGGGAGTCGGGTGGGTGTCACTGGTGGGCTGGCGGGTGATTTAAACAGATTGCATCACCTTCTGTCACAGCAGTAAAACTCACAAGACAGAGGGAGTCAAGAAGGCCACGCGAAAAAGCAGACATCATTAAAAGACCCCATAAAAATGGGGAGCCGTCATGTTTTGTTCCTCCACCCTTCATGGATTTATTCAGTCCATATGGATCAGGAAGTCGAGGCATCTGTGCGGTGACGTTTACTGTTCACTGGTGACACAAAGCACTGATTGTTGTTCATATTGAGCAGAAGAAATGTGACTTTGCTCCTCAGGGTTCACTGTGGACCTCCATCCATCTGTCTGCTCATCTTGGTGGGCATGTAGGATGACTGAGATAGAAACACACAGTCTGTGGTGGGCACAATGTGGTTGGCAAGACCAGGAGTCCGCAGAGATGAAGCCACCAATGATGTTCGGGGTGGTGAATATTCAGAAGAACTGCTGTGGTGGCTCAGGTCAAATTTCAATAAGAACATGTGTGTGTGTGACCTCTCCAAGGTCCAAAGATGGCACCAAAACAGTCCATCCCTCCATTGTCTGAACACCCTTGTCCATCACGAGCCAACATGGCCTTGTTTTGGGGACCCCTGCTGGTGACTAAGGGTATAAATACTGTACATATACTCTAAGTGACCACCTTTATAAATCACTCATGAGGTCCACCACTGTGAGTTTACGACCCTGTGGTCCAGACATGCTGTGTTTGTGATTGTAATATAGTGCCCTGAGCTTCTGAATGGAGCTGAGCTGAATAAGAATCCCAAATCACACATCCTAAGAAGAACATGGAAGAGCAGAGCAGAGTGAGACCTCCATTAGCCCACCAGAAGAGAAACCTGGAGAACCTCAGCAAGGAACAGCGGTCAGACAGAAACGAACTCATGCCATCCGCCCCTGCCTGCCAACCACAGTGATGAAGCCACATAAACCCTCACATCCTCAACAGGCGGCATAAAGCCATCTGCCCCCGGCTGTCATCTCCTGAGTCACAACTTTATGGGGGCTTGTAAAATCACCAGAGCCACAGCAGTGACTGGCGCTGCTTCACGCCTGCCTGGCACATTTGGAACAACTTGTCACCTCATTAAAGTCGAAGTGAGGAAAAGCCTCTCGGGCTGGGAAATGTCACAGATGAGCGGGCAGATCACACGAGGACCCTCATTAATGGGCAGACGATGTAGGAGCTGCTCGTCTGGAGAGGGCATGCAGGCGGCCGGGCAGAATGAAATACTGTATGCTGGCCTGGCAGGAAAGGGTGGTCACCAGTGGGGGGGGGGGGGGCTCATATCTCAGGCCTCATATATTATATAGTGCCTTTTGCATCTGTCTATTTATCTATCTATCTATTGTGATAAGGACACTATATAGCGCCTGACCTGGCACAGCCTGACACAGAGGCACGTGTAAAATCCAAACACAGACTTTATTTTCTTCACCTGGAGGGCACATCTTCTCCGTGAACCCCCAGCCACAACACAGTCCCAAAAGCACTTAATATAAACAACACAGCTCTCCACCTTGGCATCACCACTCCTCCCATTCAACCTTGTCATCTTCCTCCCGATTCTGGTCGCTGTCTTTTATCAGGCACCCAGAAGTGCTCCAGGTGGTTGATTGCCAACATCCAGCTGCATCCTGTTGCAGCACCCCCTGGCAGTGCCGGCGGAACCCCACAGAACTCCAACCCCCATGATGCCCTGGGGGAGTCCAAGGCACCACTGCAACCCAGGGAGGCTGCCATCTAGCATCCGGGGGGAGACACTGGGCTTCCCCCCCCCCCCCTTGTCCCCCTGGCAGATGTGGTGAAGAGGCATCCCGGCCAGGTATGGGCCCCAGCCATCTGTCACACTATCTATCTATAATATAGCGCCTTTCACTCTATCTGCATCCACTGAACAGGATCATCTCCAGACAGAGGAGCAGCTTCAGCGACAGACTGCTGTCACCGTCCTGCTCCACTGGCAGACTGAGGAGACCCCACACTAGGCGACTCGGGGGATAAACGTTAACATTATACAAAGTTATTGTCTGTTATACCTGCATTGTTATCACTCTTTAATTTAATATTGTACTTTATCAGTATGCTGCTGCTGGAGTATGGGAATTTCCCCTTGAGAGTAATAAAGTCTCTATCTATCTATAATAGCACCTTTCAATCTATCTATCTATCTATCTAAATCAATTATTATTATTATTATTATATAGCACCTTCCACTCTATCTATCTAGTATATAATGCCTTTCAAAATATCTATCATATGGTGCCTTTCATCTCTTCCTGTCTATCCATTATATAGTGCCTTTCATCTGTCTCACATTGTCTGATTTGATATCTTGTATTTAGCGCCTTTCACTTCTTTCTATCTTTTATTCCATTCCTATTCATCTGTCTAAGTGACTCGTGTCTTTGTTCCATGTAGTGATTTTCCTTCTGCTCTTATATATCTATAGTATATAGCGCCTTGCACATCAATCTAGAGTGCCTTTAATTTAGGTCTCTCGTGTAGCTCTCTTCACAGTGATGGATTCCACGATGGCCCACCCTACTATTGTCTTGTCAGTCCATCGATGTCTGGCCATGTCCAGCCGTCAGTCCTCACTGGTCCTGGGTGTCTTTGACTATTGGTCGGGCTCCTTATGAGGGGGCACCACGTTCTCTTATGTGGCTTTGCCCTCGGGTGGCACACACTGTGACAGACCTGGTGGCAGTTTAACCTCCTGCACACAGGGGGCGCTGTTGTCACTTTGAATTGTTCTTTTATCAATCGGATTGTTAGAAAAACTGAACAAACCAACAGAAAGTCAACAAAATCTCAGTTTACTAATCAAAAAAATACAACTGTTAATTAAAACGAGCTCCGTCACTCTAGACTACTGTTGTCGTAATTTAAATAAATATCATTTAACATTTGGAATAAAACACAGAACAAATAATAATCAAATAAATATATTACTAAATTAGTACAGTATAAAAATAGCAGTAACAAAGTGGGCTAGGAGGGACTGGCCACGTCCAATGAAGTCTGCGGCTACTCAAGTGGTTCAAAATGTCCGAATCTCACTGTCACGTGGTGGTGTCATAAACCTGCCGGGACCCCCAAGACCCCCACAGGAGGTACGGGGTGACAGTGTCCTTTTGGATGTCTGATGAGAGGATGAGGCGCGGTACGTGGGGGACACTTGGTGAGTGGGGGTCTGCCTGGAGCCCCCCTGCTGGTTTCTCCCGTCCATTCCAACCTCATCTGGCTCACGTCACAGAGTTACAACGAGTGATCATTCGAGTCCCCCAGACTCCATTGTCGGACAAATCCCCCCTAACTTGTGTTTCACCGATACGTCAAACTGAAAGGCTCCGATCGTCGAGTGACGTCTCCTGGCTACCACTGCCGAGGGGACTCGGGGTCCACGTCGTTCATCAGGCTGTTCTCGTTGGACTGGTGGCTGTCGTCCCCGATGCCCTCAAAGGCGTACTCGTCACTGTCATCGGGGCAGCTGTTGTCCTCGTCGCTGGTGCACCCTTTCGCCTTTGGCTGGCCCTCGTGGCTGTCGTCCTCGTCGGGTTCGCTGCTCTCGCCGTTGTCACTGACGTTGTCCCCCCCGGTGGTTTCTTCCTGGGCGTCTCCATTGCTGCTGTCCAGACCCTGGCCGTCTTCTTCTTCAGCGCTGATGCTGCTGTCCTCTACGCTTTCATGGCTGACTTTGAATATCTGGACTCTCTGCAGGCGGAATAACAAACAGAGCAAGTAAAGCAGCGGAAAACTGCGAAGGGATAGGATGTGGGGACACGGGTGAGGCTGGGGGTCTGTGCTGGCTAGTGGGGGGCTGCTGGCATTCACGACACATTGAAATCACAAACAGCGCCACCAAGTGGGAGGGAGGGACAGCCAGGAAGCTTAATAATATGAAATATTTGATGGCTGCCTTCATCGGAGTGGACTTACGAGACCGGCAGACAGACACGGACACGTGACAAGGACTGAATGGCCACTGCACCCTGGCACTCGGTCCTGCCACCCCTCAAATGACCTTCCCTGGAGAAGACAGGACTTGACCACTCATCTCTCTTTGTGACGCCTACCGCTGGCAGACTATAGGGGGCGCCACAATCACTCACAATGCTGGGAGGGATGGACCACCAGACACCCTGGGGTGCCAGTCTGATTTAATGCCATGCTGTGTACCCGCTTGAAGGGCCATCCATGGAGGCTTTCCCATGTGTTACGGTAACAGCCTCGTGATGTCCAGTGTTTCAGACCAAGGAAACATTCGCTTGCTGAAAGGGTGAATGGATAAGCGGCAATGAGAATGAGTGAAAGAAAGAAAGAACCCATAACAACACGAATGAAAAAATGAATGAAAAATACAACAGATGGATAGATGACTGAATGAATGAGCGAAAACTGAAAAAAATGAATGATAAAGGCATAATTCACCATATGATGAATGAACGCAAGAATGAATGAGTGAATTAATTAATGAAAGAATGAATGAAAAACTGAACATGAGTAAATAACACAATTAATGTGTGAATAATTAAATGAATGAATAACCAAAAATGAAAAAAAAATAATCTTGAATGAGTGATTTACTGCATAAATGAATGAATGAATGAATGAATGAATGAATAGTTAGCCAGATGGATGGATGACTGAACGAATGAGTGAAAACTGAAAACAATGAATTATAAATGCATAATTCACCATATGATTAATGCATGAATGAACGAATGAATTAATGAAAGAATGAATGAAAAACTGAACATGAGTAAATAACACAATTAATGTGTGAATAACTGAATGAATGAATGAATAACCAAAAAATTAAAAAATAATCTTGAATGAGTGATTTACTGCATGAATGAATGAATGAATAATTGGCCAGATGGATGGATGGATGACTGAAAAATGATAAAGGCATATTTCACCACATGAATGAATGAATGAAAAACTGAACACACAAGTAAATAACACAATTAATGTGTGAATAATTAAATGAATGAATAACCCAAAAAATGAAAAAAAATAATCTTGAATGAATGAATGAATGTATGAATAATTTGCTAGATGGATGGATGGGTGGATGACTAAATAAATTAGTGGAAACATTTGCCCAAAATGAATTATAAATGCATAATTCACAATATGATTAATACACAAATGAATGAATGAATGAATGAATAAAAAACTGAATGAATAAATCTTCACATGAATGACTGAATGAACAAATGTCTAAAAAACGAAGCATTACATGAGTGAATAAAAAGCAATGAATAACATAATGAATGAATGGATAACTAAATGGAAGAATAACAAAAATAATGAAAAACAGAATAAGAAGTGAGCGACTTGCCAACTGAGTACATCAATGATGAGAATGAATGCCTAAAAATGAACCACTGAGTGAATGAACAACATGGCGAGTGAACACATAAATGAGTAACAAAATTAACACATGAATAACGGAATGAATAATCAAAAAAAGAAAAACTAAACCTTGAATGAATGATTCACTACATGAATGAATGAATACATGAAAAACGAAATGAATAAATCATTGCATGAATAACTCAATGAATGAATGTCTAAAAATGAAACATTAAATGAATGAATAAAAAACAAATGGAGAAGTTCAATGAGCACCATAGTGAACGTATGAATAACTAACCGGCTGTTGAATGAGCGATTCACCACATGAATGAATGAACACGTGAAGCGCTGAGTAAGTTAATGACGACATGAATGTCTAAAACGTGAAGAGCTGAGTGCATGAATACAACGGCCGACAGGAGGTACGGAGAACTAAACGGGTGGGCAGAGCTTAATGTGGGCCATCGTGCCCACTATTTCTGACCCCCCTAAGTCCTAATGATGATTTGCACATGGAGGTCCCACAAGAATCCCCTTTGGAAGTCTCCAGTTTGGCTCTTTTTTTTTTTTCAGGGCAAGTGCCCTCTGACCGGCCTGGCAGGCCCAGCTGGCACAGTGAACTAACAGGACACGGAGCGACTGTACCCACCCTGCGGTTGGCGTTCTCGTTGTCTCTGCTGTCATCTCTGGTGTTTCCATTCTCGTCTGAGTCGCTCTGTAAAGAATAATAAAAAGGATAATCCCGCCATTAATGACCCTTGGATGTTTTCAGCGTCCCCATCAGGCACTTAGTCATTCCCTTGTCCCCTTTCATTCTCTGCCCTCCTTTTCCCACAAGTGTTTTTGAAACAGCAGCAGGAAGCGGCCGAGCGTTGAGTTTTGCGAAGGTACGACTGGATATGTGACACGGGGATCATGTGGCTCGAGTCTCCTGAGACGTTTGTTCTCCATGGACGTCATCTGCTTTTGTTCAAAGTCCATCATCAGAGGAGTTTCGTGGTCTCCGTTCTCCATGAATACACAAGACTGACATTTTTTTGGCCACCACTACAGACAGCGCTGGCTCAGTGACAGTTAATGGCCGTCCCCAGTCCCCTCTCTGATGCTCTCCTCTCTTCTTTCTCTTGTGCTGCATTGTCTTTACTTTTCTTTTTTTTGTAATATGGAGACTAAAACTGCATATGGTGGTCCAGGTGAGACCTCACTAGTGTTCCACAAGTGGATGGTGCTATATAAGGGAAGACCCCCAAAATATTCATGTGCCACATTAGACCATCAAGGAGCCCAAAAAAAACTTTAAGCTGAGCCGAGAAACGTCACCAGCTCTGTCTGGGTCACCCGTCACCGTAAATCATGCACTCTCTACGTCCCAAACTGGACACACGGGTTCAATCGTATATTTCAATCCTAATCGAAAAAAAATGAACAAACCACAAGAGAACCATAGGGGGCGCCATCGACACTTGGCTACACATCCACTTTGGAGGAGAAGCTGCTCACTGCTGGGTGGGAAGGACACCACTGAGTGAATGCCATGAGGTATACCCACTTGAAGTGGCATCCATGGAGACTTCCCTGCACTTTAATAGACCACCCAATATTATATAGTGCCTTTCATATCCAGCTAGCCAGCTCTGTGACACATCCAGTACACGGTCTGTGGTTTATATAGCGCCTTTTCTATATCCATCTGAGACGGGTGGATGGACGTCATTTCACACCTCTTTTCTGTTGACCCCTTCTTTCCAGTTTTCCGGTGCTACTGAATATTTTGTGGAGTTTGCCGTTTGGATTTCTGTGCCTGATGTTCTCGCTCCTTCTCGTGTCACATGATGGCTCTTTTTTAATTGGATTTTGAGAGGTGAGTCAGTCACCGATCCTCCATCCTGTCCTTTGTCGGTGTGAAGTCTGGGGGTCCTCACTGCTCATCTGTGTGTCCAGACCTTCCCCTTATAACACCCCTGAGGTGCTGTTCCTAGTGTGGGCGAGTGGTGACCCCAAATTGAGCTAAACGGGGTCTCATATGCTGTGATGTTTTCTCCAAAGTCGTCTGTTTCTCTCCAGATTATGGGATGTGCTGGTTGCCTATCTGGGGTCTTTTCCTGCCTTGTGCCCGGTGCTTTTGCTATCAGCTGTGGTGGTCCCTGATGATTATGAACTGGTCTGATATTCTCAGGTTATTGTTATATTGCTGCATGGCACTATATAAAGTCATGGTTGACCCGGTAATGAACACGACCACTCACCTTGTTTTCTGACGTATTGTCTTCTTCAGACGTCTGCAAGAGAAAAAAAAGGGTCTCTAATTAGCAAACTCTCACTTCACTTCTATGTAAGTCAAGTACTGACATCTCGACGAATGAAAGGGCCGTAGGACCCCCAAAGTACTCACGGTGTCTTTGGAGACGCTGCTCTTCTCTTTGGAGGTCTGAAAACACAAATGGGGACATCATAAGGACACACGGTCAGCTGGCGCTCTTGAATTCAAGTACAAGCACACCGCATCGATGAGACCACCCTGAGGAATCGGTGCCTTCAAGCGTTTCAGTGTTGAGATGGCGTTCTAATCTTACCGACTGCGCTAATTCGGGGGTCCCCTGAGCTGCTGCACGTGCGATCTCAACTTTCATTATTACTGCTGACTGCACGTCACGCAAGTATTTGGCACTCCGCTACCTCATTGGCCACTTCAGGCGGGCAGGGGCGTGTCCCTCTGCAATCCCCAACTTGAATATTGGGCCGTCCGTTTGCGTTGGCTTTCTCATTGGCTGTTTCCTTCTTCTTCACGTCCTTCTTAGCTTTCCTTTGATTCCAGTCCAGCTCGGCCACTTCATCCTAACGAAGTCCAGCTCTCTTATTTCATAGGCGCTTCAGGTCTTTAACACCGGTGCTCTTCATCTGCTGTGAGTCCCATTTCTGTGCCACGCTGAGCCACCCGAGGTATTTTGGGGACTCCCTTCGTTCCATGACATTTCTTCTAAATGTTTCTGAATTTGTATTTTATCAAAACTAACGCTGGTACTAAAAAGAACTCCGTTCTCCGCTATTACTTCTCACCCGTTTTTAGTCCGTGTCCGTCTGTCTGTCTGGTCGGCCCCCAGAAGATCGATTTTACTGAATTTTGGCACACTTACTCTGCAAGGAAATTTGTTGGGAATGTCCAACGTTCGCTCAAATATCTCGAATGTACAAACTTTTGAAAATTCAAAAGCGGCCCTGGCGGGTTTCGCAGACTTGCCACTCTTAAAATATTCCATGCGACTGCACCATTTCAAACGTATCTTCAGAGAAGGCACTTCGATGTAACACTTCGTAGATTTGTCTCTTCTAGTCGTTCAGCAGCCGCTCATGACGGCAAAACAGCGAAAGCTGGCGGAGCCGCTCGACATGCGGCCGGGAGAGGTCGCTGCTGCGCCTGCGCGGGGTCTTCGGATCGGCGCGCACGTCTCCGACTTCGAGATGCGCATTTTGATTCGATGAACTGATTCGAACTGCCCGTTTAAGTGAATCGATTCTTTTAAATCGTTTGATTCGTTTGACGTATACGGGAAGTCCACCCATCTGATTGTATTTCAAATGTATGATTTATTAATTCATGCATTATTTTAATATATATGTCTTTGTGATACATCCATCCATCCATTATCCAACCTGCTATATCCTAACTACAGGGTCATGGGGGTCACCTGGAGCCAATCCCAGCCAACACAGGGCACAAAGCAGGAAAGAAACCCCAGCCACCACAGGGCACACACATAATTTAGAATTGGCATGTCTTTGGACTGTGGGAGGAAACCCACGCAGACACGTGGAGAACATGTAACCTCCGCACAGGGAGGACCCGGGAAGTGAACCCTTAAGGGTCTCCTTACTGCGAGGCAGCAGCGCTACCCACTGCGCCACCGTGCCGCCCGTGTGTGATACAGTACCCGGTAAATAATACAAACAGTACGCGACACGTGGTCTATTTTAGTCAGAGATGTCCACTTCCATATCACCGAGCCGAATCATCCAAACAAGACCCCCCTAACTTGGAATACAAGTAGAGTGAGGGCCCTCCAATCTCAACTTGACCACTGAGGTGAATAAAATTTGCTGAGATGGTTGGGTGACTGGCCGCTCCACCTCCAAGCTTCTCCTCTGTCCTTTAAGCTCTCATCTTCCTCTCTGGCATCTCCACATATTCCAGACAGCCCGTCTCAAAAATGGAGAAGTGAGAAGATGCCCACAAAGGACGGCCAGTTGGTGAAGTTTACCAACACAAAGCTCTTCAGGCTCCTGTGGCCAGGCTTGAAGGCACTGATTCCTGAAGGCCCTCCCAAGAGTGATAGTGGACCCCCTTTCGGTGGGCTCGTTTCATTTCGGTCAGACGTTCACAGCCTTAACAACTTACTTTGTCCTCGGAGGTGTTGTTCGGTTCTTCAGATGTCTGCAAAGATAAATGTGAAATGTCAGCGTCTGAAGGTCTCTGAGCTCCGAAGCATTCTGACATTCGGCCTGCTCATCTGCATCACCATCAGAGCTGGCAGCTTTCAGTGGCCTTCACAATTTCTAAAAATGGTTTGAGGGTCCCACTGCTGTCATGGCCTGTTCTCCTCGTGCCCTCCCACCTCCTCTAAGACTTGTCCCTTAGACTCATTGTGCCCTCAGAAGGTGTGAGTGAGGGTGGGTGGGTGTCAGAATGAGTGGGCCATGCAGTGGACTGGTGCCACCTTGAGGAGTAGCTTCAGTGGTAAGCCCCAGTACTATTGTGGTGGGCTCCAACCTCCATGACCCTTCAATATACACTCTGTTTCGTGATTGTATAAAGTCTGCTGGTTGGCATGCCCTCTGGTAGACTGGCACCTCCTAAGGGGCTGATCCTTCCATTCGGGTTACTCTCTGACTGCCTCAAACTGGACTAAGCAGGTTCATTAAACGCAGGAGTCGACAAAGCGCTGGTCTGTAAGGAACTCCCAGTCAAGGAAATCCCAAATGAAATGAAAACTGAGCAAGTGCCCTGTGGCAGACTGGCGCCCCCTTTGTACCACCACGCCCATTGTCACTATTCTGATGTATTTATTTTTGGTCTATTAAAGTACAGGAAAGTCTCCATGGATGCCACCTCAAGTGGGTACACCTCATGGCATTCAGTCAGTGGTGTCCATCCCACCCAGCAGTGAGCAGCTTTCCCTCCAGAGTGGGTGTGGAGCCAAGCGTTGATGGCGCCCCCTATAGTCTTTTTGTATTAAATGTGAGAACTTGTTTTTCTTGTGGTTTGTCAGTTTTATTTTTCAATTATGATTTTTAATGTCGGACAATTCAAACGGATGCTTGTTTTCAGATGAAGGTTTTGTTTAAATGTTTTATTATTACCGTAGTTTGAATTTTACTGTGGCACCGTTTTGTTTTTTTCAGCAGGTGCTGCCATTTTGTCAAAGCCATTGCCATGACAATATAACTCGATGAGGCATTGCCCATTAGGGGGGGCCCAAGGGGCTTAGGGCACCTGAAGTCACACGCTGTGATGCCATTGGCGTCACAATATAAAGGTCATTATTGCGTGTGGCACCTCGTCCAAGATGGTTAGTTAGTTGGCGGTGCAGGGGGTCTGTCCCTCTAAGTCTTCTTACTTCTTCTTATTCCAAATTGTGGTTAGCGTTTGATTGGATTCCATCTGTCAAGCGTTAACTGATCTTTTGAGCGTTTGATTTTAATGGATCCTCTAGATTTCGACTCCTGCCCCCTCTTTGGCTTTCTTTCTGGCCCCTGATCTAAAACGGGAGTGCGGACCCTCAACTGGATCAGGGAGACGTTTATGTTATGTGACTTCACAAAGCTGCTCAGGTGTTGTGTGTCGGACTTGGCGCCCCCTACAGGCTCCTGGCAGCATGCGGATGACGCGGCTTCACTAAACGTGCGAATGGATAACGAGAATCGGGAAAGCCCAGCAGGCCTCACGTCAATGGAGCTCACCTTGTTCTCGGAGGTGTTGTCGTCTTCTTCTGAGGTCTGTCGGACACAAACATAAATGAGAGGTTAAACAATTAGGGGGAAAAAAAAGCTCACTGGTACACAAGACGTCCATGGTGGGCCGACTTACCGTCTCCTCAGATGAGCTCTTCTCCTCGGAAGTCTGCAATTTAAACAAAAGGATGAATTACAAGACAAGAAGAAGAAGAAGAGGAGGAGGAGGAGGAGTGTGGCGCCCAGGGTGTCCTACGCACGTTTTTGTTGTTCTCTAATTTGTATAATTTTAGGACATTCGGTAAGTTTTGAATTTGCTTATTTGTGGACTTGTGTGATTCTGCCGGCCTTATATGGAGGTTTAGGGGCGGGGCTTCTGTCACGCTTCACCCCCAAGGCCCACCCACTGCCCCTATCTTTCCTAGCAGAGGGGGCGGGACCTCCAGATCACTTTTTGGATTTTTCTGCCTTTTCTGGTTCTTTTGCTGCTCCTCTGTGGTTGCCATCTTTCTTTTTGGAGAATTCTAAGCGTGGCTCCTTTTCCTAAGCCTGCTTCTTCAGTTTTGGACAGGATCTGTGAGGACCACTTGGTATTTTTCAGGGCTGTCTCGGAGTACAGGCCTGTTTTTGGAATGGGGGGGGTCTACCTTTGGAGGTCAAGCCTTGTTTTTGAGCAAGTCCTACTATACAGATGGGGTCTCCACAGAAAACACACGTGGACACTGACCGGTCAGGAGTCACCTGCCTGCCACTAATCTGTGTAAGAAGCCCCCGGTACTGGGGACACAGGACAGACACGAGGTGGAATACAAATATCGGACCGCTGGGGGTACCACACCACACACCTGCTAAACAGAAACTTCCAGAAAAGTCTGTCAGATGGTACAAGATGGCGCCTGAGCACTCAGCCACACTCTACGTCTCCGTTTCTACTGTAGGGGGGATACAGGAAGCCTTCCTGTAGGGGGCGCTGGTCTGTCACAGGGCCCAGGGAGAAAAACACGATGCCTGGCAACTCTGAAACTCTGCCCACCGAAAATGACCCCAGCTGAATAGGCTTAAAACCAAAAATACATAAAAAAATATTTAAAAATTAAAAATTACCGTATCTTTTGATGAGCTGTTTTCTTCAGAGGTCTGCAATTTAAAGAAATAATTGAAGAAGAATTAGTAAAATAGTCAAAGCTTGGTCATCATTTAATCAAATGATATGTGAGGTGAATGGGAGTCTAAATGAAGCCCTGTAAAGTAATGGATCTCATCTGGGGGGGTTGTGGCCTGCTGGGGGGGCTCAGTAAACTTCCAGGGGGGGCTACCAGGTGACTGAAAATAATAGCAAAAAATCCCTAAAAATCAAACGACAGCAGGGTGTTAAATTGGACCACTTCATCAATGTCCATAAAGACCACCAGTGCGCATGCAGACCCCCAACAGCAGAATCGCTGCAGCACTGAGGTGGGGTGATGACAGCACAGGCCCACTTCCTGGGGCTCACTGGTATGCAAATGAAGATCACAAAGATGGGCGGGGCTACAAAGACAGCATGGACCAATGGGACGGATGGCCAAGAAGAGGGAGGAGTTTCTCTAGACAGGGAAAGAAAAAAGGGGGACGTCGGCAGCAGAAGAGTGGAGGAGAAAAGCCAGGAGTGAAATGGTGGTCAGACGAGGGGTGGGGGGGTTTGTAGGTGACGTCGGCCCCCGAGTTTGATTCATGAAGCCTGCGTTACTGGAGCGCTGGTGTGTGTCGCCACCTGCTGTCTCTCCCTTGGCCTCTAGTGGGCGCTCATCACTGATTATAATCACAGATCTTTGGTGTTTAATCTCGCTTTTCTGTAGGGGGCGCTCTGTCTGCACACTTTCATTTTAAACAAAACACAAAGCGGAGCAAATGAGATTTAGCTTGTGGAGCCCAAGGGGCGCGTGGTGGGTGAGTTACCTTATCTTCAGACGTGTTCTCTTCAGAGGTCTGCGGAAAGAAAAAAGGAAAAAGAAAGGATTTCTTAACTTTGAGGTGGGCTTAGCAGAGGCTCTTCAAATTCTGTCTTTGTTTCGTTTTACGTTTCCCTTTTCTGTAAATTTGATCATTTTCACCCCCCCCCCCCCCCCGATATTTTCTGTTTATTTTTTATTATTTTTATTACAAATTTTTTGGTAATTCCGCCCAGGTCCCTCTCTCTCACTACTCCCCTAAAGGGGCTTTCAGGTGTGACTTCCAGAGCCCCATTAACTCCCATGAATGAGTTGGTGACGATCACTTGCACTCACCTTGTCCTCCGAGGTGTCGTTTTCTTCGGATGTCTGAAAGGTGATGAGGAGAGACGGGCCTGTTAGTTATGCGTTCAGAAAGTGAGGACCGTAAACAGAAAAGAGCAAAACTTATCTGGAAATTACCTTGTCCTCTGAGGAGCTGCTCTCTTGAGATGACTTCAGAAAGAAACACAAGGAGAAGAGCATTAAAGACCCTGAGAGACCAACGTGCACTGCTCACCGAGACCACTAGGGGTGCACAGTCAGTGAGCTGACATGCCACGTGAAGACCCCCCCTTCTCTCTCTCTCTTTCTGTATTTCCTTGTTATGCCCCTCCCCTTGTATCTCGGTATTGTGTTTAGTGTTAGGCTCCACCCCTTGCTCTTTTTGTAGTTCAGTGTTAGGACCCGCCCTTTCTCACTCTTTCTGTATTTCATTGTTTGTCTGTATTGTATTAAGTGTTTGGCTCCAACCCGTCTCTTTCTGTACTGTGTTTCAGTTTTAGGCCCCGCCCCTACTCTCTGTATTGAGAGAGATTCAAGGCTTGGGTGGGGCGGCTGTCAAAAAACAGGACCCGTTAAAGCCCATTGTGGCACTCCTTCTGGGATTTTGGGCTTTACAAAAATAAATTACATTGTATTTCATTATTACATTGTGCTTGTGTTAGGCTCCACCCCTTCTTGTTCTTTCTATATTTCATTGTTTGGGCCCGCCCCTTTTTTCTCTGTATTGTGTTTAGTGGTAGGCTCCACCTCTTTCCTTTCTGTATTGTGCTTCAGTGTTAGGCTCCGCCCCTTCTCCCACTGTACTGTAGTTCTGTGCTTGACCACACCCCTTCTCGCTCTTTCTGTATTTCATTGTTAGACCCACCCCTTCTCCCTCTGTATTGTAGTCAGTGTTAGGCCCCAACCCCTTGTTGCTCTGTATTGTGTTTTGTGGTAGGCTCCACCTCTTTTTCTCTGTATTGTGCTTCAGTGCTTGGCCCTACCCCTTCTCCTTCTGTACTGTAGTTCAGTGCTTGGCCCCGCCCCTTTTTGCTCTTTATATATTTTAGTGTTAGGCCCCGCCCCTTGCTTCTCCGTATTGTAGCTCAGTGTTAGGCCCCACCCCTTCTCCCTCTGTATTGTAGTTCAGTGTTAGGCCCCACCCCCTTGTTTCTCTGCATTGTGTTTAGTGTTAGACTTCACCTCTTTTTCTCTGTATTGTGCTTCAGTGTTAGGCCCGCCCCTTCTCCCTCTGTATTGTAACTCAGTGTTAGGCACCGCCCCTTCTCAATATTTCTGTAGTTCAGTGTTAGGCCCCGCCCCTTCTCCTTCTGTACTGTAACTCAGTATTAGGCCCCACCCCTTCTCCCTCTGTATTGCAGCTCAGCGCTAGGCTCCTCCCCTTCTTCCTCTGTATTGTAGTTCAGTGTTAGGCCCCGCCCTTGTTTCTCTGTGTCATGTTCAGCATTTGTGTCATTGTGCCACCATTTTAGTGTGGCTTTTCATTTGCAATTTTTAATGGCCATTCTGTAAATTGCACTAACATGACCAACAGTGAGTTGCCCTCACAGACCAATTGAAAGGCTGCCAAGCTCTACCATAACAAGTGACAGAAGTGAGCTCACCGTGTCCTCTGAGGTGTCCTCTGAAGTGTTCTCTTCAGAGCTCTGTGGAGAAACATCGAAAGTCACCAACAAGTCCCTTTGACGTGCGCTGAATGCCAAACTAAATGCCCAGTTTGCCTTTCTTGACTTCTGTTTGCTGTCCATTTTTGCTTTTATTATGAAATTCAACAAAACGGAGTAAAAAAATGTAACAAATAAGTGTGAGTCCAGCCACCCAGGGAATGGACCTGATATGCCAAGCGGGTAGCCTGTGACACCTCAACTTTGAAGAATCACACGCTTGAATGTTAAAAGAACAAAGGAGGAATCGTGGCCACAGGGGGCAGCGTCGAGTCAGGCCTTTGGTAATGCCGCATATGCCCAGGGTGGCATCAGTCACAGAGCAGCACACACGTGGGCTTCACTTCCCCACTGCTACACAGTCCTGCCCCCTAGCGACAGTAACCTGGAACTGCACCCCTCCATGCCGTAGCCTCATGGGGTCTCTATGTCCCGTGTCCAGAACTCGGACGTCCCACCCATTTATCATCAAATTCACTTCATGCATTTCTGGGGCTCACAGCCCTGCCTGACATCAAAGGGCAGTAACCATCCCTGGAGGGGATGCCCACCCATGTAGTGCCAATGTAAAGCTGCTATTGAAGCTCACTGGCATGACATGAATCCCCCGGGGTGAACATGCAAACACCACACAGACAGCAAGGGTCCAGTGCTGTGGGGGTCATGGCATTAACTACAAGGCCACCACCCTACTCTAACAGCCCCCCACAAGTCACAAATTAGCGACCATCTCATTTCTCTGTGTAAGGCGCTATATACTGTTATTCTCTGTGCTTCAGGTCACTGAAGGTGGACGGATAACTGACCCCTGCATTTGATGGCTGCCCACATATTCGCCCCTCAGTGTAGGACAATGCCGAGTGTCCAGCTCTCAGTGGGCACACGTGGCCCTCGGTGCCATCCAAGCATAAGTCACTTACCGAGTTGGGGATTGGCGCTTCAGTGGAGGTCTGTAAAGGGAAAAAGAAAATAAGAGTGTCAGGTGAATGGGGGGCACCAGCCAGGAGGGACGTCACATGACTCTAAAGCACTGGGGGGGTGAATGCACCTGAGATAACAGATGACCTCCAGGAGACTGGCACCACTGGTGTGAGCAGATGGGCCAACACGGCATCCACATCTCGCACTCTAATATGTACATGTCAAAAGTGGCAAGGTGGGCACGTGGCACAGCTCCTTCCATATGCAGCTTACTTGTTCTCCCTGCAATCAAGTGACTTTCCTCCAAACATCCAGTCAGACCAACCTGAAGTGACCTGGTGCGAGCAAGAGTGACAGCCTGGCATCCTATCTAGTGCTGAGGTAGGACTGGATGGGTGAACATTCAAGCTGCTATGGGTTGGTTGGCACCGTGAAAGACGCTATATAAAATACAAAAGTGTCACTTTAGCCTTCAATTGTGACTAATGAAATGGGATGACAGTGACAAAAACAGCTAATCATTGTTTGTGTGGAGGTAGGCGGTGCAGATGTTGTGCCCCTTTCTTATACCAGTCACGGCTCCTTGGCACAGATTATTCTGCTTTCTTTCTTTCTTTCTTTCTTTCTTTCTTTCTTTCTTATCCCCTGTTTTAACTGAGAGTGAAGGCCAATTTTGACACCACCTATCCTGCCACCCCCCCCAGTGGCTGCCCGCCTGTTGGCACAGCAGTCCACCATCATACAATAAGTGTCACATTACCTTGTTCTCTACAGGGTTCACCATTTCCTCAGATGTACTGTTGACTTCCTGCAATGTAAAGGGAGAAGCTGTTAGACACACTGGCACACGGGCACATTTCTTTTGGCATCTCTGGCTTTCTGTGCAGCAGAATACATCAGAGTACATGAAGTGTGTAAGTGGTGGGCAGGCAAGGCCTCGGCTGGCGGA
The DNA here is from genome assembly GCA_026402145.1 of Polypterus bichir lapradei. Lineage (NCBI taxonomy): Eukaryota > Metazoa > Chordata > Cladistia > Polypteriformes > Polypteridae > Polypterus > Polypterus bichir. The sequence goes on along the minus strand of JANRMT010062823.1, from coordinate 25,456,760 downwards.
GGGCATTCAGATGTTTACCTGATCTTTGAAATTGCATTGCAGGAGCCACCAGCAGGGGGTGCTCACGTCAAGTACAAGCAGATCACTTGGGGGGCACCACACTGTGACCCTGAACCGCATTAGCGGGTCTGAGAGGGTATTCTTGTCATGCCACTTCACTTCTTGTCTCTTCTTCCTACTCAGCCCCCTCTGGTCGGTTGTGTGCCTGCCATTTCCCTCCCCTTGCCCACTCAGCTGCCCATGCTGCTTATTATGGGCTTTCCTCCGCTGTTTTCGCCTTTCCTAATGACTGTTTATGTCGCTCAAAGCTGAGTACGCACTTGTGCTGCCCTGCACTCCTGAAGTCAGTCATCTCAGACTTCTTTTCACATGCTTGGCACAAAGAGCTCAAGGGCCAATGCCACCGATATACCCGTAGGACCCTGGCCCAGGCAGTATTAAACGGGTGGGCTGCTTGAAGTTTGTTGTCCCCAATGTGCCTAACGCCCTAACACATCAAGTTGGTGTATCAAAGGCACACATGAGCCTGGCACCACATCTCGGTGGTACTGATCCCCCCCACCACAGGCAGGCTACTCAGCTTGGTGGGGACTCAGCTGGGTAACCCCCTTTCAACTGAAGGCCTTGACTGGAGTCACATGACCAGAGACCCCTCAAATTCTGTGTGATGCTTCCCCATAGTGAGTGAGCTTATAAAGCTGTGGACGAGTCCGACCATCGAGGAAGATGAGCCTTAAACCCGAGTCATCCTCTGTGCTTTGAGGTAAACTCTGAGGAATTGTGAAAGGCGCTATATACACAGAACAGCTTGAAAATAACAGGGGGCAAATGACAAGGACTGAGTTGAAGAGGGGGCTTCACGGCTGGGGGTCTGTGACTTGTAGACAGCGTCCATCTTCTGTACCCTCACATTAAAAGGGTGAGGATAATAAGAGCAGCCTGGGAGCTTCTGAGACGTGAGCAACAAACAAGATGTGGGGACAAAGCGGAGGAGGCAGGTGGTACAAAACTGTAAAACGGACCCCAACACGGGCATCTCCATGGCACACACAGACGGGCAGAAGCCACAGAGTTCACATTAACATACCCTCAATTAGAATAGGAAAGATGGTGGCCTTTAAACACTCACCGTGTAGCTCTCGGGACTGTGCATGTCGCCATTCTGGAAGAGCTGCAGGGAGGAGGAAGAGAAAAGGAAGAGCAGATTAGAGCAATGTGGAAGGCGCTATATGGGGCGGAGTCAGAAAGAGCTGAAAGGCGCTATATGGGGCGGAGTCAGAAAGATCTGAACGGCGCTATATGGGGTGGAGTTAGAAAGAGCTGAAAGGCGCTATATGGGGCGGAGTCAGAAAGATCTGAACGGCACTATATGGGGCGGAGTCAGAAAGAGCTGAATGGCGCTATATGGGGCGGAGTCAGAAAGATCTGAAAGGCGCTATATGAGCTGAATAAAGAAAAGCAGTACATGATAGCTAACAGTAAAATGCATATATCAATGGATATGAAAGGCACTATATGAGCCATAGATAGATAGATAGATAGATAGATAGATAGATAGATAGATAGATAGATGTGAAAGGCACTATATAACAGATAGATAGATAGATAGATAGATAGATAGATAGATAGATAGAAAATGTGAAAGTCACGATAGATAGATAGATAGATAGATAGATAGATAGATAGATAGATAGAT
>JANRMT010062823.1:25433535-25446561 GCA_026402145.1 Polypterus bichir lapradei | reverse complement strand
GATAGATAGATAGATAGATAGATAGATAGATAGATAGATAGATAGATGTGAAAGGTGCAGTGGCGTAGCGTGGGTGTCAGAGGAAAATTTCGCCGCCCCCTTATTTAGGTATTTCATTTTAAAAGACTAAAATATACAGTAATTCTTTGCCACCTCCTAACAGTGCCACCCGGGGCGGCCCGCCCCTGCCGCCCCCACTACGCTACGCTACTGGAAAGGTGCTGTATAATGGATAGATAGGCGGGCACTGGGCATTATCCTGAAGCGTGAGAGGTTAAGCAGACAGTGTTAGCGACAGCGCCCCCTCTCATCATGTGGTGGTACTGCTTACTTTGCCATTGCACAGTGAGGACCCCCAGGTGGTCATGTATGACACTGATTAACTCCGTGGACTTCATATGTAGAAGTAAAACAGAAAGTCACATACACCGGACCAACGAGGGCTCTGTAACCAGGGGGTCTCTTCACCAACAGTGCCCACAGGAGGGTCTTTAAGTTGATGTTTTTATTGTTGATGTCTTTTCTCTTCTGTTTTTAATTATGCGCCATCTGTTGAAATGTGAATGTGTTACTTGTTCTCTGTGGGTGGAGCCCCAGGAGGTGGGGCCACCTGTTAATCTGTGTTTAGGACCTGCCCCCAGCCCTAAAAAAGGTGGCGGAGGCGGGCACCTGAGTGGGTGTCATTCCTGTGGTTTAGTGGAGTCTGTGTGTGTTGTGCTTTTGTTTTTGGAGTTTTGGCTTTTCCCGATTATTTTCGCTCTTACTTACTTGTGATTTTGAGATTTGTTGGCTGTGGGTTGCCTTTTAATTAAGTCCTGGTGGCTTTTTTTTGTTCTTAAGAGCTTTTTTGTTTATTTTTGATTATTTTTCTTTTTATAAAGATCTTTGCTTGCATTACTTATGTAAGCTGAGGTTTATGGTTATCCTTCTCTTGTGAGACCTTTTTTAGGTTATTTTGAGGCCAACATTCCTTTTAGGCCTGTGAAGCCTCAGGCAGGCAGGCAGGCCACTGGAGTGAGGAGTGAACCCATCGGAGTGAGGCTCGTTTCAGGCTGGCACAGGATGCCCGCCCAGGCCAGTGAACCCTCTTGGAGGCCTCAGGCCCTGTGTGTGTTCATGGAGGTTTCACTTTATGACAGCTGAATCCACATTCTTGGATAACCAGGTGGTGATAACCAGATGGTGACCTTTACACTTTGACCCGGTGATGTCATGCACACCTCAGCTCTGGTTAACATCGCCAAGCAACAGTATGGAAACTGTCAATAACAAAGTCCCAAAATGACGGTAACCAATTTAAAATAAAAAAGGCGCCTGTCATGTGTCACTCAGCATTCCTCCCCAACCTGGGGTTCAAACCGAAGTTTTCAGTTTCTTTAATTCGTTTTTCATTCGTTGATCGATTTTAATTATGTGCCTTATTCTTTGATTTGATGCTCTTTACGTATCTAAGCTGCCTGAGTCTTGTTCCAAGTGTTTTGTGGGTGGTCCCCCAGGAGGCGGGGTCACCTGTCCATCACTACCAGGGACCGCCCTCCTCCCAGAAGAATCACATGGTCCCCCACCGTTCCTGTCCGACGAGCCTGGAAGTGACGAGTTTACTGACGTGTTTTGGGCTCCGCTTGTGCCTTTCGATTTTTGCCCTCTGACTCCCTTTCTGGAGTGTTTGTCTTAAATTTGGACAATTCCTTGGCTTCTGGTTATTAAAGTGACTTTAGATAATAAATGTTTTATTTTATAAAGATTCAGTGCTTGTCCGTATTACTAGCCAGGGTTTGATGGCGCCATCCCCCTCTAGTAGGCGTTCTTCAGAAGAGCTTTAGGAACTTATTGGAACCAATGGGACGCCGAGTCCATGGCAGCACTGCAGGAAAACGCAAAAAAACGATGAAGACGCACTTAACAAAAACAAAAAAAAAATGAATGGACGATACCGGGGTCTCAAGCCCCACCCAATAATAATAGTCGAATCACGACTTCAGTTTGTGGTCTGCACTCTGAGGCTATTGAGTCTCCGTCTACGACCATGTGAACCTCTAAAGTGTGCGTCGCGGCCATAATGGCAAACTGTAGATCAAAGTCCAGGAGGTGCACGGGGGCCAACACCAGGAATTAGAGTGACGAGCAACAAAACGCAAACCACAAAGCAAAATACAACGATGAGCGAAGAGTCGTGTGGTGGTGGGTGGGATTAGCCAGATGGGCTATGGAGCTGCCTGAGCCTAACACGTGCGCACACACAGACACACACAGACACACACATATGCGCACACACAGAGACACAGACACACACACACACACACACACACACACGCACACTTATTCATTATCTGATCTCCTTTCTTTGTGTTTGTTACGTGCCTTCTGTGCCTATTGGGAGACCACCTGCCAGTCACGCCCTACAAATCCTGAGGGTCTCCCACACCTCCTGGCTGTTCCTCATGAATGCGCTGCCAAGTTGGTGAGTTGTCTTGCGTTTTTGCTGTGCGCCAGCTGTGCGATTTACTAGATTTTTGGTCGCCCACTGGGGACCCGGGTTTGCCTTTTTGTTCCTCTTGTGCTCCACGGAGTTTCGTTTTGTGCAACACGGCAAGTCGGAGAGAAACAATCTTAGAGTTTGTAATTGTGATGTGTTTGCTCTCACTCTGCCCCCTCTAGTGGACATTTTGGGAAGTGCTTGTGGGACTCCTAGTCCATGACGTTTAGGCTCCGCCCCCCAGGTCCTCAGAGGGTCACCTCGCCACTGCTGGTGTTGCTTCATCGACATTCTCTCTCAAGTTAAGGTGCTGCCTTTGGGGGTCCTGACTTTATTTTTGTCAGTTGCTTCCATTTTGTTGTACAGGTTTCTCTTTTTTTTTGCTGATTCATTTTGAAGGAGGGGTGGCACGGTGGCGTAGTGGGTAGCGCTGCTGCCTCACAGTTCAGAGACCTGGCTTTGCTTCCCGGGTCCTCCCTGTGTGGAGTTTTTGCATGTTCTCCCCGTGTCCTCCCACAGTCCAAAGACATGCAGGTTAGGTGCATTGATGATCCCAAATTGTCCCTAGTGTGTGCTTGGTGTGTGTGTGGGTGCCCTGCAGTGGACTGGCGCCCTGCCTGGGGTTTGTTGACTGGGATTGGCTCCAGCAGACCCCCGTCACCCTGTAGTTAGGATATAGCGGGTTGGATATTGGATGGATGGATTTTGAAGGATTATTGTTCATATTTTGTTGGGTCAGGGGTCATTCTTCTTTTAGTTTATCCCTTTCTATTTAGACTTTAAAGTTTTGCAGCACCTCTGGGCCTGTGAAGGCCGTAAGCCTGCGTCTGGAGTTTGAGGCCAGGATGATTCAGATAGGAAAGGCCTGAAGTTGTAGCCTCTCTGTACCCAAACTGGCAGGCTCTTCCTGAACATATTACTGCCCCCTGCTGGCCTCTGCTTACCCACAACTTGCTAAAATGCTTACTGCCACCAGGGGGTCTCCTTTTACCCCTAATGGCCAGCCTGGCTCTTCATTGACATTGACATTGAGTGGTTTAGCAGACCCTTTCATCCAAAGCAACTACTAAAGGAGGTTCACATAATTGGGTAAATGCCAGTCTTGGGGGGGTGGGATGGTGGGGGACTTTTCAGGAACAGGTGTGACAGAACAAGGGGGTGACCACAAGAGAAAAGCTCAGAAGAAGATGCCCACTCATTACACAAGACAGAAATGTAGTAAACCTGATTGTCTTCAGATGCTTCCTAAACACACTGCAGGTGTCAGAAGATCAGATGAAGGTGGGCAACTCATCCCACCATCTAGGAAGCTGGACTGAGACTTGGTACCATACAGAGGTGGCATCACCACACATCATTCATTAGTGGGCTCCAGTGTGCCCAGGACTTCACAGGTGTCTCCATATACACAGCAGGGATCAGAGCTTAACCAAGAGTGATCATCGGAGAGGAGTGACACGTGCCCACCTCGACTTACTGAACCTCATTGTGAAAGTCCACAGCGGCTGGGTGACACAAGACGGTCCTCCTGCCAGCCGAGAGCTGCCATGACAAGAGGAACTGCTGGCCCAGGAGTCACGGCGCAGACTCCATCAGATGTGGCAGGGAAGAAATCTGCAAGGCTGGTAGACCCTAACAGACTGGACAACTGGCCCTCAGTCACCACCCCAAGGCTGGCGGGTATTAGAGAGAGTGAGCCAAGCTGAATGGAGATGGGGCGCTGGACAGACAGACGAGAAGGCTGAGCTGGAGATGGTGCCCCTTCATCCAGACTGAGATATCAGTGGGCCACGCAGAGATTCTCGCTGATAGTGTGGGGTCCTTCAGTCACGGATTACTCCTCCACTGGCATCAGTTTGCCTACAATGAAGAGAGAGATGACCCCCTGGTGGTCCTCTGCTTGTCGACAACTTGTTGAAAGGATTACTGCCCCCCGGTGGTTTCTTTTTATTCATAATGGCTGGCCTGGCTCTTCAGTAAAGGATTACTGCCCCCTGATGGTCTGTACCCACCTATAGTGGCCAGTCTGGCTAGTCAGTCAACCATTCCTGCTCATAGGGGGCATCTCTGTACTCAAAGTGGCCAACTCTTTTTAAAGAAATAACTGGCTGGCTCTTTGTAAACGAGTGAGTGCCCCCTGGTGGTCTGTTTATCCACATCTTGTTGAAAGGACTACTGCCCCCTGGTGGTCTCTTTTTATTCATAATGGCTAGCCTGGCTCTTCAGTAAAGGATTGCTGCCCCCTGGTGGCCTCTCTGTTTCCCCCACACTGGCAGGCTCTTCATATAAAGTTCCCATCAAGCTCTTTCCCTTCTTGGATCGTCTTGGTGCCCCTTTATGGCTTTGGTACCCCAAGTCCCTCACAACAACTGATAAATTGTGACCTCACAGATGAAAAGACAAAATATTTCCCTTAAAAGTGCAAAGAAAAAACCTTCAACAGTAAATAATAAAACTTGCAGGAATGAACTGTCCAGATTTCACAGAGCATCAATCATCGGCAGTAAATTTTTTTATTCGTATTCAGTTGGTTAAAATGGATTACAAACACACATCATAAAGCCCAGAAGCACTGGCACAGCTGGCAGACTTCCCTTCCTTGAAGACAAACCGGCTAACACTGGGGGTGTTCAGGTCACAGCAGTCGAGGGGGACTCGCTCATCAGAGGACCACGGCAGTGTGCAAATTACTGAATGAAGTCTCGCACCGTCTTAATGATTTCCATGTGGTCGAGTTACGGCCGTGTGAATAAGTAAGTGCACCCGTTTTGACAGACAATCATTAGATCTTCATACAGACAGTGCCTATAGGCAAAGGTGATCTACTTAAACAAATGACATGTCAGACTGACATGGTGGATTCATCATCATCTTCATCATCATCAGCATCATCTAAATGAACAAAAATGCAGATTGGTCACATGCAGATTGGCCCGCCTCTCCATTTATTACCACTTCAAGTCCGTCCAATAAGAGTCAAGTGTTAAAGACGAGGTGTCAATGATGAGAACCTCCTTAGGGGACCTGCAGGTGGGTCTGGTGTCAGGTGTCGAGGGTCTGGCACTCACTTTCCTATCGACACGTGTGGTCTCATCATGTTGAGATCCACAGAGCTTTCTACAGCCCTTCAGAAAGAAGGCTGTGGATGCCTGGGAGCCCGGAAAGGGTTTTCAAAAGTTCTCCAAATTCTTTAAAATCCATCATTCCACTGGTGTGGATTTCAAATGACTGCTCATTAGTCCAGGATTGGCCAGCCCAGCAAAATTCAGCCCAAGAAATGACCATCTGATACTTAAAGAAGTCCGCAGCAACCCGAAAATGTCATGGTAGGATCTGCAGGGAGCTCTTGTAAAAAGTTGCTGCTAAACAGCAGACATCACCAGTCAGAAAGAGATGGCACGGATGTGACCTGCATGGGAGATGTGCCAGGAGAAAGAACATCAGAGCAAGACTAGAGTTTGGCATTGAACATCAAAGCAAAGACCAGGCCTACTGGACCAATGGGCTCTGGAGTCGTTGGAGTCGTTGTTGGACTCGTTTGGCCACAGTAACAGTAGACATGTCTGGTGGCACCTCAGAACAAGAACCTCACGCCAGCTGTGAAGCATGGAGGTGGCAATGTTCTGATTCGGGGTTGCATTGCTGCTTCACAGCCTGGGCAGCTTGAAGCCATCGAGTCAGCTATGAATTCTGTGTTCTATCAAAGTGGGCTTGAGGAGCATGTGAGACCACCAGGGCTGAAGTTGAACTTGATCCTGACACAACAATGACTTAAAGCACACTAAGGAATGGCTCAAAAAGAAGACATGGATGGGTATGGACTGGTCGTGTCAAGGCCCTGATTTGAAACCCATTGAAATGCTGTGTGTTGGATTTGAAACGGGCAGAACATGCAAGAAAACGTCTGTCCACTGAAGGAATGCTGCATGAAGAGGTGGTCCAAAATGTCATTTACAAGACGTCATTTCTAGTGACGGGGGCAACACCAGCTTCTGAGGCTAAGGGTGGTCTTCCTTATTTCCCCCAGTAGACCATTCCATCTATTGAGATTTCTCTCAAACAAATTAATGACAAGTTAAGTTTTCCTTGGTATGTTTTTCAAGTCTATGAACTTTATCTGTTTGCACGAAGATCTTCTGTTCCATGGGGTGCACTTACTTTTGCACATGACGGTATGTTTGCCTGCACTCCACAGCCATTCCATGACTGCAGGTGTCACCTTGTGGATTCTGAATCAGTGCCCAGTGGCGCCCCCCACTGCTTTAAAGCGTCTCTGCTGGTTTCCTACACTTGGGGTCATCTGCTCCACAGACACAGGTTCAAATCTGCTCTCCACGGACCCTCTTTGTATTTGGCGTTCTCCAGGTAACACACACACACATACACACACACACACACACACATTTCCTTCCACATCCCAGTGCCCAGCATTGTAGATGAATGGACTGGCATCACAACCAGGGCTGGCACTTGTCTTGCACCCATTATTACTGGCATAGCTTCTCATTGGAGGGATGGATGACTGGTGGTAGGTCTTTCTCTCCTGTCCACCCTTCTTGGGACTTTAGCCCTTTGCTCGTTCTGCTCTGGCAGGATGTGATGGTCACCTAAAGATGGTTAGTCCAACCGGACATTGTGTCTTTGGTTATTTCAGATAATAAAGTTAGAAAGTCAAGAAACTAAACAAAAATAAAAGGGGGTCAGTCCTGTGGTCCAGCGGTGTGCCCCCCACTTTACGCTACACAGATTCATAAGTGACCCCCGGAACTTTGGTACCACCTCACTCCTGACCCTGGGATCCGTCACCTTTCTCTGGGCTTCTTCGTGCCACTCTTGCACTTTGATCCTCTTCACTGCTGGAGCCTTCCTCTCGGCCATGGAGACCACTAGGACCCAACTTGTCGTTGTGACCACAACTGGGGACCCTCATCTGAGGCTCTTCACTACTCGAACTGCTGGAGCTGCTGTCACCCAACACAGAATCTGCGTCTCCTTCAGACATGTGGTGACTCGATGCTCTTGTCTTTGCTGCTACGCTGCTGGAGCTAAAGCCAGACTTTTTGTTTACTCCTTCAAAGGGACTTCCTGGCCTGCTGGGCCTTGAGGTGCTTACGCTGTCCTCCTGATTGATGGACCTCCAGTCACTCTTCAGATCTTTCTCACTGAGGGATCTCGAGCCACCTTGTTGATCTTCTTCACTGCTGGATCTCAAATGGCTTTTCATGTGCTCTTCACTTCCGGATCTTGGATGCCTGTTTTGATCTTCTACACTGTTGGGCCTCAAACTACTCTTCTGATCATCACTGATGGATTTTGAGCCACCTCGTTTATCTTCTTCACTGCTGGATCCTGAGCTTCTCCTCCAAAGTTCTTCACTGCTAGATCTTGACCAATCAATTTTGGATCTTGACCCACTCTTCCTATCTTCATCACTGAGGGATCTCGAGCCAACTTGTTCATCTTCTTCACTGATGGATCTCAAATGGCTCTTCATGTGCTCTTCGCTCCCGGATCTTGGATGCCCGTTTTGATCTTCTACACTGTTGGGCCTCAAACTACCCTTCTGATCATCACCACCTCTTTCGTCTTCTTTACTGTTGGAGTTTGATCCTCTGTTGTGCTCTTCACTGACGAATCCTGAACTCCTTTTCTGATCTTCTCTGCCTGATCCTGAACCCCTGGTTTTATCTTCTTCACTGCTGGACCTCAAGCTTCTGTTCTGATCTTCACTTTTGGATCTTGACCCACTCTTCCTCTCTACATCACTGAGAGATCTTGATCCACTCTGCTGAACTTCTTCACTGCTGGAACTTGAGCTGCTCTTCTCATCTTCCCCATGGTTGGGCCTTGAACTTCTTCTCCCATCTTCACTGTCTGATCTTAATTTGCCGTCCTCACTGCTGGAAATGGCGGCTCTGTGCTGATCTCCTCCGTTGGACTCTGAGTTCTTCTTATCTTCTGCACTGTTGGATGCTTCACTGCTCTGGTGCTCTTTCGTACTGTGGGACCTCAAACTGCCCTTCCAGTGGTCTTCACTACTGGATCTTGAGCTGCCATTCTGACCCTCCCCACTGTAGGGTCTTGAACCCGTGCTCTTCCACTCTTCACTGTCAAATCTTGAGCCAGTGCCCTTGTCTTCCTCACTCTTGGATCTTGAACCTGTGTGCTGATCTTCTTCACTCCTGGATCTTGAACCTCTGTGCCGATCATCTCTCTTGGACCTTGGAGAACTCTTCTGATCTTCTTCACTGCTGACCGAGTCCCCGTGTTGATCATCTCTGCCCCTCTGAACTTTCCTGTTGGCCCTCCAGCCTCCATTCTGATCTTCTTCACTGCTGGAGCTGCTCCCACTTGATGCTGATGTCTCATCTTCCTGACTAACTGAATGGATGACCAGGGGCCGACTCCGGACCTCTGTGTCCTCCCTGCTCTGGTCACCTCCATTTGTTCCCAGGGTCCACACTTGGGGTTTGCTGTCTTGTGTCTGACGTGTCCCATTTCTTCTGCTGTCCCTCTTGTGCTGGCCTTCTGCTTGTCCGCTCTCAAGGTGTATACTTTTCTTTCCCTGGTCTCCTCTGTCACCATTACCATCATCATCATCATCATCATCGCTGTTGTGTCTGTTCTTCAGTTTTCTTTCTTGACATTCCTCCCTGCAGCCATGTTTTCTGTTCTTCTCAGCTCTGCCACCTTCCTGTTGAACACTTTGACCTCCTCCATCCTGAAGGGCGTCTTCTTCTTCCTCCTCTTCATCATTGCTGTTGCCCCGATCTCCAGCTCCACCTGACCGGCTCGTGTCTTTGGATTTGCCATTTTCATCACCAGCCCTCTCACTCTGCCCAATGCTGCCGTTCTCCTCATCCCCAGCGTGGCACTCATGTTGATTTTTGGCATTACTTCCATTCAATGTGCTGGCTGTGCCTCCGTCTTCCCTGTCACCCTGTAATGACAAGGGTCTTGGTTGTCAGTCAGTTTTACTCATCGTGTGTCACCTTTACTGTGTGAACAAGAGGGGGCGCTCCTGTAATGTCTGCCCATGTCAAAGAGGTGCCAATAAATTAGACAGGAAGTGGAGGACCATGGGTCACATGACATTATTGGCATAAACGAATGGTAAAGTGGGGCCACCGCCTCTGCACCTTCTTACCCTCAGAAAACTGAATGATGGATACAGAGAGCTGTGCCCAGAGAAATGAAAACTGGACCTGTGAAATGTATGATGGCAGCCACACTGAGTCCATCCCAGTGGACATTTAGAAAGAGGGTCTGCGACTTCAGAGTTTGTCTCTTACCTAACTAGACTGGCACCATGGGAGCTGAACCCACGTTTGAAAGATGTGCTCCTCAGTGTTCTGATAGCAGATACTGTATATAGATAGGTGCCATCCTTGGGGGGGCATGAGGCACAGAGATGGCACAGAGCCCCCCTCAAAGAAAATAAAGCTGAATGGCCCACCAATCCTGAAAGAATGCCCAGCAAAAGTCAAAATGTCAAAAGCGGGACCACAGCAGCCACGTAGGAGTCCATAGGTTACTACGAGCTACTGAGGACACGGTGACACCTCAGCCTAAGGTGACGCGATTCTGATTCGCAGCTCATTTACGATTTCTTTCTTTGGCTGTTCACATTCATTCTGCCGGCCACTCAAACCCGATACGCTTGTCGACTGACAGTCAATCCGAATCGGCAAAACGAATCACAATGAATTCATCAGACAGACGACCACCACAAATACGAGTGACAGGACAAAAAGGCTTTAGTGTCAGATGCAGTTCCTCTGAGCCTCCACCAGGTGTCCTCGAGTAGCCGCAGAGAACTTACAGCGCAGGACGAATCTGAGGGCTCAGTGGGGCTTCTGGTGGAATCAGCATTGATGGACCAGCACTTAGAACCACCAGAGAGGACTCACTGGGCACGACGGAACCATACGAGCGTTTCAGGAAATGCGTGGGAAGTTGGGAGTGTCGGCAGGGACTTCTTTCATTTTCACATTTCACATTTTTTAGAAATGAGTGATACATTAGTTATCATTTATCAGCAACAGAAAGTGGATTTACTGTTTAACCTGCCAGTCTCAAAGATATCAAGGCTTAAAGTGATGGTGACAATGCAATCACAAGGACATACGAAATCAGGCAAGCGAGGGGGTGCCGTTCAGTCCGTGCGTCACCTGTCCCGATATCTCATCGAGGGGCTTCTTGAAGGTCGTCGGGGTTTCTGCTTCCCCTCCACGTCTCCCCCAGCCCTTTGTCTTCCTGGCCTCGGTTTCAGTTGCACTTCCTCTGAGCCTCCACCAGGTGTCCTCGATCAGCTGCGTCACCAGGCACTTCAGAGAGTTGACCTGAGGATTCGGAAGCTCCGGATGAGGTCCCCGCGCAGCCTCCTCTGCTCAGACAAAGCGGGTCTCCTTCCCTGAACCTGTCACAGTCGGACATGTCCGTCACTCCCATGATGCACCTGGAGGCTCTCCTCTGCGTAGCTTCAGGTGTTGCTGTGTCGTTCCTGAAGCGTGGCGACCAGAACTGCACACGGGACTCCAGATGAGGGCTCACTGGGGTGTCTTCCTTGAGTTCCAGTCAGTACTCTTTATGGTGTCATCTGCCATTTTATTGGTGTTTTTAATCGCTTCTGCACTTTGCTTAGATGATGAAAACGCGGTGTCACCGTAAGCCCCTAAATCCTTGTCAGAGGGCCCTTGATGTGACTCAGTGTCTCCCATTTTCTATTTTTAATCGACATTCCAGTTGCCCTCACGCGACACTTTGCACTTTTTGACATTAAACTCCGTTGTCCGAGTGGCCTGTCCAGCTCTTCTGGAATTCTGTCTGCTGCCACCGCAGTGCCTGCCGTCCCTCCGACTTTAGTGCCGTCTGCAAACGTCACACGTTGACCAACTGCACTGGCCTCCGTGTCATTGAAAAACATCAGAAAATGTGACGGAGGGTCCGAGGACAGACCCCCTGAGGGGCTCCACTGAAGCCCCCCAGTCTTCCTCTTCTCCGCACTCTTAGCCACCCTGAGCTCCGGGTTTGCAGGTGACCTCGTTTCAGGGTTCATCCTCGGAGTGGGACGACAGAGTCAAAGACTTTCGCAGAGTCCAGGGGGGTCCTGCCGTATGCTTTGTGTATTTCGGCTGTGCTCTGGTCGCCAAATCAAATTCAATTCAATTCCTGTCCTAAATCCGAGCCGGCTGGGATTTTCATACTCGTCCTTTTCTAATTAATTTCTTATTATACTTTCCATATCTTTGCGTGGCACATAAGTAATTGTTATCTTACTATGTAGCCCCTTAATAATAATAATAATAATAATAATAATAATAATAATAATAATAATAATAATAATAATAATATTATTAAGCGATCTTATCGAACTTGACTCCTCTGTCTGTTTGTTTTTCTCGGTCATATCTTGCAACTTTCAGCGAAGCTAATTTCTTCAAATTTTGCATACGTGATCAGCATCGATGACAATACAATAATTCGTCAAAACCGATGCAATTACGTAACACATTTCGACTTAATCAATGGTAACGCAATTCGAATGAACGCACACACAATGACGGAGAGAGAATCGAGTGAGATATCGGAGCACACGAGTGAGAGACTCAACGGACTTACCCGACACCCCAAGACCCCGACCCGCATCTTGCAGTGGAGTCACTAAATGCGCGCGCCGACAGGTTTACTCTTACGAAGGAACAGCCGCGATGATCACGCTGAGGTCGAACTGCCGTAAGCTCGCCAAACAAGCCAAACCGTAATTTAACAAAAACAAGTCAATTAAAACGATTTTACAGTAATAAAAGTTAATTAGCAGCAACAACAGGTCAATAATTAGGAAAAGGCTTAGAATGAAAACCTGCAGCCACTGTGGCTCTCCGGGACTGGAGCTGGGGACCACCTGGACTAGAGCGCCTCTTTCTCTCGAACGATTTAGCACATCGTCATCTCATAACAGGATGAAGTTTCGAGTTTGGGATTTTAACGTCCAGCCATTTTAGCTGAAGACCGTCCTTAAGAAACGGTGACACACAGACGGACACACACCCGTTATGGAGACATCAGGGGACCCGAAAACGTCGAACACCGGAGATCGAAATTTGTGACAGATCTAAAGTTTATGCTCCTCCCCCATAGATGAATTTTGGGGGTTTCGGGCGCAAAGCAAAAAACTGCTAAAGAAAACAACTTTCTAATTTCACCTCCTCGTACCTACAGGTCAGTAGTACAGCTAAGAGACTGCAAGGAGAGAACAACCAGAGCCTTCACAGACTCACGTGGGGCTCTGACTTTCTGTGCCTTCTGTTCTGGTTTTTCAAATGACGTAAGACACCTTGGAAAAAGATAGATAGATAGATAGATAGATAGATAGATAGATAGATAGATAGATAGATAGATAGATAGAAAGGCGCTATATGATAGATAGATAGATAGATAGATAGATAGATAGATAGATAGATAGATAGAAAGGTGCTATATAATAGATAGATAGATAGATAGATAGATAGATAGATAGATAGATAGATAGAGTGAAAGGCACTATATAA
>JANRMT010062823.1:25403498-25430326 GCA_026402145.1 Polypterus bichir lapradei | reverse complement strand
GATAGATAGATAGATAGATAGATAGATAGATAGATAGATAGATAGATAGATAGATAGGTAAAAGGCACTATATAATAGATAGATAGATCGATGTAATCTAGAAATACATTTGAATGGCCCTATGCATTCTTGAAGGTATTCTTTCTTTCTTTCTTTCTTTCTTTCTTTCTTTCTTTCTTTCTTTCTTTCCTCCCAAAGCCCATCAGAGGTCATCACTTACTGGGAAGGCGGACGTCAGAGTGGCGATGCCCACCAGCAGGAGTGCCGTCCTCATGTTCTTCTCTGCTCCCCTTTAAATATTAATGCACAGTGTTATTTACGCACATCTCTTTCTCTTTCACTCTGTCGCACTCTGACTTTATCATTTTATTTTTGTTTCATTCTTTGATGTGTTGGTGATGTCACTTTAACCCATTCATGTCAGTTTATTTGTGCCCCTCCATCTCCCAAAGTGACCACTTGAACTAAATGGAGAAGACAGACAACACCGTGTAAATAACAATGGCAGCTTACTGTGAGTGTAAAATTCTCGTTCTGCCAGCTGTTTGTTGTGCCCACTTATTTGTGCCAGTCTTAACAGCAAAAGGCCTAAGAAGAGAATGTGTCTGTGCTGGGGTGGTGGTCCATCACATGGCATGCTGACACCACCTGAGACGGGCCAGTTATGTCAGCTGCAGTTGTCAGGACTATGAAAGGACACTCAATGTGCCACATTCAGGCCTGAGTTTGTGGGGTCCTCATTGTCCTGTGTGTGCAGTGCAGTGAAAGTCTCACTAACCACACATTGCCACTCTCTGGTGCCATCATTAGTGAGTATCATTAACCTCAAAAGAGTCCACCTGGTGGTCCATGTGTGCTGGTGGCTCTCCTGACTTCACCCTTCAGTGTCCGTTTGTTTTTACCGTTAATCGCAGACTCAACCTGAGATGACTAATTTCAGTGTCGCCACCTGGTGGACAAAGCATTAGAATGTAAAACACACCGCTGCAGGCTCGGTGCTCCACTGCCCTAATGTGCCACCCTGAAGGGGTCACTTTAACAGCTGATTGTCACACTGTCCACATATGGTGGCCATTGCTCTTTCTCCGTTAAGTTACCCTTTACATGCTGGGCACTGAAGCTGAGGGCAGTGGGCTCCATTTCCAGCCCAGAACTTCTGAATGACCATCTTGTAAAAGAATGACAGGAGCCCAACTTTCTGCCCATCTGTTTTGTGACGTGACGTGTGCCTAATGCAGTTCAGTGGTGTGAAGGCGAGGCCAGTCCTGGAGGGGGCGCCAGTGTGCTGGAGGGCTCACTCATGCAGGGCTAACTGAGAGTTGCCTGTAAACCCAAATCTGCTCATCTTTGGAATGATGGAGAAGAACTGGAACATCTAGAAAACGAATCCACGTGGGTAGTGGGTGCTCTGCTCTACGGACACAAGGGATGATGGCCTAGGAGATGACGTGATTACCAAGACCTATAGGGGCCAAACCTGGGAATCAAACAATCAGAGCACTTTGTTGGAGTGTGAGGCCCCCCAAAGTCCCACAGAGCAGGGCAGGACCCCCACCAACATGCCCAAATGCAGCCTCACCCCGGCCAGCCAGCCAGCCCACCCACTCTCAACCTCCACAGACTGCCATCAATCTCCTCAAGCCTAACACGCTGCACCGGCTTTTAAAGTTCAAAAAATATAACCTTAAAAAAAATGTCCCAAGAGGGAGGGGAACCATAAAACTCTGGCTTGAATACAAAAATCTTTATAAATAAAAAAAAAAAGAAATTATTAGTAAAGCTGAAAAAGGCAAACAAATCCTAAATGAGACCCAAAACCTGAGACCCAAAGACAGAGCCATCCAGAAACCCCAAAAGCAAACGCACTCTGAAAATCAGAGAATCACCGAAGGAGCAACTCGTGAGCCGGAGGATATCAAGGTGGAGGGCGGTCCTTCAGCGGTGACATCAGCGTGGCTCCGCCTCCTGGGAGGGACGGCAGACAAACACTAAACAAGAAAGAAGCCGACAGAAAATACGCCACAAAGAGCAAAACCCAATGGAGTCTTCGGACCCTTCGGTTTTACATACACTGCAAAAAAAAAAAAATGAAAGGACCAGTTTGAAAACCCATCAAGTCTCAATGGGACAAAAAACCCTGCTGGCCGTCTGTACTGGTATGGAGTGATATGGTGATGTGTGAGGAATGAAAGGCTGGAAATGAAAAGGATGAACCGACAGAGGGAGGGAACAAAATGAGGTGGCAGGCAGGCAGGCAGGCAGGTGAGTCCATTTGGCCAAAATGTCAAACTCCAAATGCGCCCCCCACCTTATAATGCCCTAATGAGGCCATGATGGATGGTGTCCTGGGGAATCTCCTCCCAGATCTGGACCAGGGCATCACTGAGCTCCTGGACAGGCTGAGGCGTCACATGGACTGAAACATAATGTCCCACCCAGAGGTGTCAGGCGAGTGAGTGTGTGTGTTGTGTTTGTTGGGCCAGTCAATGCTATCAATTCCTTCATCCTCTCGCCACATGAGGCCGGGCATTATTGGGCATCAGGAGGTACCAGCATAGGGTCTGCCAATGGGTCCAAGGATTTCATCCCGATACCTAATGGCCTACCGTTGTCCAGCCTGTAGAAATCTGTATGTCCCTCCATGGATGTGCCACCCCAGACTGACCATCATTGACCCCCCCACCAAACTGGTCACACTGAACGATGTCACAGGCAGCATAACGTTCTCCACGGCTTCTCCAGACCCTTTCATGTCTGTCACATGTGCTCAGGGTGACCCTGCTCTCGTCTGTGAAGAGCACAGGGTGCCAATTCTGGTATTCTATGGCAAATACCAATCAAGCTCCATGGTGCCCACTAGAGGATGTCGGGCCCCCAGGCCACCCTCGTGAAGTCTGTTTCTGATTGTTTGGTCAGTGACATTCACACCAGTGACCGGCCTGCCTGCCAAAGGTTATTTTGTAGGCTGTGCCAGTGCTCATCCTCTTCCTCCGGGTGGTCCTGCTGATGGGTTAAGGACCTTCTATTGCCCCCCTGTCCAGCTCTCCTAGAGGAACTGCCCATCTGTCTCCAGGAATCTCCTCCATGCCCTTGAGACTGTGCTGGGAGATGCAGCAAACCTTCTGGCAATGCCACATATTGATGTGCCATCCTGGAGAAGTTGGACTACCTGTGCCACCAAACTCTGTAGGGTCCAGTAGTGTCACTGAGCGCAGCCAAACGCAAAATGAGTGACAAAACAGATGAAGAGGGACAAATGTCAGTGGCCTCCCTCCACGTGCTAAACCTGTTTTGGGGGTCGTCTCATTGTTGCCCCCCCCAGTGCACTGATGAACTGGTGAGCCCCTCTGCTACTCAACTGAGCAGATCAACAGCCCACGTGTCACTGACTTGATGCCGTACCCTCGTTATGAAGGGTCCTTTCATTTTTTTTGAGCAGTTTATTCTGTTATGTTGCAGACGCCGCCTGACATTTCAATTCATTTCTTTCCCTGTCAGGCACCCCCCCCCACACCACACATCCCATAATAACAAAGCAATGTTTAGACACTCTGGCACAATTATTCAAAATTAAAGAAACGGAAGGTGACGTTGCCCCGGGTGGTCGGACCCTTTGCTTTGGCTCAGGTGCATCCCGTTCTATTGACCCTCATTGAGATGTCAGGAGTCCACCGGTGGTCAGTTCAGTTGGCCGGACTGATCAGGAAAGGCGCACACACACACACACCTGTCTATAGAAGGTCCAGCCGCGAGGTCCACGGAAACAGAACGGTGTTGAGGCGCAGGGCACACCGACTGCCATAGAGATGCCCACCTGATTAAAATGAGCAGTCGTAAGATGGTGGGCTTTGGTAAGAGAAGTGACCATGAACCGTGTGGTCAGTCCGGCTAAGCTCTGTGTGTGCAGATGGGAGAAACTTCCAGAAGAACGGCCATCACTTTATGAAAGAGTAGACAGAAAGAAGCCCCTCCTCAGTCAAAGCCCACGTAGGGGACACTCCAAGTGTGACAAAGAAGATCCTCTAATCTGATGAAGCCAAGATTTAGGGTCACGTCTAGAGGAGACCACTCGTCACCTGCCTAGTGTCATTCCAATGGTGGAGATGGGTGGTGGCAGCATTAGGGACAGCAGACAGGGCTGAGGGACAGCAAAGTCCAGAGACCACCTCAGAGGGCTCAAAGTGCTCAAAGGTGCAAGAGTAGCTGAATGTCCTGGAGGTGCCCAGACCTGAACCCAAGTGATCATCTCACAGGAGACCTGAAAGGAGTGGTACGCCGTCCAACCTGACAGGACCTGAGAGGATCTGCTGAGAAGAATGGCAGAAGACCCCCCAAATGCAGGTGTGTGGA
The DNA here is from genome assembly GCA_026402145.1 of Polypterus bichir lapradei. Classification (NCBI taxonomy): domain Eukaryota; kingdom Metazoa; phylum Chordata; class Cladistia; order Polypteriformes; family Polypteridae; genus Polypterus; species Polypterus bichir. The sequence continues at coordinate 25,425,976 of JANRMT010062823.1, read as the reverse complement.
GTTTGTCAAGTCAGACCCAAGAAGCCCCCCCCCAAAGCGGTGGCTCTGAGGCTAAGGGTCTGCGCTGGGATCCGGAAGGCAAATCCCTGTTACTGCCAAAGGGGATCCTACTCTGTTGGGCCCTTGAGCCATCTGTCCAATGGCTGACCCCAAGGTGGGTATGTACAAAGTAACAGATTCCTACTACAAGAAATTGTATAAGGTGAAATAAAGAACAAAAAAGGAGGGGGGTCTTCAAGGAAGTATGGCGTGAGGGGTCTTGTGCCCATCTAAGATGTCAGTTTTCAGTTTCTCATCCTGGGGTGGTGAGTGTTGCTTGATGAAGGACAAAAGTGGATTGAAGTGATTGTAGCAGACGTCTGCAAATTAACGAAATATGACAACCGTGAAGACCCTCTGAAGAGCCCACCTGTAACACAACACAACCGAAAATCAGAGCCCTAAAACCGAAACAAGAGCTTTGATACCCAAACACCACAAACTGGAAAGGTTTAGAAAGCATCCACAATTTCGGACGCTGATCCTTGTGTGGCATCCCACCAGTGTGACTTTCCGGTGGCCGTGTTCTTACAATGGAGACCTGTGTGCTGGCAATGGGGCACCAAAAGCGGTGCCAATGATGTACACAGAATGGCACCATGAAATAACGAGACAATGAAGCACAAATGAGCAGCATTCAAAATCCCAGGAAAAAAAAATGAAGACAAATTCCTATGGCTCAGGAAAACTGAACCCCAATCCATTAAGTGACACAGGTGGCTGCCAAGGTAGGCCATCATCTGAGGGGTGCCATCCATGAGAAGCTCCCCCTCTCAGTCCCACACTAAGGGCTGCCATTTTAGTTACTCAAGGGGCACACGCTGCAGACGCTGAGGGGGACCCAACTGGTCCTCGAAGTCTAATAATACTGAATATGCCCTGTGGGCACTAAGGGGCACTGTTTATATAACTCAAGTGGCACACACTCGTGACCTATAAGACTCCCACCAAAGTCCAAGTCCGTGCTATAGACACTGAGGGGCACACAGTCTGGACACCAAGGGGTACCCCGTCCTCGCAAATCCCCTGAGCCTAAGGCTTCATGTGAGCGATGACCACCAATTTACTAACCAAATGATAATACTGGGAGACAAAGATAGGCAGCTGAGCAGGGATATCAGAAGATCTGTGCCAATCTCTGAGCCAGTGTGCTATCCCTTTGGATAAACCAATGAAAAGGAAGGCAGCTTTTAACTGTGTAGAATACAGCAGAGCTCAGTGCCCTTAAGGTGCCAAGCAGCCAGCTGTGATGGTGCGAGTCGGCTCCACGCTCCCACTCTTGAACCCGACACCGTCGATAACGTCACTGCGCACTGTTTGGCAGATGAGGACAAAACACACACAAAGCAAGGGGATGGTGAAAAGGAAATCAAAAGTCCAAAAGTGATGGAGGGCATCAAATGTCCAATAAAGAAATAAACCCTAAAAACAGGTGAGACGTGGAGGTTAAAAATCAGTCAAATCAGGGAGCGGTCGTTAAAAACTGAAAACTGCCATCTCTTTCACTTCACCCATATGGGTCTTTGCAGCCAAGGAGGTGCCCACCCAACAGATCTGCCCACCTTTAGTGCTGCCCCTAGACCCTCTCTGGCTCCAGGCAGGGCACCCCATCGAGCCTCTGACTCCCGCTGCCAGGCTTTTGTCCCTGCTTTGAGTCCCTAAATAGCACCCGGTCACTGGAGAAAAAGCCACAGAGACTTGCGGAGGACATGCAAACTTCATGCCAGGCACTTTCTTCCCCTTTCCTTAAATGGCCCTGAACTCGTCACTAAAGACGTTCAGCGCTTACCTCGGTGGTGTCCGTCGACCTCTCGGTGTCTGCGTTTTCCTCCAGCCTGGTGGCTCTCATTCCCTGAGCCATTTATGTCGTGTCGTGCCCAAGGCAGCCAATGGGTGATGCCGTGAGGTGACACCTTGACTCTATTAGCCGCCTACATGTTTTCTGTCGTCGAGATTTTTAGAAAAATAAACAAACTGAGCACATGTGGCCTTTGCACGAAGTGGCCGGCCGTTCCACATAATTGCTGCTCAATTGAGCTCTTCCTGTCCCGAGCCCATTCCCAGATTGGCCAGCCTGCCCACTTTCACCCCAGCAAGCCATTTCCATCTTTTGCTGGAGCTGCACAACCGCTCTCCACAAAATCTGCTTGCCGCCCTTCACCTCCTACGTGTTGGCAGGGGTCTACGTGTTTCACATACCTAGTTGGCATGGTGGTTAGCACTGCTGCCACACAGCTCCAGGGCACTGGGTTCAAATAACGGCCTGGTCGCTTTATGTGTGAGATGCCCTTATCTTCAGAGGGGTCATTTGTAGTTGATTAGTTTGGCATGTGCTATGATAGACTGGCATCTTGTCCAGGCCTGCACTTATCATACCAGGTTGTTTGGGTAAAGCAGTATGGTGCCCCAGTTGGCTGCAGGTCCGACTTAACCACCCAGACCTGTCACTTTCATTAAATCACAGACAGCCTCACCCATATTCCTGGAGTCAGGCCTTGGGATGGTATGTGTGCCCAGGTGACCCGCCTAGCCTGGTCAGACTCAACCAATGAAAGCTGGAAGAACATCATATTTGGTTCTGATCTTCCTGGATATGACAGTGGAGCAGCTGAAGGAGGAACTCAGGAAACTCAGGAAGGCAAAGCCACCAGACCTGAGGGTGAGGGGCTTAAGGGCCTGAAAGAGCGCGATGGGTGGTCCGAGTCTGAGGCACCCAGCTGAATGGCAAATATCTGGTGTGGTCCGCGTCCAGAGGAGGGAGTGGCCCAAAGTCTACTGACCGGTGGACTCTCAGGACCATGGAAAGGCTGATATTGGCTCACATGCACCCCCTGGTCAGTACAGCCCTGGACCCTCAGCAGTGTGCCTACCAGGAGCACTTAACGGTCATCTCTGCTGCCATCTGGAGAAACAGGACAGCAGGGCGAGGGTCTTGTTTGCTGACTTCAGCCTGAACTTCTGGGGGCAACACCAAGGGTCCTGGATCATGGACTGGTGGACCACGTGAAGGTTTACCCTGTAGACCCCTGGCTTCTGCAGAAGACACGGCCACAGTGGGAAGGAGAACGAAAACTGGACACTTGTGGAGGACTTTGATGAACAGTGCAAACTGACCCCCCTGCACCTCAACGTCAGCAAGACAAGACAGGGGAAGGTCAGGTGCCCAGGTCTCACTGGGGGGTGAAGATGAGGAGGTACTGAGGGCATAGCGGGACCCTGTGGTGCCGCTGAACAACAAGCTTGAGTGACGTGCCAACATGGAGACCACCTGGGCACAAGAAGGGTCCTGAGGAGGCAGAGGCTGTTTGGGGTACCAGTCTGTATTGGCCAGTGCCATCTTAAATGTGGTAGTGTGCTGGGAAAGTGGCATCAGTGCAGGAGATGCCAACAGACTAAACAACCTGATTAAAATGGTCGAGTCAAAACTGGTGTGCCATTTAAAAGTAATAATGTAAATAATAATAATATCTTTTATTGAAATTGTGTGTTTCCCATTCTCAAAGAGGTCAGGTCAGGTTGGAGAACAGGCACTGGTACCAAATGACAAAACAGCTTGGGATCCCAGTTGGCAGTCCCCCCAAGGCAGACAGGCAGTCCAGGCCCACTATCTGGGAAATGCCCATCTCTCTGCCACAGTCAGGTGTTACGTGGGCATCCCATTGGCCTGATCCTGCTGCTTGGGTCATCAGTAATGAGGGTCCTGAGAGGGATCACCCTCGGGTAATGGTGCCGCGTGGCTATATGGCCGTAACTGACAATGCAGGATGGGCGGCACGGTGGCGCAGTGGTAGCGCTGCTGCCTCACAGTTAGGAGACCCGGGTTTGCTTACCAGGTCCTCCCTACGTGGAGTTTGCATGTTCTCCCCGTGTCTGTGTGGGTTTCCTCTGGGCGCTCCGGTTTCCTCCCACAGTCCAAAGACATGCAGGTTAGGTGGATTGGCGATTCTAAATTGGCCGTAGTGTGTGCTTGGTGTTTGTGTGTCCTGCGGTGGGTTGGCACCCTGCCCAGGATTGGTTCCTGCCCTGTGTTGGCTGGGATTGGCTCCAGCAGACCCCCGTGACCCTGTTCGGATTCAGCGGGTTGGATAATGGATGGATGGATGGATGACAATGCAGGTCATGTGCCTCGTCTGGGACTCCGTGAGAAACGCAAAGTCACACCAGCAGGAGCCGAGGATTCGCCAAAGAGACGCACATGAAGGAGTCCGGTCTGCGTCTTACAGAAATGAGCACAGCAGGGCATAAATTACATTGGATATGAATAATAAAACACTAAATAAAAAGTAAATACAAGATATGCAAAGCATTAAATAGAATAAAAGACAACAAACCAGAACAAAAAAAAAAAATACAAAGAGAAAATCCTGAAGAAACAACTTCATTTATGACACAAAAACAAATCACTCTGAGGAGCAGAACAGACAGACAGACAGACAGAGAGATGGGCAGGCAGACGGACGGGCAGACTGGGTGGACTTGAGGGAGGTCGGCATGTCAGGTCAGGTCATCAAATGAGCTTCAAGTTGTTGTTTTTCGAAGAGTCAATGGAGTCCTCTGATCTCATTAAATTACAGAGGTTGTTCCAAAGTCAGGGTGCTATAAAGCTGACAACCCAAATGAGAAGAAGAAAAGTCAAAAAGACGAGGCATTGAGAAGAAGACCCCAAACTGCACAGACAGAATGAAGAAATGCAAAACTCCACAAAGAGATCCACCTACGAGAAGGAACGAACATTACAGAAGAGAAAATGAAGAGGCCAGCACCTCCTAAGGTAGACGGGCCAATCCAAACATGAGAGTCATCTTGGGATACAAGCCTGGTGAAGAAGAGTAAGTCGTTAAATCCAGTAAACATCTATCCATTATGCAACCCGCGATATCCTCTCCAGGGGTCTGCTGGAGCCAATCCCAGCCAACACAGGGCGTAAGGCAGGAAACAAACCCTGGGCAGGGCGCCAGCGCACCACAGGGCGCACACACTAGGGACAATTTAGGATCGCCAATGCACCTAACCCGCATGTCTTTGGACCGTGGAAGGAAACCCACGCAGACACGGGGAGAACATGCAAACTCCACGCAGGGAGGACCTGGGAAGCAAACCCAGATGGGTCTCCTAACTGCAAGGCAGCAGCAGCGCTACCCACTGCACCACCATGCCGCCCCATCCATTATCCAACCTGCTATATCCTAACTACAGGGTAACGGGGGTCTGCTGGAGCCAATCCCAGCCAACACGGGGCGCAAAGCAGGAAACAAACCCTGGGCAGGGCGCCAGCCCACCGCACAAGTAAACATTAATGACGTTAACCGTGTATTCTCACGGTAAGAAAACTGCAACGTTAAATGAGGACATTAAACGGATACGTGCGCGAACATTTACATTTAAGACGTTTTAGTTGTCAGCGTCAATGAATTGTCTCAAAGCGCAGGACTGCGTTACGAAGAATTGCTGCAATGCACACTTAATTTGCATAAGGAACGCCCCTTTGCTGCACAGCCGCGCGTTCTTCCGGTTAACCCTCGTAGTTCTGCACCTGGAGAAACAATTTGCAATAATTTGGTCCGAGTGTTCTGAATATTTCTTGTGGTTATGGACGATGATTTATGTGTCATGAGTCCTTCTGAGGGCAGCACGGTGGCGCAGTGGTAGCACTGCTGCCTCGCAGTTAGGAGACCCAGGTTCGCTTCCTGGGTCCTCCCTGCGTGGAGTTTGCATGTTCTCCCTGTGTCTGCGTGGGTTTCCTCCGGGCGCTCCGGTTTCCTCCCACAGTCCAAAGACATGCAGGTTAGGTGGATTGGCGATTCTAAATTGGCCTTGGTATGTTGGTGTGTTTGTGTGTGTCCTGCGGTGGGTTGGCACCCTGCCCGGGATTGGTTCCTGTGTTGGCTGGGATTGGCTCTGGCAGACCCCCGTGACCCTGTGTTCGGATTCAGCGGGTTGGAAAGTGGATGGGTGGTGGTGGAGTCCATCTGAACACGTTGCTGAATTGTGTATCATCAGAATAAGTTAAAAATGACATGACTGAACTATTTAGCTCGAGCTGTTTTGATTCGACATAATTGTGTCTTGAAAACTGTGAAGTTATGAAAAAAGGCTGCTTTTTTATCAAAAAGAATGGTTTTGTTATGCAGTGTAAAAGAACAGGATATGCTAGAACGGAAATTGTAATTTGTTATTGGTGTACGAACAAGACAATGGTGCTGCGTGAATTGTATTTTGTGCTCTGTAAATAATATTTACTTTCATATTACTAAATAAAATAGTCAATTTTAAAAGCAGAATAAACCAGTTGCTTTTAATATTAATAATGAGATTATATATAATATTAATGATGATAATTGTAATTGTCGAATGCATTAGTTAAAGTGAAATGAACCGCACTCTGCCCTCTCAGCTCTTGACGGGTTTTGACGTTTGGTTAGCAGCTCCGCTTTTAAACAATACATTTAAAAAGTATAAGAGATGAGCTAAATAGATTAGAATCATACCATTTAACATCATAATTAACTTGAAGAAAATTCCACTTATTTCCATAAAAATGTTACGTTGCTTCAGCATAGATTGATCTCTAGTACATTAAGCAAAATTTTTGATAAAAACAATTTTATTATGTATAACCAACGTGTATATTACATCATGTATGTATTTACTTATTTATTTATTTATGAGCCCGCCATGCCATTTTTTCAGCGCTACATTTGCTGGCTTAACCTCCCACGTAACTTACCGGCAGCAGCAGACAGCGCCCTTGAATTCCGGGCCCGACGCTCTTTGGGTTCTTCAGTTAACACAAACAAACAAAGACGTTTAGTTCTTTATATGCCGCGAAGTAAATGACATCCAATCCCAACCTGAGCCCCGGCGTACGAACATGCAGGTCAGCCGCACCACCAGCTCACGCTTTTTTAATAATCCTTACCAAATCAGAGATGAATTCAATTAAAACTTAACATATACGTTATTAGTAAACTTCGGTCACGGGATTGAACGCAGCGCAAAGCTCTTTTCTGATTGGCTGTGTGATGACCGGCGCACCGTCCACCGCGTTTGCTTCTTGCTTTGCACCCAAAGCCGCCGCGATCATCCGTGGACCCCCCGAGACATTAAACTGGGCTAATTATTCGTAACCCTCAGCGCAAGCAGAAATGAATCTAAACCTGTGACTTTTGTTCGCTTTTTGTCACTTGAGGACACGTTGTGCGCGTACTTAGTCTGCGACTCGCAAGCCATCAGAGGACATTCGGGGCGCTTGTGCACGTGCACGATGATAACCTGCAATGACCGGCAAAGATCTTTCATGAAATAACAAAGGGGGTTGGTTTTGGGCAACGGTCACCGTCACTTCAGAGCGTTACATTGAAATGCTAGAGAACGGGAAGAAATGGATGTGGTGGAGAAGCAGCTCATACGGCCTGCGTGGAGATCCGTGCAAGTTTTGCGGGAGATGTTTTCGGGGAAGCTGATCTTCCAGTGCGGTCATGTCGGGTGGTCTTCACGTTTGCCTGATCTCACTCTGTGCGACTTCACCTTAAAAACTTGAAGCCCTCAAGGACGCCCTTGAAATGGCAGAACGAGTCTTGCGGGCGTTCAGAAATCATCTCGAAAAGTGCATGGCCACCACCTTGAAGACTTCATTTTTAAAACACAGTGAAAAAAAAAACTGTTTTTTATACTCTTTCTTGAGTCATAATTAAATTGATTTTATTGTAGTGTTTTTGTAGAATAAACGTTTGAAATGTATACAGTATATTACTTTCACGGTTATGAGGAAAATATATACATATATAAATATACATATCTATAAATACATGTGCAAAAATATGCAAGGCAGAAAAACACGCAGGGACTTGAAGGGGAAATGAAGAGAAAAGGAAACGAACGAGTTACACAAACATAGACAGGTGAGGCGCATATTTGGCTGAGAAAGAACAAAGAGAGAGAGAGAGCGAGAGAGAGAGAGAGAGAGCAAAGAGAGAGAGGAGAAAGAGAGAGAGAGAGACAGACAGACAGACAGACAGACAGAGAGAAAGAGAGATAGTGAGAGAGAGAGAGAGAGAGAGAGAGAGAGAGACAGAGACAGACAGACAGAGAGAGAGAGCAAGAGAGAGAGAGAGCAAAGAGAGACAGGAGAAAGAGAGAGACAGAGAGAGAGAGAGAGAGAGAGAGAGCAAGAGAGAGAGAGAGAGAGAGCAAAGAGAGACAGGAGAAAGAGAGAGAGAGTGCGAGAGAGAGAGAGACAGAGAGAGAGAGAGAGAGCAGTTTTTAAATATTGGATTTTTTTTTCTTAGTCTGATCCCATTTTATAAAATTGAAACCCGTTTATGGTCTTAACCTTTATTTGTAAATGAAGTCCATACGCCTGTCCGTCTCCACGGAAATCTCCATCTCTTTCTTATAAAAGTTCTCCTTATTTTCCTTTAGTTTTTAAAAGTCTTAATCTTCCATTTTGGCAGTCAGTCGGAGCAAAAAATAAAAGTAAACGACCCGCTGCAGTGCCCTTGACTTTCTGATGTCGCTAACTTATCGGCGCCTCTGCGGAGAAGAACAGCAGCGATGAGCACCTGTTTTGCTCACATGCGCCCCCTTCAGGGCAGGACGATGCTATCTGCCTCACTCGCCTTGTTCCTTCTCACGTCGGTTTTCTGTCCGATCAGGGAGACTAAATATGTCTCACACATTCATTAACGATATCAGCCAGACTGTGGAGAGTCAGGGTGAATAATAAACGTGTTTTCAGACCTTATACTGCCAACATACAGAGGGACAGCGACAGGCACACGCCAATCGCAGCCATCATCCCCGTCAGTGTGTGAGGAGAGCTCAGTCCAAGGTGAGGTTGAGACTCGTCGCTGCCGCACCTCGCGTTTCTCCCGTGTATCTGAACAGGAAATGCGCCAATTCAGCGATTTGACTATTAAAATGATCACAATTATTGGAATCCTACAGAAAACAAATTTATAGCACAGACCAGTGGACACGTTTATTTTATGTTATCATTATTAGATTTTTTTACTTTTCATGATGACAGATGAGGCTCTGCCTCACCTGACCGCATGTTCCTGGTCAGAAGGTTTCTTGTTTCTTACATTTTAGTCATTCTGGTGTATTGTACTGTATTTGTATGACTTCCTAGTTTTTCGGTGCTAGGATTGCCCGCCAATACTGTCGATCGGTTACACGGCAGATTAGTTAAATGCGTATGGATAGACTCTGCTGAAACAGTTGGTGGTGATGGTGAGGAAGATGAAAACGTCAACTTACAATATCACGAAGAATATCCACAACCGTTAACACCGTCCAGTCTTACAACGCACAAATTACCTTTGAAAGAAGGACGTATCCAAGAAAGGTAATGCAGGGGATAACAGGAGACAACAAAGGAGATCTCGATATGCCATTCGTATTAAAACGTTAACAGTTTCCCGTTAGAATCGCTTTTGTAAAGACAATTAGCAAATCTCAGAGACAAACATTCGAAAAAGTCGTTTTATTTAATAGAGAGAAAGAAACGAAATTCATTCACAGGCAGTTATATGTTGCGTTTATGCTTATGTAACAATTCCCATTAAAAATAAAAATCTGTTTAAATTGTTCATCCGCATCCCAATACACGAGCGGCAGAACCTCAAAGAGGCCGTAGGGCGTAGTGCAGGCACGGGGGCGGGCGAAGCCAGCAAAGGGGACAAAGACCCTAAAAGAGGTTTCTCGTATAAATAATAAAATACTATTGATTGATTGATTGATTGATTGATTGACAGTGAGTGACGTAGTGACAGCGCTGATGGCTCCCAATAACGAGTCCCAGATCCTCCCTGCGTGAAGTTTGCATGTTCTCCCCGCGTGTGTGTGGCTTTACTCCCTCAGTCCAAAGTCACACAGGGTAGGTGGATTGGTGAAACTAAACTGGCCCTGGTGTGTGTGTGTGTGTGTGGCGAACTGTCGCCCCTGTCCAGGGTTTCTTCCTGCCTTGTGTCCCTATGCTAGCTGGGTAGGCTCCAGCACCCCAACCCGTGACCCTGCTAAGGACATAACGAGTTCTAAAATGACTATTTATATGCTGCTAATACATCTCAGCGTTACAGGACAGCGCCATCCTGTGGCTCTGAGTGGAATTACAAGTGCACGAGCCCTGAAGTTGATCCCCAGGCACACGGATGTGACAACATACATAAAGTCTGTTAAAGCCGATGGTGGCACTTCTTGTGTGATTTTGGGCTCTACAACAATAGATGGTATTGTATTGTATTGTAGATACGCAGCACCTTTACGAAGTACCAGGCCCCTTCACTTGTGTCACATTTTCTCAAATCGTTTCCATTCATTTTTTTTTTTCCCACATCAAGTAAAGCTCAGGAGCTCAGAATGCCAAAGCGAGAAGACGATTTTTAGAAATGTCTGTAGATTTATTGGGAATGAAAAACCTGAAGAGCCTTTGCTGTGACCCTTGAACTTTGGCTCAGGAGCATCCTATTGTGTTGCTCCCTGCCCCCCTGCGGCCCCCTCAGCTGATCGGACCACTGACCGCAGAAGGTCCAACACGCCAAGAGGTCAAAGGAATCCCCTGCAGAGCTTTGTGTTGTATTGACCCCCTTCTTTTGACACCCAAACCTACCTGGAAAGGGGTCTCTCTTTGAACTGCCTTTCCCGAGGTTTCTTCCATTTTTCCCTACAAGGTTTTTTTTGGGAGTTTTTCCTTGTCTTCTCAGAGAGTCGAGGCTGGGGGGCTGTCAAGAGGCAGGGCCTGTTAAAGCCCATTGCGGCACTTCCTGTGTGATTTGGGGCTACACAAAAATAAACTGTATTGTATTGTATTGTATTTGGGACAGGACTGTGGCGAGGGGCACAACTGAGGAAGGCTGCAGCACCGAAGGTCCCCAAAGGCACAGCGGCCTCCATAACTCTTAAAACGTTGAGAAGAATTCCGACTTTTCCAAGGGCTGGGCACCTGACCAGAGCTGAGCAATCAGGGAAGAAGGGCCTTTTTGGCAAGAATCCCCATGTGCACCTGGCAGGAAGTGGCAGAAACATCCAGAAAGGCATCCATCAGTGCCACCCTCCGCCAATGTGGCCAGGCAGGGGTCTCTCCTCAGTTAATAAAAAACAAATACAATGGGGGCTCACAAAAAGGCCCCTGAAGGACTTTGGGACTGTGAGAAATGAGATTTGGGGGCCGAGGAACCCAAGATTAGCGTCCTGTCTGGAGGAAACCAGGAACTGTTTTGTCACCCGTGTGCTGTCATTCCTGGGGTAACTAATGGCGGTGGCAGCAGTGACTCAGGGACCAGGGAAAGCTGAACAAGGCCGAGTACAGAGACATCCATAATGAAGACCCCCCCTCAATCTGGGCCAGGGGTTCACAAAGAAACAAAGACAATGTGGCAGTGGCTCAGGGACCCCTGGGAGTGTCTTTGAGTGGTCCAGTGGGAGCTCAGACTGGAAGCCAATCAAACACCGCTGGGCCGACCCGAAAAGAAGCCCACTGAGGGTCTCCATCCAACCCTGACAGAGCTGGAGACGACCTGCAGAGGAGAAGAAGGGCAGACCATCCTGCAGTCCAGGTGGGCATCGAACCCAGAAGACTTCCAGCTGGGCAAAGGGTCCACAAAGGTCTGCCAGTGTGATAAGTCAGGTTTTTATTATTTTTAATAAATCGTCCTTAATAATTCTGTTTCACTTTGACGGAGAAAATCAATTTAAATGAATTTAACACAAGGCTGCAATGTAACAAAATGACTAGAAACTGGCTGAAGCCGCTGTGTGTGTGTGAGTGTGTGTGTGTGTGTGTGTCACACACCGGAGGGTAGGTGGGAGCTAAAGGGCCTGAGTAGCTGTGATACCACATCAGACCAGGGGGTGGCGGAGTGCGCTGACTGTCTCTCTCAGATCCATGCAGACTCTTCCTGGGGAATCCCACTGTCCCTCGGCGCCTCTGAACATGTCACTTACGCCCCCCCCGGCCCTTTGTGATGATGTCACTTCCTGGCCCAGCACCAATGACGTCACTTCCTCCACCGGCCTTTACCTCCTCACGGTCAATTCTGTCTTGGACTTCAGCGAGTGAACATCTCGTCTCGTTTTAAATGATACAGAATATGGGTGGCTGTCCCCAAATTTTTATGATGTCTGTGTCTCATCGTTATCACAATCCATACACACCGTGTGACGCCATTTTCAAAGCCCACTTGACCCCGAGCCAATCCCAGCCAGCATCAAGTGCAAGGCAGGACCACCCTCTGGGCAGGGCGGAAGTCCACGGCAGGGTTAACACACACACAGACATCAGGAGCCAATTTAGCGTCCCCAGTCCACCTAACTGCATGTCTTTGGATTGCGGGAGGACATCGGAGCCCCCAGAGGAATCCCCCAGGAGAACATGTAGAGTCCACACAGGGGGTCCCTGAGATCCAAACCTCAGTCTCTTTACTGCACCACAGTATGTGTGTGTGTTGTGACCACAGGGGGGTGCCTGTGAGCCCCGAGCCCCCGCAGCGCCCACAGCCCAGCTCCAGTTTCAAATCAGCTTTGTCACCAGACACGTTTCCGACTGAGCGCCAGCCAAATCGACCCAAGGGTACACACAAATGACAAATTGCATTCTCCTTCCTTCTTCCACATGACTTCTGCCCACTGTCTTCCCACTTTGAGGTGAGGCAGTTGGCTTCTTTTAAGTTCCAGTGTCACAGCAGTGGTCATCTGGAGCATTTCAGGGTCATACAGAAGTCAGGACAATCCTCCCACCGGCACCCCCTTCTTGTGGCAACCAAGGACCCCAACAGGGAACCCTGAGGGGGACCAGCCTGGATGAACACACATGATGTCACACATGCCTGGCATCCATGTTTGCCCAGTCCATCCATTAGCCTTCTTCATTGACTGCAATGAAAAGGTCATCGACCAGCCATCTCGGCCGGGTGGCAGCTCCTTCCATTATGGCCAACCAGCCAGGTCATGAGTGGCTGTCTGTCCTGCTCAGGATGTCAGTCAGATATTTGTAACACACACCGGCCACTTTATTAGGTACACCTTACTAGTACCTGGTTGGACCCTGTTTTGTAATTCTTCATGGTGCTGCCCACACTCCTCAGGGCATTTGGTCCACAGTGACAGTTGTTGGTGACTCTCCCGTCCCACCACCTCCCAAAGGTGCTCTCCTGGATTGAGATCTGCTGGCTGTGGAGGCCACTGAAGTCCAGTGAGCTCATCGTCACTTTTAAGACACCAGTTAGAGATGATCTGAGCTTGGTGACATGGCGGGTTATCAGAAGATGGGGACACTGCGGTCATAAAGGGATGGACATGTGGTCAGTGACAGGCTGTGGCATTTAAACAATGCTCAGATGGTACTGAGGGGCCCAAAGTGTGCCAAGAAAACATCAACATAACTAATCATACCACCAGCAGCACCAGCCTGAAGTGATGATATAAGGCAGATGGACCCCTGCTTTCATGTTGTTGACCCCCCCCCATCTGAATGTCACAGCAGAAACTGAGACTCATCAGACCAGGTGACGTTTGTCTAATCTGCTTGGTGAGCCCGTGTGACTTGTAGCCTCAGTTGCCTGTTGTTAGCTGACAGGAGTGCCACCTGGGGTGGTCTCCTGCTGCTGTAGCCCCCCACCTGCTTCAAGGTCTGACGTGTTGTGTGTTCAGAGCTGCTCTTCTCGGTTGTCACAAGTGTTTATTTGAGTTCCTGTTGCCTTTCTGTCAGCTTGAACCAGTCTGGCCATTCTGGCCTCGGGCACCGACAAGGCATTTACACCCACTGGATGGTCTCCCTTTTTTTTGGACCACTGTTTGCAAACCTTAGAGATGGCTTAGAGATGAAAATCCCAGCAGATCAGCAGTTTGTGAAATACTCAGACACTAACCACCCTGACACCTTCAAAGTCACTTCAGCCCCCTTTCTTCTTCCTCATTCTGATGTCCGGTGGTCTTGACAAGGTCTTCAGGATGAAATGCTGCCATGTGATTGGCTGATTAGATTTTTGTGTTAAAAGGCAGTTGAACAGGTGTACCTAATAAAGTGGCCACTGAGTGTTTATATACAGTATATATATATACAGTAATGAGCCGCGCCTGCCTGATATCATGTTGGTCCCCCCTCATGACCCATCTTGGCACGGACTCCACAAGACCTCTGAAGACGTTAGCCCTGTAAGTTGTGAGTTGGGTGCTGCGGCCGTCTCTTCTCCAGGTAAACAACACACAGAGACGCCCACCTGATTGTCCGTGTGATGTAAAAGAAAACGCGACTCATCAACTAAGACCACCTTCTTCCTTTGCACGGTGGATCGGTTCTGACACTCATGTGCCCATCATTGGCACTTTTGACGGTCACTTCGTGGTGGGCCAGTCTGCAGTGCATTCTTTCTTGTAACGCATTACTGTAACTGTTTGTGATGCACCATCTGTTGGAATGCATTTTATAGTTACCTGCATTACACAATACACCGCACTGCAGATGTTGGCACTACTAAATAGTCCTGTGGGTCATGCCATTTATACCCTCTCAGTTATTTCTTTAAATTGTATTTATTTGAGGGAACGTCACACACAGCATGACATAAGGCCTGTAATGAAAACTGTCACTTTCACTCATCAACGCTGAGAGGGCGGGCCCTAGTGAGTACCGGTTTTTGATTGACTTGCTCATTCGTCTGTTCAGAGATCTGACTGCACGTGTCACATACGAGTGCAAGAAAAAGTAAAGAAGTGACTTGAAATCAAGAAACTCCAAATGCATCTGTAGGTGTCTGTGGCTGAAGTGTGGCACTCGACGCCAAAGGTGTGCCAAAATCCCCCTCTGTGACTGTCTCTGTCATTAAAAGGGCTGGTGACGCCACCGTCATGGGCCTGATCACCCACAGTGAGGTGACAGAGAAGATGCCAGCGGTGCCAGGACAACAATCACAGCTGGGCATACCCTTGAGGAAGCAGCAGGCACAGCACACTTGGTACCTACACAGTGTCTTAGAGTGACCACCACCACTCTGATGGCCTGAAGTGGGCACAACATGTCTCAGCTCTTGTCAGCTGTTCTCAATCAGCCAATCAATCCTTTTCTTATCTTGCATCACTCAGCTCGAAACAGAATGCCACCTCATCTCAGGGGTCACCCAAAGTGCCACTCCTGAGATTTGCCAAATCAGACTTTGAAGGGGGGAAGAGCAGAAGCATCAGAGCTGAGTTCACCAGCAGCACTACCCGTTGTGCCAGGTTGGCACTCACCAGTTATTGAACCAGTGACTAGTGGGCCACCTCTGACACTTTGCTTGCTCCAGTTCCCACAGAGGGCCCCGCTCCTCATGCAAGGCGCTATATCGCCTCGTTCACAGTGGCTAGTTATGCTCAGCGCTTGTTGCCCACTATCTTCCTGCAATGGGCTGTCCTGCCCCCTTTTCTTCAGCCGTCCATATAGCGTTTATAGCGCCTTTCACGATCGACGCTGTCTCAAATCATTTCTCATGCCCAGTGCAGCAAATCTGAACAACAACAGACATGTTTGTTTAGCTAAACGCAAAAGCCGCTGAGGCTGGTAAATATCCTCCCACCACTTCCAGACATCCTTGGGAATTGTAAATAGTCTGGTTGGCCGTGTGGGCGGCTGTGGGACCACGAGGATTATTTTGGGATTGACGTTTATGGCTTGAGGCCTAAAGGGCCCGGAGAAGAGAAATTGAGCTGCGCCAACACCCTGAAATGTCAGCCCTCAGTCACACTTCAGACTGAGGTGTTATGTCTTGTCAATAATTGATTGTTCTTTATTTTATATAGCGCCTTACCTTAGCAAAGCAACAAAAAGGTGAAAAGATGAAGCAAGGCTCTTATTCTGAAGTGGTGACTTTCAGTCAAGCCAGTGGGTCTTCGTTTATCAGTCAGTTAGCACATAGTGAATATAGCGCCTTACATATAGCGCCTTACTCGGGTGGTACAAGACAGGCCAAGGCATGGGGGGGCCGGGGGGGGGGGTGGGGTCAGCTCCACCAGAGACAATTGTGCTCCTTTATTGTTACTTTTTAAAAGTGTACCTTCATTTATTTAATCATAAAACGTCTTTACCTGAAAAGAAGGAAGAAACGCAAGACAGTGTGACGTCACCTCTATACGAGGACAGTGTGACGGCTGATCAGGGTGACACAGTTAGTCAGCAGAGGGGACAGACAGCATAGCTTTGGGATTTTATATTCAACAATGAACACCGTCTCAGGGTACTATTAAGGGACACTCAACTTGTCACTGTAAGCAGTTAACTCAGGGTCACACGAGGAATCAGACCTGGCAATTCCATATAGCGCCTTTCCCAATGCATTGTACAGGTAAAATGCAGTTTTTATTATAGCCCTCCACCATGAGTGATGGTACATGGTATATTCTGTATAGCGCCTTTCAATGCCAGCTCAAGGCACTATGTAGATGTGGCACATGTGGAGTGTCAGTAGTGACAGCTGAACTTCATTAACTCAGGATTATACTGGGACTCAATAGAGAAGAGTAAACCTGTGACTGTATGACTTTATATAGCGCCTTTCCTTACAGAGTGCCAATCCAACACACTCCACCAGTCCAGTATCTTCTTCAGTATGGTAAGGAGACCACCTGAGGTTGTACAGACACATGGCAGAGTGGCCATTAGAGTCCATATAGTGTCATCAGAACTTCCCAGTGTGTGTGGGGGGACTCAGAGTCAGTCAGGTGACTCATTAGGGACACATAGAGATGCCACAGTGAGGGCTAGACCTGTGATCCTCTGATTTCATATGGCGTCTTTCAGTAATGAAGATCATCCCAGGGCGCTATATAGGTACAGTACTTTGGTTTCTGTGTTTCTACAATGGGATCCCTGCAGGTGAGGTAAGTGAGGTGACTCCCTTGTGACTTTGTGAATTCATATAGTGTCCATCATATACAGATACAGCCGTTCAATGTCAGCAATGGCAGGTGAAGTAAGTAACTCGGAGTCATTCAGGAATTAGCATTGGGTTCTGGAGGTGAGATCCTCTGATTGTATATAGCGCCTTTAGCTAATGGCTAATGTGTCAAGGTGCTACATACGCACGCACAGGGCCATTGTTTCTATATTTGTAAATCGTGACTCCTGGGAGCTGCGGTGAGGCGACTCACTCAGGGTCACACAGGGGCTCCACACAGAGGCTTTTATTTCATATAGCATCTTTCAGTAATAAACACTGTGCCAAAGTGACACACCACACTCGTTGTCATGCCTCTCTAATGTGAGTGATGGCAAGTAAAGTCACCAGCTCCGGAGGGGATTAGATCTGTGATGTCATATATATAATATGTAATGTAATAAGTATTGATCGTCCTTTCAAGGCGCTATACAGGTACATGACATCAATTACTATAGTCGAGCGTTGTGAAGACTGGTAGGTGACGTGACCACCTCAGGGTGACACAGGGAGGGGGCATGTGATCGTATAATTGGATATAGCGCCTTGTGAGACGGCGCCCGAACACCATCAGGCCAACACCATCAGGGTTATAAAACACACGTTTATTTTCACCCAAAGTCCCCACACAGTCCCGCACCAAGCACCCCTCCACACGGGCCTCTCAAATGTCCGTGGGCCGCCTTTCTTCCTCCTGTCGCTGGAGCTTCGTCCACCTCCACCTCCCGACTCTCGCTCCCTGACTGTAGGAAGGCGGCCCCCCTTAATAGTCACCCGGGCATGCTCCAGGTGCTTGCTGACGTTCTTGTGGCGGCACTTCCTGGTGTGGCAGAAGTGCCACATTAGCACTCGGAAGCACATCGGGCGTCACTGGAAGGTCCTTCCGCCACCTTCCCAGGTGTGGCGGAAGTGCAGATCTCCCAGGCTTTATGAGGCTTGGGACGCCCCCTGGCGATAGCCACGGTCCCCCACGGGTTTGAGCCTCCCTGCTACTTCAAGGCGTCCCGGCTGGGTCTGGACCCCAGCCTCCTGCCACAGTCTGTTATGACTGATCACTGTCCCAAGGTGCTATACGGGTCCTACACTGGGACTGCTAGGTGATAAGGTGAAGTGACTCACTCAACAGAGGGGCTTGGACTTGTCACCTTGTCATTTCATGGAGTGTCTTCCAACAAGTGGCGCCTGTGCCAAGGTGCTATTCAGGTGCATCACATTTGTTATTACACCTCCCTACTGGGAGTGACGAGAGCCGAAATGACAATGACAACTCGAGGTCATATAGGGAATAAAACAGAGGGGACTGGACCTGTGATTTCATATAGCGCCTTTCACTATCTCAGGACGCTATACAGACACATTGCCTTTGTTTGTCAAGTCCTGCATTGTGTTTCATGGGGTGGTAAACTTAGTACCTCGGGGTCACACAGGCACTCCACAGAGAGGTTTAAAATTGAGGTTTCATACACAGTAGTGCCTTTCAAAAACGCGCTGTACAGCCGCTTTGGTTTCTACCCTATGTCTCCATTGTCATCACTGTGCCCAAGTCAGGGTCACACAGAGACTCGGTAGAGGAGTTTGAGGCGGTCAACTTGATTTTGGAATTTCTTAAGTAAATTCTCATGGATCTGCCTGAAGGTTTGGGCTGCGCTCAGAGCCCCCATAGAGGAATATGGAGCTTTACTTCACTCATAGCATGGAGCGCTTTATATAGCGCCTGGTGACTATGCTGGCTGTGACAGACGCCATATATGAGGACGTCTGCTCAGTGACACTAATCAGTTCATTTTACAATCACAGACTGAGTAGATGGCAATTAAAGTTAAAAGAGCTGATAGCCCCCCTCATACTGCCCATTAGGATGTAAAAAAAATCAAGTGCTTCTAGGAACAAAGAGTTAAAAAATCAGTGTGCGTTATATAGTGCCTTTCACAACAAGCATCAAGGCAGGGTGATCCCCACATTGTCACAATTCTACAATACCCTATGAATCAGGCCTTCCTTTTGTCTTCTGAGCCCGTGGAGCTCATTGTGTTTGGGGGTTTGGTGGTGGAGCCCAACCTGGCAGCACCAGGTACAAAGCAGGAGGTGCCACCCGTGTTCACCCAGGTAAAGCCAGGCAAGCATTTCTAATCATTCTGAGACACTAAAGAACAAGCAAACCACCCACAGGGGGACATTTGGACTCTGCTAGCTGCCTGCCCACCTCGTCCCTCTGTGAATTCATCAGCCATCATTTTATAAAGCGCCTTTCAAAGCCCACAGGGGATGAATGTAACCGGCTTACGAGACACCAAGGAGCAGACATCTTCTAGGGCCTTGACAAAGTGATTTACAGTAGATTCCAACAAAAAGATTAATGAAGACAGACAATCAGTCAATCGATCCATCGATCAATTGCCTTTCATGGAAGTGAAATTCTCACAATAGTAGAAAGCAAAGGACAGAATGAATTTGATAGCTTTTTACAGTGCTGTGTAAAAGTATTTGCCCCCTCCCAGGTCCCCTCTATTTTTGTGTGTTTATCACAATAAATGGCTTCAGGTCTTTCAACAAGGTGTGAAATTAGAGAACAGGAATCGGAGAAAACAGAGGACACCTTTTGTAAGTTTTTATTAATATGAAATTAAGTTAGTTACTCAACACCTGGAGTTGCCCCTCAGTTCCTTCCTCCGAAAAATTGATTTGATTGTTTGACTCGGCTGCTGGACAAAGTTGTCTTTGATGGCTCTGAAGCTCACTAGATGTTGACCACCTAGACCAGGGCAATGAAGTCAGCGTCACAAGAACATGAGGCTTCAATCAAAGGACATTCACAAACAGATGAGTAAAACCGGGTGGAGACTGACCAGCTAGTTAGGACAGGAGAGGGTGACAAGTCTAAGGCCCTGGGACTTCAGTGCACTACAGAGAGGGCGTCTGGACCAGGCCAGCCTGCCAAAAACTGACCCCAAGAGCACAGTGACGACCCCTTCAAAAAGTCACACTGCAGGCCTGTTATGAAAACATGTCAGTCTGCTCTCCAAGATGAAGATCAGTGCAAAAGACCACCAGGGTGACCCCCCAAGCCCTTTAGTACAGGAGCGCTTGACTGACAGGGAGCCCACTCTGCCTGGCATTCAACAGTAAGAACATCAGACCTGCAATGAAACACAAAGGTGCTGAAGTGATGGCGTGTGCTGCTTTGGAAGACACGCAGTTGGCCGGAATGTTCTTAAGGAGATGGTCAGGTGGAGCTGAAACACCTTTGGGTTATGCAGGTGCAGGAGGAGGAGAAGACCAAACACAAAAGCACATCAACAACGAAATTCAGTTGATTCTCAAGGTGCTCTGAACAACTAGTGACACTGAGGGCGCAGGGGGCATTACTTGTTCACATTGTTGACACAGGTGTTGGGTAACCTTGATTCATGAATAAATGAAATCCTAATTTAAAAACTGTCTTGTGTGTTCAATCGCTTCCCTTTCTGAAATACTGCATTGTATTTTTCCAAGAGTATGAGACCATCCATTTTGTAAAATGTGCAACAACAGGAGATACCAGGGAGGGGGCAAAGACTTTTGCACAGCACAGTAGATCACGTGTTTCACAGCGAAGTTCATCTGTTAATACAACTCAGGGCACCAAGCATACAACTGTTAATCTGTCTCTATTTTATAGTGCCTTTCTTATCTATCTATCTATCTATCTATCTATCTATCTATCTATCTATCTATCTATCTATCTATCTATCTATCCCATCTAATATTATCTATTACCTGTTGTAACATGAGGTGGGACACTGGAAGGCCACCCAGGCAGCACTACACCTGTTCTTGTAGACGCTTTAAAGTGATGTCAGTGGGCACAAGGCAGGAGGTAACCGTCTGAATGCCAGTCCAAAGTTGGGTGCTGTCACAGCCTGGCCACTTTAGGGTTGTCCTTTTTAATCTGACATTCCTGCTTTGGCACTGACGTGAAGCAGCCGATCGATTCTGCAGAATTCAAGGGACGGTGTTTGGTGTTTATGGGGCACTGATGCCACCTCAAGTGCCTCAGCGGGTCGCCCTTTACGCAGAGGTTTTTTTGGGCCACACAGAGGTAAAGTGTTCTCGGATGACCTGTAGGTGGCGCCGTGACGGCTTTTCTGTGCGAGCTGGGAAGCCTCGACTGTCCCCGGTCCTCCGTTGTCTCCCAGAGGTGGCCCTGAGCCCGACAGTCGTATCGATTATGAAGTGACACGAACGCTGCCTTAAGCGAGGGTCCCCTGAAGCCCCCGGCTGATTGTTCAGATCCGCTTCCCTCCTTTACGGGCCTCTTCGGGCTTGGCTCGCTGTGTAATTACGTGGGGGCGCTCATATAGCAGCGGCGCTTTTTTGGGACGCTGAGTCGGGTGGTCATATTTTGGGAACGCAGCCGGAGAAAGTCAGACGTGGATTTGCTGTCGACAGCCGGATTTAGCCTGAAACAAGCGGCCGAGATTGCGCCATGTCTGTCCCGGCCGGCGGAGGAGGGCTGGTCTGCGGCGGCTGATAATTACGTGTGCTGCGCCGCCGGACCCTGTCATTTGTCCTGATTTAGACACGAGTAGGAAAACGGAGGGGAGGATGTGCGCTGGACAACTGCGACCTCGGAGGTGGCAACGGCCTCTGAGCGATGGCCTTAACGAGATGGCGGGATCAGGAGCTGCGCTTTAGGTTGAGGGCACCGAATCGGGAGTCCTGTAAAAGACCGGGCAACGGGCCACTGACAAGGGCCACTTCACTTTACGACAGCAGAGCGTCCAGTCACATCAATCAAAAAAGAGGAATGGTCAGTTCAGAGCTGCACACTGCCACCCGCATCCACCCCTCTCCTCTTCTGCTCCCTTTGCCCCCATCGTTGAAATTTGTGTCATCCTCTGGACACTAAAGAGCTGCTGTCATATGAAATGCAAGGCGGGGACACTGCAGGCTTTTATGTGACAAATGAACACATAGGTGCAGTGGGGGCCAGCTGGGCAGATGACCCTGGCTTTGGAACTCAAGTTGGCCCAGTGTGAGGTGTGGGCACCATGAAGAGGGCAGCTGTGCCCACAGGCTCTTAGTCATCTCTAATGAGTACAGCTAGTGCCAACTCTGCATCTGATGATTTATAGGGTTGTGCCACTCCACCCCAGGAGCCAATTAGTTTACCTTCACACTTCTGCCTTCTTCTCATTTCTCCAACCACCTTCATGTAAGGCGCTATGAAGATCTCTAGAGCTTCTTGGTCATTCATATTGATATTGATTGAGGGGGCAACATCAGGGCAGGACCCCACTAGAGTTTAATTAAGCATCGGCAGGCCTGTCTGTCAAACCTGCTAAGAATGTCATGCCATGTAAATGACGGGCACATGTGGCATGTTTGTCACCTGGCACAGCTGGCATCAATGTGCCCAAAGCAAAGTCCCGCTTGGCCAAAGTGTCAGTCACTGCTAAAACATCACATGGCTGGAGCCAAACAAGATTTTAAAGTGCCTTTCACATCTATCTATCTATTATATAGTGCCTTTCACTCTATCTATCTATCTAT
>JANRMT010062823.1:25356979-25388027 GCA_026402145.1 Polypterus bichir lapradei | reverse complement strand
CTGCTAATCCATCCTTTTCCGGCCCTCACAGTCCCACCCCCCCCCCGTGCCCCCCAGTGCCCCCCCGACGTGACGCCTTTCTGTTATGAATTTCTAATCTCTGCTCTCTTTTTCTAAGCCCACTCCAGCCCGCCGTTTGTCTTTCCAGTTGGTGAAGCAGGAGCAGCAGAGTGTGCGGCTGACGTCCTCGATTGTCCCTTTGCCTGTGCTGACTGCTGACCCGCTGCTGTCCCGGCTTGTGGCCCCCCGCTCAGGTACGTCTGCTCCGTGGGCTCCTGTGGTCGGTGGTGTTGGAGTTGTGTGGAGGTTTGGTGTCGTCTCATTTGAAAACAGACAGGAAGAAAGTGTCTGAGTGAGAGATGGGTGGCACTGGGTGATTATTGTGCCAGGTTTCAGTTCTTTCTCGTCGTTTCCCCTCATAGTGTTGTTTCCAGGTCACTTTTGATGGCTGTAGATGGTTATTTTTTGTGTTTTCCTGGTTGCTGCACTGTGACTTTGTTGGCTGAAGGGTCAAAAGAAAACTGAAGCGAAGAAAACAGGGTGGCACCCTCAACATGCAACTCATCACCACACTGGGCTCATGTGTTTGTACTGCTGCCCCACTGACCCGGTGTGCTGGTGGGAGTTTTAAGCCCAGTGGTCATCAGTGTGGATTGAACATTCTCAGCATGTGCCACATGGACCTTCAGCCTCTATGGTCCACCAGGAGCCCCCACACCCAGAGAGTTTTGCCCACCAGGGGCCCCCATCCAGCCTTTTTTTACCCTTATTGTTCCACAACTCCCCAGGATCCTGTGGGTGCCCCACTATATTCAACAGGCTGTGCTGCCCATCTAAGATGGGGTGGAATCTAAATAATCAATGTAGACCTCAGCGTATTCAACATTATCATTTGCAGTGCACCACCTGTGGGAATGTATTTGGTAAGGCATGTAGTAATAAAATGTATTGCATTTGTGGCAATTGGTGCCCACGGCCCACCTGCCAAGTTGTTTTGCCAGCCTAAGGTAAAGTCATCCTAATAGAGGATCGCAGGAATCGTGGGAAAGAGGGGTCCTTTCATCGGATTGGCTGGCCCAGCGCTGTTTCAGCCATGGAATGGCCAAATGGGGGAGGCAGCTTGATGGATGAGGTCTCCAGGACTCTAAAAATATCCAAATCTTATTATGTGATGTCATCTACTGTTAAATTCTGCTCTGTAGTTGTAAAATATTTCATTTTATACAGTATTGAGGATTTGTTTTGTTCTGTTCTGTGTGTTGTATTGTATTGACCCCCTTCTTTTGACACCAAAACCTACCTGGAAAGGGGTCTCTCTTTGAACTGCCTTTCCCGAAGTTTCTTCCATTTTTTCCCTACAAGGTTTTTTGGGAGTTTTTCCTTGTCTTCTCAGAGAGTCGAGGCTGGGGGGCTGTCAAGAGGCAGGGCCTGTTAAAGCCCATTGCGGCACTTCCTGTGTGATTTGGGGCTATACAAAAATAAACTGTATTGTATTGTATTGTATTTATCATTCCAACAGATGGTGCATCACAAACATTTTGTAACGATTAAATGCATTACTACAAATATTTGTGATGTGCCATCTGTTAGAATGACAAATGCAACACAAACATTTCTGTTATGTCTCATTTAATATGAGATTTGTAAATGCAGTGAGAATGTTTGTGATGCACCATCTGTTGGAATGGCAGAGACACCCAGATACACAGACACTCTGCCACTTGTCCTTTTATTTAGGTGGATAATGGGGCCACACTTTGGTACGCCTGAACAGACAGTGGATATTAAATGGGGGGGGGGGGGGTTGCAGACATGACAGAAAGCTGGACAGACGTCTTCAGGGAATGTCAGCCAACAACGAGAACCGTATACGTGAAATGGAGAACTTTTTAAGGGATTAAAGATCCTGAGATGCTAAACAATTTGCTCCATGAAGCAGACTAAAAATGTAATCGTTTTGTTCCTTCTATTCTCACACAGTGGCACGGGGGTCGCGCTGCCATTTTGCAGTAAGGTTTGTGTCGTGGGGGCTCCCAGCATGGAGTTTGCATGCAGTGTTTCTGCTGGGTGGTCCGCTGTCCTACGACAGTCCATAGACACAATGGTTAGGTGGGCTGGTGGGTGACGTTAAATTGCCCCGCGTGTGTGTGTGTGTGTCTGTGTGCTCGCCCTGAGATGGACTGGCGCCTCGTTCAGGTGTTGCTCCTGCCTTGTGCCCTGTGACTCTGCTCGGGGTTAGTGGGTTTGCTAGATGGACGTTCTTAAAGCTAATTATGAAAATGGAGAACACGAACTGAATTGACGGTGGTCCAGCATTCTGGCTCATTCCCCCGGGGTCTTCATCTCGGTGACAGCAGGCTCGATAGGGGACGCTTTGCTCGCGAACGTCTTCTTTTTCTACCTACACTGCAGTTCTCAGAAGTCTCCAGCAGGTGTCCTCAGCAGCGCAAAGCTGCCGTTTCGCATTCCGAGTGCCGTCCACACTGGCGGAAAAAAAAAATAGTGTTTAACTTTGTAACGCGTTAATGGAAAACTTCTGGAGAAAAGGCAATGAAAGATGGCACCCTTAAAAAACGGAAGACGCTTAAAGGAAATTAAACAAGAACGAGTAAAAGCCGCCCGCTATATGCCTTAAAGAAGAGGCTCCCATGGCTTCTGTGTTAATTCCGCCGGTCTGACCCCGTCGTACTGTCGCATTGTCGCTCCCCGCCCGCCTACAGCATTCCAAGGTGCCCCTCAGAACTGCGCCGAGGGGTGCGCTTCGTCAAATAGCGGGATTTGTCTTCTTCAGATGTGCGCATTTCAACTTCACCTTTACCGTCTTACGTCATCAGGACATCGAAAATCGGCGAGTCCGGCGAGTCCACTAAAACACCCAGAAGTCCGAGGGGACCCGCAAACGAATCCACGAGCAGTGTGAGCTCTGCAGGTCTGTGGTCTCAAGATGGCCTCAAGATCTCCAAGCCTGATGGCAGAACGGAGAGCGCTGTCTGTCAGCATTGATGTCCTCGCTGCTGTGCCCTTGCGGTGTCTCCCTGATGGTCACTTTGTGGGTGGCTTGCGTCCTTGATGACGTTAAGGGCTCTCTTGAGAGCTCTGCTGTTATGGACGTCCTCCAGTGTGGGGAGTGCCATTCAGATGATATCTGGTGCCAGTGTCACCACCTGCTGTAGAGCTTTTGGGTCTCGTGCTGTGCTGTCTCGCCACCAGACTGTCAATTGTAGAAGTTGATGAGGTCGCTGCTTGGCATGCCATACTTCCTCAGCCATTTCAGACAACACAAACTCTGCCAGGCTGTCCCCACCAGGTCTGTGATGTGGCCACTCACTCCACCTCAATCTCTCCAACGGACAATGGTGGGCTGCAGACCTCACTCCCTCCGTGTGTCAATTAATCATCTCCTTTGTTTCACGGCTGTTAGGAAAGACCTTACTGTGCTGACCGCACTTCACAAGGACGGCCACCTCCATCCTGTACACTGACTCGTCACTCCCGGGCATCGGTCCAGTGATGGTGGGAAGTGACACAGTCCTGAGTGAAGAGCGGGTACGTAGGGGGACTCGAGACACATCCTTGTGGGGTTCCTGGGGTCTGCCTGTTAAAAAGTCCAGAATTCTGTCACCAAGAGCAGGTGGCACACTTAGAGTGGAGGAGGGCATGTTGGTGAGCTTAGCTGGCATCACAGATTTAAATAAAGAGCAGTCAGGCATAGTGTTCTCCAGGTGTGTGAGAACTATAATAATATGTGCTGCTGTGCCACCTGTGTCCTCTGTCCACCTGCGTGGTCTTTGTGCAAACTGCATGGGGTCCGTCACGTCGGGTGTGAATGTATGAATGTGGCACCTCGAAGTGTGTCATCACTATAGGAGTTCGTGCAACGGGCCCATCGGCATTAACTTAGCTTTGCTCCTTTTTGGCAGTGTTAATTTATTAAATGAAATGTGAATTAATATATTTATTTGTTTTTTAAATTAATTAATATTAATATATTCGTTCATATTTCATTTATTATTCATTTATTTTTTTATATTTTATTACTAATTCATTCATATTAAATTAAATATTAATTAGTGTTAAATTATTGTTAAGTTAATGCTCATTAATAATACTAATAATAATAATACACTTTATTTGTTTTGTGGCAGGTGGGGTTTGTGGCTTGCATTAGGCTTTTGGGGTCCGTATGTCACCCAGAACATCAGTCAGGGCTGAAGCACAAGTTTTGAGAGCCCGTCCAGCGCTGTTATCAAGGCTGGCTGCCTTCCAGGCGTTTATCCTCCTCTGAGACTTTTCCACATCACGGATGATATTGCGAACGGGGGCACTGAGCCCCTCATTAGCCCCCTTCCTGCCCACTGACTGGGTGTTAGCATTCATCGAACTCGTCAGGAGAGAAGTGACTGTCAGTGTTCTACCCTCTGCTTCAGTCTCTGTGTTGTTTCCCTCTCCCTGCCACATCCTCTGAGCGTCAGGAGTAGCGCAATGACCTTCCTGTTTAAATCTTGGCTTCTCTAATAGCTCTGTGCAGGTGGTCTCTGGATTTTTTGAACTTGCATTTTCTTTTGTGCCCGTGTGACATTTCGCTATTCAGGATGTAACGGGACCACCGATTACCTTGGGGTACTTCACACACACTCCTTGAAATCACGTCATTTTTATCAGGCATAATAAGACTTTACATTGGCGGGACGAGTGACGACACAGTGACGTTTAATGTCAGGCTCTTTTTAAATGATGTCACAAAAAACCCGCCAATGGGTCACTTGAAAGGGCTCACCTACCAAAGTGCAGCTCACTCGCTGCTTCACACACAGGACATCCTTTCATTTATTTTAGACACGTCGAGTGACTCACTCGGGGACAGAGATGGCGATTGGACTTGCACCCTGGGGACTTCATATAGCGCCACATCAGGTGTCCTGTATGCAGGGGGTACGTTTTATATTTCCTGAATTTCTTCTGTTGCCACACCACTGGGGATAGTGAAACACTGAGAAACAGGGGTGGTGACTGAACCCGCACCCTGGGGATTTCATATAGCGCCTTTGCATATGCCCTAATATTATGCTCCTCTGTATACACTGGGTACGTCTGTTTGCTGTATTTGTACAGCTGGAGGACCAACAGATGAAGTGGTAGACTGATTTGTGATGTTATATAGCGCCTTTCCATAACCTTAACACCACGCCTGGACCCCAATACCATCAGAGATTACAACATCTTATTGCATTTCAACAGCTGGAGCACCAGCAGGTAAAGTGACCTCCTAGTGTGACAGTCACAGACAGTCACTGGGAATTGTATATAGCGCCTTTTCATGTGACCTAACTCCCAGCCCTAGACCCCCAGGCTGTGCCAGTTTGTGTTACCTCTGCTGTTGTGACACCAGCCTTGAAACTGAAAACAAAGAGAGCCGGACGTTGAACCTGCGCCTTTCCATATGCCCCAATGCCACGTCCAATCCCCTGTATGCAGTGGGCACATTTATTTCCTGTATTTCAACAGTTGGAGCGCCAACAGATGAAGTGATGAAGTGATTTCCACAGATGGTGGTTTAATATAGCGCCTTTCCATATCCCCCAACACCACACCTGGCCTCTAACTGGTCAGTTTCTACAGTGGGAGCACCGGCAGACACAGTGGCCCAGTGAGAGTCAGGGGAGCCAAATGAACTGGCACCTTATGAACTTTATTTAGTGCCTTCTGTGAACACCAACGCCAGACTTTACACCGTCAGAGCGCAGCAGTCTCTGTTGTTTTTATTGTGGCAACACCAAGATGGCGACTGGACCAGCCCCCTCGGGACTTCATATGGTGCCCTGTCTATGAATGCCATCTTTACACTGCGGGTGCTTCTGTTTCCAAATATCTGCAGGTGGGACAACAGCAGTTAAGGTGATTCCTCAGGGTCACACTGCCAGTCCGGTGCTTTACAGTCCACTGGGGGTCCTTAACTAAACCTGAATGTGACCCAAGGCCCTGTCTGGCTCTGGAGGTCTGGCCAGCGGTCATCACTGCGCTCCTTAGCCACAAGCAGGACAGTCAAGGCCCAGATGGCTTCATTGACCCCTCTTTGTTTTCTCCCAACTCAAATCCTAAAGCAGAGTCCTCAGGCTGCCTGTCGGTACCGACTTCACCCGCGGCTCCCTCAGCTGCGTGTTTGAGGGCTTCTCCAAGTCGCTGCCTGTCAGCCCTCACGTGTTTGGATGTCCTGAGGGGCCGACGGTGGTGAGGCTTACTAAATTCCTGCTCAGTGAGAGGCACTCGGGGTCGTGTTGTGGGAATTCACCCGCCCGGGAGTGCCCGTCTGCACCACATCAGCCCGGCGGGGCTCCACCAGTTACTCAATGCAAGCTTTGGGACGTGAGGCACAGCAATGGAGTTGTTTATTGAGCCTTTCACTGATGAAAAAGTCAACAGGAGAAAACAGCAAAGAGAAAAATCGGAATTGTGAGCTGAGCACTCGGATCAGCCGATGGGAATCGGATACACTTGAATGGGCTCAGTGCTCCTTAGAGGGTTGGCTGAGCACGGCCTGAAAAGATCAGGATTCAAGTGTGACAATTACACAGCACTGCCGGGTATAACTGAGAAGGGGGTCAGCCGGCTAGTAAGACCCCAGTGCTGGCCTGGTCAAGCAGCAGGACCACGTGACACTCAGTGGGGTCTCCTAGTGGTTAAAAGGTTAAACGGTAAAGCACAGCGCAAGCCCACCACTGACTCAATTAAATAAGACACTTAAAATGCAGAAAGGCGCAAATGACTCCATTGTACCCCTAAAGTGAGCTGAAAGGCGCTATATAAGAACCCACTATTTCAAGCTGAATTACTCCTGTGATCCCCTTGAGTCACTTTAATATTAGAGCACACATTGTGGAAATATAAAAATAAAACACTCCATCACACCTGAAATTAGTCTTAAGGTGACAGTCCCAAACTGAAAGGTGCTATATAACGTCACAAGGGTGGACCTAGTCAGGCATTTAGACGCCAGAGCTCATCGTGTACAAGGTGAAGCTTCACTCAATGGAAATCTAAAACATCATTGATGCTGAAAGGCGCTATATGCCATCACCAGCTTTCTGAATTTGTCTTCACCACTAATTGCAGCCTAAGCTGAGTGAGTCACTTCAGTGAGAATGTGAGTTTTATTATTATAACTCTCAAGGGCTTTAGGGTGGCACTCATCACAAAAGGTGCCCTATAACACCAGACGCCTGCTGGGTTAGTCATCACCGCTAATTATTAGTATGAGCCGAGCGAGGCATTTTAATGACAGGTCTCACAAATGAAGAATGTGAAAAATATACAGGTATATATGATATCTCTGAAGTGCTTATGGGGGGCATTCATTGGGAAAGGCGCTATATAACATCACATGATGGCATGTTAGTCCGAGTGTGAACCAGATCACTCATTTAAACACTAGAATTCACTATGTAAGACGTGACAAAAATGTTCATCATACCTTTAAAAGAGTGGCATTCACACTGAAAGGCGCTATATAATGTCCAAATCCTGGTCATTTAATCCGTGGCACTAATTTCTAGTGTGATCTAACTCAGTCATCTCAATGCCAGAGCTCATCATTTAAGATGTGTAACTGGGTTCATCAAACCACTAAAATGTGATAGATTGGCATTCACGCTGAAAGGCGCTATATAACATCAGAGGGTCACCGAATTGGTCTTCACCACTGATGTCCAATGTAAACTGAATGAGTCATTTCAGTGCCAAAGCTCACCAATGAAGAATGTGAGAACAGTTTAATTGTACCACTGAAGTGCTTTAGGGTGGCATTCATTGTGAAAGGCGCTATATAACATCACAAGGCAGCACATTTAGTCCGAGTGTGAACCGAATCACTCATTAAAATGCCAGAACTCATCATGTCAGATGTGAACATAGGTTCAGTATACCTTTAAAATGATTAGCATTCACACTGAAAGGCGCTATATAACATCACAGGGTCACTGAATTAGTCTTCACCCCTAATTTTCAGTGCCAGAGCTCAGCAATGAAGAATGTAAGAACAGTTTAATTGTACCACTAAAGTGCTCTAGGGTGGCATTCATTGTGAAAGGCGCTATATAACATCACAAGGCAGTTCATTTAGTCCTCAGCATTAACCCCTAGTTTAATGCTGGTACTCATTAAATGGGACTTGATAATTATTCCTCCTTCTTATTATAATTACTGTGTTGTTCATTATACCTCAAAAGTGGGTTAGGGTGACATTCTAACTGAAAGGCGCTATATACCATCTCGAGGTTTCTGGATTAACCATCAGCATTAATTATTGATTTGAGTCGAGTGAGTGTTTTCAATAGCAGGACTCCCAATGTAATAATCCTACCACTAATAATAGTATATTGTGTTTATATAGCGCCTTTCCCACGAATGAATATAGTTATTACCTTTATTGTCTGTCACTTATACTGCAATGTGTCACACTGTCACAAATGCAGTTATTTATAACTAATGGCTCATCATGGAGGTGACTTCACTACCTGAGCTCCCATTGTAGAAAGGTGACGACGGCTCCACTAACCCTGTACGGTACCTTAGGGTGCCATATACTCTGAAAGGCGCTATATAACAGCACAGCCAGGCATGTTCAGTGAGTCTTTACCTCCACCTGAGTAAGTCACGTCATCACCAGAGCTTACACAGTACAAATATGGAAATATGTCCATTACACATATCAATTGCCTTAGGCTTCCATTCCTTCTGAAAGGCGCTATATAACTTCAGAAGACTGCTGAGTTTGTTCATTCCAGGGATTCGCTAAGTGTCCCCAAGGGAGTCCCCACACCATCAGGGCTCACACTGAAGTAGTGAGGAAATGTTTCTATTATATTTGTGAAGTACCTAACGATACCATTCACTCTGAAAGGCGCTATATGACATCACAACCTTCATCATTAGCTGTCATCTCTGCCACGCTGAGTTTACCTGAGTGAGTCACTTGGCTGATAGATGTCACCAAATAAAAATATGAAGCCATTTCCATTACACCTGTCATGTGCCATTCTCCCTGAAAGACGCTTTATAGACCAGCATCACAGTTCTGGGTATCCCCAGGTGAGTCACTTCACTGCCCACCAATCACGCTGTGAAAATATAAAAAACGTGAGGTCACACCTGGAAAGGACGGCATTCATTCTGAATGGCGCTATATAACATTAGCAGGTTACAGGCTCTCCGCTGACTCGTGGTGTGAGTGTCATGATTTGTCACATTAGATTTCTACAGTTGGACACCTGAATAAAGGAAGTCTGTGATTGGCTGGAGAGCTGATTCATTGAGTTGGCCTGCCAATCAGATGTGGCTCACCAGAGGGACCCAAAATCAAAAGAGCCCCCTGTAGATGACAGGACTGGACCACCACCACCACTCAGAGCCTTATCATGTAAAACAATGAGAGGTGACCAGTAGGAAAGGGACGAAGCTTAACATGGACTTCCCCAAAGCCCACCTCAGTCCAGGCCTGCAGGTCCCTCACATGAACAAGTCAGACGTGGTGCCTACTTTCTTAATTCTTATGGTTTGGCAGTTTGTGACTTGAGTTCACACTCCACACATGTGGCACCATCAGTACTCTACCTGTAAAGATTTCTGACACTTTGAAAGGCGCTATATAAAGCATGTAGAATCTCCATACTGATTTCCAGTGAACCACCTCCTTCACAACACCCACCCTGAGGACACGTGTGATCAGGAGGGCCATTCCTGGGAAAAAACTTGGAGTGATGTTTGATCCGAAAGTCATTATATGACAGTGCAAACATGGACCCCCTGCATCACTCTGAGCAAGTCACCCACCAATATGGAGACCATTATGTACCACCCTTAGAAAGGCACTATAAACCAACACAAGGTCATGAGGTGCTCCAGTCACAGCAGTATGGAGAGACTGGCACTGTTTCTGTGAAAGGGACTCTGCCAAAGGCGCTATATAAAAGCACAGGAGTGCAGGGTTCAAGCCTCGTGGTGACTGCCAAGCCACATCAGAGGTCAGTGTCCACCCAAGTACAAATGCGGGGTCAAGTCGCCACACGGGCACCTCTACTGCCATGCAAACCGATGAATTCTCAAAATGCCCACCTTCTGGGCAGCTCCTCTGCATGATCTCCAGGGTGAAGTGTGCACTTCTATTAGAAATGGCCCCCTTAAAGTCAGTACTCAGCAGGCACAAGAAGGAGGCACCCAGGCTGGCACTGCTTCAGTGGGCTGAGAGTGATTACTGCCAGGAGTGCATTAACACCCACTGTCACTAGAGGGAGCTCTTGCCTGGAAGTCATTATGGGGCTTCACCTGCCAGAGACCCCATGAGAGGATGGACTGACAAATATGGAGTGTGAACGAGAAAGAGACAGCTGTGTGGCGGGCAGCTTGACAGTCAGGGGGCAGCTCCAGATGGGTTGGCGCTTCTCTATAGTGTCAGGAATTCGATGTGTCCAAAGCTAAACTTCTCATTCATTGACACATTCTTTAACTTTTCCAAATCCCACTTTTTCCAAGACACAGGCAGACTGGCATCTATCCCAGCAGTCTTGGGTGCCAGGCAGTGCCAAGCTGTGAGGGACGATGGTCTACTTTAAAGTTCTGTTAGTTTACTTAATGACTTCTGTGCTTCATTTGCCTTTACTACTTTGGTTGCTCTCTATTGGAATTTATGTGGGTGTGTGACATTGTCTACAGCAGGTGGCGCTGTCCAGTGCCCCCTTTCTGCATTCAGTGTGTTTACTCCTGCTGAACACTGCATTTCAAACGTCACCATCTTCTTGTCTTGGGTATAACAGGCAACACTTGCTGTGAAAGGCACTGTACAGAATAATAACATAGTACTGTTATTAGTAGTATTAAAATTATTATGGCAGCTTATCTGTCTTTGAAATGAGTGACAATGACAGCAGTGGATTGGGGCTGCGAGGACTCAACAGTCACAACGAAAAGAGAAATCCAATGAGGAGCTGACACCACGAGATGAAGCACATGGAGCGGCGCCTAACAAGCAGTGTGTGTGTGTCAGGAGTCAACACTGTCACTGTCACTGTCACCCGCTCTTACAAGCATTTGGAGTAAGGTGTTCTTCCTGACAAATGTTTGTGATGCGCCATCTGTTGGAATGACAAATGTACTGCATTTCAGTAATGCATGGATGACTAAGTACATTCCAAAAGATGGTGCCCTGCAAATGTTGGCACTGAGGTCCACATCGATTATTTGAGTTTCAACAGATCTTAGATGGGTAGCACATAAATAAATAAATAAATAAATAAATAAATAAATAAATAAATAAATAGAATTTACTTGAAATGAGATCAGCAGCAGATGTCTATAAAGCTGAGGTCTTTCATTGCATCGCATGTTGTTGTGGTTGAATTTATTTTTATGAGGGCAGCAGCCATTGTGGTCTCTATGTGTGGACACCTTTGGTCATGACTGTGACATCACCTGTCACACATTGTCATACAAATCCCTTAGTAACAGTGACAGGAAAAGAGGCCAAAAAGGTCAAACTGCTTGAAAAGGAAACCAAAACAAATCAAACATCCTTGGCAATGAAAATGAGCTGGAAATTCAAAACAGGAGCTCGTCATCCTATTGCTGGCCGGGCATCCTCTGCCTGGCACCCGTAGCCAACTCCCCAGAGCCACTTCACAGAGCAGGTGGCTGCCTGGAGGACGTCTTCTCTCCCTCAGCATGTGAAGGTGGGAGAAGCCCTTCTGGTACAAAGTATGTGGCCCCCTAGTGGTGATGGCTTTGAGTAGAAAGTGCGTGTCCCCCTAGTGGTGACGGCTCTGAGTAGAAAGCATGTGGCCCCCTAGAGGTGACGGCTCTGAGTACAAAGCGCGTGTCCCCCTAGTGGTGATGGCTTTGAGTAGAAAGCATGTGGCCCCCTAGTGGTGACAGCTCTGAGTACAAAGTGTGTGGCCCCCTAGTGGTGATGGCTCTGAGTACAAAGCATGTGGCCCCCTAGTGGTGACGGCTCTGAGTACAAAACAAAGTGTGTGGCCCCCTAGTGGTGACGGCTCTGAGTACAAAACAAAGTGTGTGGCCCCATAGTGGTGACGGCTCTGAGTACAAAGCGCGTGTCCCCCTAGTGGTGACAGCTCTGAGTACAAAGCGCGTGTCCCCCTAGTGGTGACGGCTCTGAGTCATCCCCTACACTGCAGGCCTTGCCATCGCTGTGATGGACTCCCCCAACTCCTTCAGCCGTCCCATTTCTTTATTTCAAAGGAGCCCCAGCTCTGCTGTGCTCAAAGCCTGCTGTGCACATGAGGTGCCCCCAGATGGCGCTCTTTCTTCAGTTTATCTTCATCACCAGCACTGCTGCTGAGCCTCTTTGTAGACGGCTCTTTGTAAACTCAGATGCTGTCTCTCGAGCGCCACCTAAAGTTTGAACGCACTCGTCATATCCAGTCACAGAAACACGTCATCGCCTGTTTGCACTCCAGCAGGCTGGCTGCCAGCAGTGTGACAAGGACATGTGACAGTAGAGTAAGTTAGCAGGTGGTGTGGTAGGCAGTGGGACTGCAGAGACCATCAGAACGTAACTTGATAGGACTGGTCAGCTCTGTTGTGCCGAGTGGCCTCTTCTCATCTCAATTCTTCTAACGTTTCTAATGTCGATGTGGACCTTGCAAGTGTGTTTGGAGTTTTCGTGGGTCAGCATTGCCCATCTTGTACTCTCCACTTGCGTCTGTCTTCCTTTACCTGCTTCTACCACCTGTTTGTCCACTTTGCATTTTTGTCATTGTCACTTGTTACCACTGCCATCGTTGTCTTCAGGTTGCACAAAACACACAACAGAGTGATGTGACTTGACAAAAGGGTGACGGGCTGAGGACGGGTCACCCCACTGAAGACTCAATCAGGATGAGGACCTCCAGCTCCCTGAACTCGCAGAGTTCCACACTTTAAAC
Organism: Polypterus bichir lapradei; assembly: GCA_026402145.1. Lineage (NCBI taxonomy): Eukaryota > Metazoa > Chordata > Cladistia > Polypteriformes > Polypteridae > Polypterus > Polypterus bichir. Next base: position 25,375,095 of record JANRMT010062823.1, on the reverse strand, counting down.
TGGTGGCTTTGGAAGGCAATGATGCCCTGGCATGGGACGTCCCAAAGCCTTGGAGTTTCTTTGGATTTCACCCATTAAAGGACCTGCAGAATTTGGTCCTTTCATTAGGGCAAGGCGCCATATAATAAAGAATGGCTTGGTAATATTTGTGGGTTGGCATATTGCTGATTGGTCACAGATGGTACCTCCTTAGGATTAGAAATAAAGCGACTTGTCAAACGAATAACGAGCTTCTCTTTCCAACACAACAGGAAAGAAAATGAAGGACAAGCTGCTGGTGCTTCTGATCATCTGGTCTGCTTTGTGTGTCCTGGTAAGCCTTTAATCAGCTCTCTTCTACTCTGGCTGTCGTTGCTCTCCCTAATTTTTTAATTTCATTTTGTTAATCTCAAAAGTTGGAGTTTGATAATTCACTTTATGAAGTAAAGCAGAGAAACGCAGAGCGAGTCTTTACGACAAAGGCAGCGCGTGAGCCCCCGGGGCCACCCCCAGCAAATGGCACCTCGCTGTACCCCTCGTCTTGAGTGGGATCGTCACCGGCAGACCGGCATTTAGAAACCTGCAGGCACGAGAGACCAACATGGAGGGGGGCAGACATCAAACGGTGAATTGACGATGTTGGGATGTTAAATTAGCAGGCGTCATTTCATTGTTTGTTAATTTAGAATTTATCGTTTCTCTTTTAGTTAGTCAATAAAATGTGTAATTTTGCTTGACTTCTCATTATATCCATAATGGCGAACACGGTGCAGCATCTGAATACAGTACTACGTTTCTCTAAAGAAAAGATATGAACAACTCTGAATTAACCATATATAAATCCTTATTTAAACCACTAGATTTATAGGTACTTTACCATGGTGGTGAGATCTAGTTACAATTTTTATCAAAACAGTTCAGAAAGACATGTATAATTCATTTAAATTCAAGATAAACTGTAACTTGAAAATATCAACATAATCATAAAGTTCAATGAAATTTAAGTATAAAATATTTTTTAAACGTTTACTCTGATTTCAAGGCTACTCCAGCCTTCAATATGCAAATCATTCAATATCTATCCAATCAATTCACGGTTCAGGAGCGCACCCGCGCGGAAGAGAGAGGCGGAATGGAAAGACGGACGGACGGACGGACGGACTATGGCGGAATGTATTTATTGATTTATTTTTAGGGCGCAAAGAGTGAATATCACAGACGGCGGTGAACAACGGAGAACGATATTTGCCAAGTTTGATTATATTTGGGTTTATATCAACCTTTAGGAATACATTCAAGCGCTGCAGTCCTGTTGCATTTTGATCGTTTACTTTTTATATTGCTGCGTGTGTGTCCCACCAGTTAGCAGTGGGTTCTCAAACTGTGGGGCGGGCACCCCTAGGGGGGCGCGAAATAACAAAAAGGAGGGACGCGAAAATGTGAAAAAAAGAAAACAAGAATCGAAAATATGAAAAATACATCTATTGAAACTAAAACAAATTAACTTAAACTACATTCTGATACTAGAAAAATAAATATAGAGTTATACAAATGTCGATAAAAGTTAAGTAGGTATAATAAAATATGCATCTATGATATATCATTAATTAAAAAAGAACAAATTGGTATTAGTGGGCTCGTTTCAAAAAAACGGGGGGGCGCGATTAAAACTGTTATGAAAACTCGGGTCGCAAATACTTAAAGGCTGAGAAACGCTGAGTTAGAGGGATATTATTATGAGTATTATTGTTCATTTTATTGTTGGATTATTATCAGTACCGTTGCTTATAATTTTTAAGCCCAAACTGCGCATGAAAACAAAACTACAACTAAGAAAATGAACCCGACGAAAATAAAAAAAAAACGAGACCTTTCCTCGTAAAGAGACCCTCTGAAGGTGGACGCGGTGCTCCTGCACTTTGGAAGTCCGGGACGTGGAGCTCATCAGACGTTAAGGCCAAACCTCGCTAGTACGCGATTATAATCGGACAGTCGTATCGAGTCCGGAGGGTCCCCCACATTTTGCGCCGACCACACGCGTACCTGTGAAGTGGACTCGAGTCTCAGGAGCTAAGCAGGGCCTCGCACACTCCTATTGTTTTATTTAATCAGTGAGATGTTCTTGTTAATTTGTCTCGTGCTAATCCGTTTGGTTTTTACTACCTTTGAAATGATGACAATTCCAGTAAAATGTCCCCAATCATCGGCAGCTTAGGCCCCGTCATCATGCAACTTGTATCAAGACAAAGTGGATAAATGCAAATGAGTTGTGTCGCCATGTCAAGGTGTTCACTACAAGGTGGGCGTGTCTGTATCGGAATATAAATGTGATAGATAGATAGATACTTTATTATTGGGCGTGTATTTTAATGGAAATAGGACGTGTCTGATATTAATTACAATGTGGGCGTGTCTATTTCTAATATAAATAAAGGGTGTGTCTGTGTTAACTAATGTAATGGGCGTGTCTATATTGTCTTATAAACGAGGTTTCTCTCTGTCTTACTTACCTACAGAGTGTGTGTCTGGGCTTTAATGTAAATGAGGGGTGCCACTTTGTTAATTACAAAGTGGGTGTGTCTATATTGAGGTATGCATTAGGGGCGTGTCCAGTGGTCTACTGCTCTTTGTCAGCCCCTCTCGTGGCTTCTATGCATCAATCAGATCATTCTATGACATTAATTGGTCCAGCTGATCACTAAATCAATGGATCAATACACCTTAATCCTTCATGCCACCCCCGGCCGATCAGCTCTGTCACCCTTTTGTGACAGTAGATGAGCATTAGGTGGACACACAGTGGTGGCACCAGAGCCGAGTGACCTGCTCAGTGAGTCTCCTGCTGCATAGCTGCAGTTTCTGGCCTTTAGTAGTCTGTGTGAAGTGACTCGTGGGGACATCAAAGGATGACAGGCAGACAATGGGCTGACTGAGCAGCCACACAATACAAGGCTTAAAGACAAAAGGCTTCAGCCCTGGCCTGGCATTCCTCTGGCCTGCTCTGTTTGCCCAGTTCACTCCATCAAAAGACCTTCTGTACCATTGAAATGAATATTTGTGTGACATGTGAAGAAATTATAATGAAAACGATTTAAAAGATGTCATCACTAAATCCTGTGTGTTTATGAGACAGGATCAGTCTTAGCCCCTCTGACCATTGAGAGCCCCTCACACCACACCCCTTACTGAATCCAGCCTCTTGCTCACAGTTCTTCTATGTGTAAAGTACCTGATGGGCAGGGGGGACCCGGACCCCCCCACACACACACATTCCTTGATGTTTCAGAATCAGAGTGGGCTGGGGGGGCAATTTAACTGGGTACATCCCAGTCCATGTAGTCAATGGGACAAATGGGGCACCTGAGACTCAAATGGTCCTAGTTGACCTGACCATCTCTGACAATGCTGATTTATTTTCATCTCTCTTTAGGGGAAACGAATCCACCAAAGACCCCATCAAGTCAGAGCGATGGTTCAGAATCCACTGAAGGTAACCCTTATAAAAATCATTCGATTCACATTATGACATCTGTTTATTTGTATTTGCTGGTTAAACTTTAAGACTTCTTTATACCATTAAAAACCACCAGTTTATTCTCTTATGGAAAGATAGATAGATGTGAAAGGTGCTATAGATAGATAGATAGATAGATAGATAGATAGATAGATAGATAGATAGATGTGAAAGGCGCTATATATAATAGATAGATAGATGTGAAAGGCGCTATATAATAGATATATAGATGTGAAAGGCGCTATATAATAGATAGATAGATAGGTAGGTAGATAGATAGATAGATAGATGTGAAAGGCGCTATATAATAGATAGATAGATAGATAGATAGATAGATAGATAGATAGATAGATGTGAAAGGCGCTATATAATAAATAGATAGATAGATAGATAGATAGATAGATGTGAAAGGCGCTATATAATAGATAGCTAGATAGATAGATAGATAGATAGATAGATGTGAAAGGTGCTATATAATAGATAGATAGATAGGTAGATGTGAAAGGCGCTATATAATAGATAGATAGATAGATGTGAAAGGCGCTATATATAATAGATAGATAGATAGATAGATAGATAGATAGATAGATAGATAGATAGATAGATGTGAAAGGCACTATATAATAGATAGATAGATAGATAGATGTGAACGGCGCTATATATAATAGATAGATAGATAGATAGATAGATAGATAGATAGATAGATAGATAGATGTGAAAGGCGCTATATAATAAATAGATAGATAGATAGATAGATAGATAGATAGATGTGAAAGGCGCTATATAATAGATAGCTAGATAGATAGATAGATAGATAGATAGATGTGAAAGGTGCTATATAATAGATAGATAGATAGGTAGATGTGAAAGGCGCTATATAATAGATAGATAGATAGATGTGAAAGGCGCTATATATAATAGATAGATAGATAGATGTGAAAGGCACTATATAATAGATAGATAGATAGATGTAAAAGGTGCTATATAATAGATAGATAGATAGATAGATAGATAGATAGATAGATAGGTAGATGTGAAAGGCGCTATATATAATAGATAGATAGATAGATGTGAAAGGTGCTATATAATAGATAGATAGATAGATAGATAGATGTGAAAGGCGCTATATAATAGATAGATAGATAGGTAGATGTGAAAGGCGCTATATAATAGATAGATAGATAGATAGATAGATGTGAAAGGCGCTATATAATAGATGTGAAAGGCATTATGTAATAACTAGATAGACACACACACGCGCGTGCACACACACTAAGGTCTGAACACACTCCACAATGGCTATAAAGGAAGGTGTTGAAGGTGCCGAGCCTCCCTGTGACCTCATGACAGGTCACCTGCTGCTAGTAGATCAGTGTTGCCTAGCAACAATAATTACTGCGCCCTGAGAAGTGGGCGTGTCTGAGGGGTGTGACTGGCCAATCAGCACAGAGTAGCCTGGCCTGCATTAAATATGGACCTCTCTGGACTGACCACCTTGTGCCTAAACTCTTCCTCTTTGTAATTTGAACCTTAAGGTGCTGGACACTGAGGAGCCCCCCGGACAGACACAGGCAAATGAAGAGAAAATGGATGACGTGAAGATAGAAGATGCATTAGAAACGGGACTCCAATGGCCACAGAACTGGACAAACAATGACCTGCTGTCTGTCCTGAAGGAGGAGTTGATCCTTGAGAGCCAATCAGAGGAGGCGGTTGGGTCAGATGAACGCGACCTGCCGTTTGAAGGCAGCGCCAAGCAAGTGGACGTCGGTGACATGGATGTTTATCAGAGAAGAGGCGATTCTGTGCAACAAGTGGGTGTTGAGCCCCTGGTAGAAACTGAAGATGAACCAGAAATGAGTGAATCAGTAGAAAACACATCCAGGAATCTCCAAGAACTTGAAGAGGGCCGAGGGGCAACTTTGGAAGAAAATGACAATAATGTCAAAGAGGCTCTGAGGAGTGGAGGTGAAGAGTCTGCGAAACGTCTTGACACTGTTGAGGAAGAAAAGAAGAAAAATGGAGAAAGTGATCAAGAACGAAGAGATAATCAGCCGACCGTGACACCCGAGGGAGCGGAGGAGGTCATTGAAAGTGACCTTCAGGAAGAAGTGGGCACCACGCATGGAGTGGCTGAGAGTAACGAGAAGCCTGGGACAAGTGGGCTGCCATCGCTCAGAAGGAAGTGGGCTGACAGAAAACGTAAGAGCTCCGTCTATGAAGTCCAGAAAAACAGAAGGAAGCTTGGAAGGAAGGTAAGATGGCGGGGTGGTCAGGTCAGCTAGGAGCTGGCAGCCCTGAGGTATCCATAAGATTACTTAGTGTATGCCAACCGAAAATCATGAGGGGCACAAAGTCAGTGGATGGCAGGGGTCCAGGGAGCACATGATGGAGATCTCCACAGCTATTCACATCCCAGAATGCTCTGAGTCAGGCCTTGTCTGCTCTGAGTTGGTCAGGGCACTCAGCTCACCAACAACTCATCAGGACTGATGTCACTGAAGTCAGGTAGGAGACTGTCACTGTAAAAGGGTGGTCTTGTTTAGAAAGGCGCAGTTTGTGAATGGAGCGCGAAACAGGAGAACGACTTATGATGCCGCGGAGACAGCAGGGCACCGTAGTCAAAATGCAGGGCACAAAGCACTTGCTGCTTTTGTTCACAATGAACTCGGGCCAGTGACCGGCAGGCCACTCTAGTTGGATACGTCCCCAAACCCCGTCTGAGAGGCAGTGGTCATAACGGTGTGGACCATCACGGCCCCCTTAGGATGGGCTCCTCACTGACTCAGGGTGCAGGGCTCTCAATGATTGGAGCCCTCGGCTCCTCCATGGTGGTCTGCTGAGGTGTCACCACAGCTCAACTCAGCTGACCGTTTGCAAAGTGACCCCACCAACTGTGTCATGTACTGCTGGGCTTTGTACAGACCCCGAGACCCTCCACTGGAGGCACTTGGACCTTTTCTGTGACACAATTATGAAAATCCCCCTTTCATTATAATGAATCATTTTTCTTCTTTCTGTGCAAAGTTTGCATGTTCTGTGGGTGGTCATGTGGGGGTCCCTCCCTGGACTTTGATTTCCCTCCCGCATCCCCAAAGGGTCCACAAGTCACTGGTGCTGTGATAACTGGTGAGTGTGTGTGTGAGTCTCATGATGGACTTGGCCCCCTCCAGGGTAACCAGCACTGCCCACATCTCCACCCAGGTGAGCACTTGTGGTGGTCCGCAAGTGAGTGCTGCTGCTGACTGGACTGAAATCCAGCAGGCATTCGGTTTCTGTTACATCCGACTCTGGGAGTTCTGGGCGTTCTGTTAGGAAGACACAAAAGGACAATCGGATTTCATTGTTTTAAAATAGCAGCTCCTCTCACATCTCATTTATGACACCACTAGCTGAGCTACCCATCTAAGTAATCAACGCAGACCTCAGTGGTGCACCATCTGTTGGAGTGCATTCCGTAATGCGTGTAGTAATGCATTCCTGTTTTTCTTCCTGGTTGTGAGACATGGGTGCTATCCCATGACCTGAGATGAAGACTGGACTCCTCTGTCTCTTCACAGGGTCCTTGGGTGCCGCTGGTTTGACTTTGTGTTGCTCACGGAGTCCCAAATGAGGCACATGACCTGCATCGTGAGGGAGCGTCAGTTACGACACTCCGGCCATGTGGTGTGATTACACGAGGGTGATTCAGCTTACAGGACCCTCATTGTTGAAGACCCAAGAGGCTGGACCAGGCCAAGGGGATGCCCAAGTAACATCTGCCTGTGCCAGATAGAGGGTGGGACTGGACCACATGTCTGCCTGGGGGGATGCCAACCGGGGTCTCAAACTGCTTCATTGTGTGGTGGGTGCGACAATGCGCTGTACCAGTGTGTGCTCCCCAACCTGACCTGACCTGACCTGTAGTAATGAAATGCATTGCATGTGTCATTCCAACAGATGGTGCATTACAAATTTTTGTAGGAGTAAAATGCACTACTAGAAATGTTTCCGATGCACCTTCTGTTGGAATGACAAATGTGATGCATGTGCGTCTGTTTGGTTTTGGATTCGTAAAAGCAGCGTTTCACCCTGTGGGCATTTTTGGAAGGGCTTTTGGAACTCTTTAGTGCAGGGGTACTCAGATCTGGTCCTGGGGGTCCACAGTGGCCGCAGGTGTCCATTGCAACCAGTCTCGTAATTAGAAGGCAGACCAGGCAGATCGTGAAAGTCGGTGTTCTGTTTTCGTTTATCTTGTTTTCTGATGTTGTCATCCACATGTATTGTGACTTCATGTCATCGTATTAACAACACAGAACTTCATGATGGATACGCAGGTTTAAATGGTGGCACGCTGGCTGGAGGGCTGCTGGTCCCTTTGTCACAGGCACCTCATTGTGAGCCGATGGCTGGTGAAGAAAACACAAAACAATTCAAATTAAAATCGGCCATTAAGGGATTTTAATTATAAGAAACTCAGATTAAGACCCCCCAAAAATGTACATTGCTGTCGTAGTAAATAATGGGGTGCTAATTAAAAAAGTGCTAAAGTAAAAACCTGCAGCGACTGTGGACCTCCAGGACCAGAACCTTCGTGTTTCATAACTGCAGTCCTCCTCATCCCCAAACTCCTCGACTGTGTGACACAAGTTCAAATAAAGGACACCAGTCACAGCGTCGTCACCACAGTAAGGCTCAGGTAAGCCTGGCAGTTACAACTCTGACTGTGACGTGTCAAAAGTGGCCAAGACGGGCTGGCATGCCAGCTGAGATGACTGGTGCCCTCTTACTCTGCCAGGACGTCCATATTGTAGAAGGATAGAGGGAGGTCATCTCCCAGAGCCATGTGCTCCTCCGGTCCACCAGGTGGCAGCACCTTCTAAGCGTAGCTCCCATACGGACACCCAAATGGTTACATGGAAGCTGAAGTTCCAGCAGGCAGCCTTGTTGGGTTCTTGGAGGGTCCACTGGAGAGAGTCGTCCAGAACCTTAGAAGTACACGGGGGATTCCTGGCCTAAAAAAGAAGCCCCTCATCCATAGCCGGGTGGTTTGGAATGAGGAGTGCAGTGGTGGCAAAGCTCGCCAGGAGAGGAGAAGGAGGAATTGCGTTGCATTTCTTTGCATTGAGTCGTGGAGAAGAAGCCCGTGTGACGGTTAGGAGAGAAAATCCGAGGGTCCTGTGTAGTCTGGGGTTGGAGCTGCTGAACGCCCCTTGCAGGTTTCACAAACGGCTGTTTCACTGGCATGAGGAGCACAAGTCAGCTTGTGGTCATTCAGGCAGATGGCCAGTTGGTGGTGCTGTAACGACAGGCTGCACTTTTAAGGTTTGACTGCCACTGGACATCTGAACACCACCACTGACCAGTCGTATCCTTGCCTGGCAGCAGCCCACCCATCTTTCAATGGGTTTCTACAGCCAGATACTCTGGAGGAGTTGTAGAAAGACAGCAGAATGTGGTGGTCCTCCCAGGTGGTGCAAGTCTTTGAGATGAGAAGGTGGACCAGTATGTGGACTGGAGATGATCTGAGGCAGCTCTCTGGTGCAGTGATGTTGACGTGGACTGCAGTGCCCATCTCCGGGGTCCTCTGCAGTCCACTGGTGGTCATCTCACTCTGAGTTCTCGGAGCATCGCTGTTTCATTTGTTTCCACAGTGGGAGGCTGGTAGGATTTTAGATGTAACGCAATCCCACCGCTGACACCACTTTTTGCCTTTTTTTTGTTCTCCTGCACAGACATCCCTGAGGACCCCTGTGCTGATCAAAGCTGCAGATGAGCGTCCACCCCACTCTGAGAAAATAAATTCTTTGGAGGCAAATGTCGGTGAGCATCACGTCAAGCGGTGGGACAACAACTGCAAAGGGGGCCGGGCTTGGTGGTGGGGATCAGCAAATCTGCTGATGTGACAAAAATCTGCTTCTGTGCCTTCCGCTTTGCTTCATTAGCCTTCATCACTTTGGCAGCGGGTACCGTCGCCCGGAGCTGAACATGCTGACGGTGGAAAAATCCAGAAAGCAGGCGAGGATGGCAGACTGGAGCTATCAAATGGCTGTACTTGGAGTTCTGGTTCTCCTTATCGTCTGTCTTCACGTCGGTCCATCATGGCAGTTCCCCTATGAAAGTCGCTATATGAAGAAAAACAAGTGCCTGACGGCCCACCGCCGTCTTAAACTAGCGAGTGCACTTAAGGCTGCTGTGTCTTGGACCCGGGTTCAAATTTGTACTCACTTATTGCGTTTAGCTTATCCCCCAGATACACACCAGTTAGGCTGACTGGTATCTTTAAGTTGCCAGTTTAGTGCGTGTGCCCAATGAAGTGGCACTGAGTCCAGGGTTTAAAGGGGGCACCTTACATTCTCAAAGTGAAAGGAGCTATATAAAAATCAAAGTGACTGAGTTGGAGGGTATGCTGTCTGCGAATGGCGCTATCTACGGTAAATCAGATTTCTCTCCCTTTATGCCCATCCACAAAGTCAGGTAAAGTGCCCGGCCCAGACGCCTCTGATTAGGGTGACATGTACACTCGCACGCTGCTTGAGATGGCAGTGGTGGGACATGAACTCAGACCCCTGTTATTACTCAGCCCCCTTCTCATCCAGCTGTGCTACAGGAAGACCCCATCAGCCCAATGGCCACTAACTCACATGGCAGCAGGTGCTTGTTTCTCCTGCAGCCTCCTCCAGGTCAGCTTCCTGCCTTGTACCCAATGCCGCCAAGACAGGCTCCAGCCTGGGCACCCTGAACCGGATTACACAGGCCTGATAAACATCTGCTCTCTAAGGGTATGTGAAGTTCATCCTAGTGACCCATCCATCAATTTTTTAGACACCCCCTCCCCCTAGAAGGTCTAGGTGACCCAAACCAGTCCTAGTGTCCCCTCTGAGGTTCTGCTGGCCTACTGGTGTGTCCACACCGCATCATGGATGAAGTCACTTTGTAAAAGTGATGGGATGATGACACAAAGTGAAAGGCGCTTGATGGTCTGTGAACTTCGTGATAGGCAGGTGGACTGGGGCATCAGTCACCAGGTAGGGGGCACCACGAGAACTGCCATCTGCTGTGGGAAGCACTTTATTGTGGTGATGTTTGTGAAAGGTGCTATACAATGGAGACTGGCTGATTGATTCCTGTGAAAGGTGCTATAAAACACAGATGGGTTGACTGATGATTCTAACAGGCGCTATAAAATGGAGATTGGCTGAATGATTCTTGTGAAGGACAATGTAGAAAATAGATATTAGTTATTTAATATTTGTGAAAGGCGCTATAAAATGGAGGTTAGGTGACTGATGCTTGTGAAAGAGGCTATATAATGGAGACTTGTTGATCGATTCTTCTGAAGGTGCTATAAAATGGAGTTTGGTTGAATAATTCTTGTGAAGGGAAATAAGAAACACTGGATACTGGTTGATTAATGCTTGTGAAAGAAACTTTAACAATGGAGATTTGGTGATTAGTAGTTGTGAAAGGCGCTATAAACTAGACTTTGACTGATTGGTGCTTTTCAAAAGCACTGCTAAACAGAGAGTGATTGTTTGTCAGTAAGGCGCTATAAAACAGAGAGTGGATGATTGACGCCTGTAAAATGTGCAGTAAACCGTAGTTTAATAGACTGATGTTTGTGACACACAGGTGAGCTGCATGTCCTGAACTCTCGGTTTTAGGCTGTCAGGTGAGGCCTCCTGCCGCTCTCTGTGTCACTGTCACTTATTCAGTGACTTTTCTACCCCACAGTAATGAGACATGTCATTTTTCAGCCTCATGTGAACATTTCCGCTGCAAACAAGGCAAGACATGTGACATCACGGAGAACGGCGAGCCATGGTGTGTGTGCCAGGATGTCACGCTGTGCCCGTCGGCAATGAATGCGTTTGACCAGGTGAGAACATCCAGGAGGAGCACCTCAGTCTGTGGATGCCAGCCAGCCTGATGACACCACAGTTAAGCTTTTTGATGTCAGTGGCCATGTTGTGTCATTTTAATGACTGACCTCTTCTCATTCCTCTTGTTTTAGGTTTGTGGCACTGACAACAAAACCTACGACACTTCATGCCATCTGTTTGCCACCAAGTGCCAGCTGGAAGGGACTAAAAAGGGCCACCGACTCCACCTTGACTACATTGGATCCTGTAAATGTAAATATGGCCTTCCATAACTACTTGCTGTACTGGCTCATGAAGGGTGGTGGTTTTAAACTCCGGCCCCCCTTGTGTACCACCTGTTCTAGAGAATGAAGGTGGGCCTGGGGGACGGAGTATGGGATTTGACCCCAGGTCCCTTCAGTTTATCTTTATATAGCAGACACCCCACCAGGCAACTGACAAATGTCCACCGTCACCTCCACCGTTCTCAAGTGTCGCCCCCTAGTGGCCAAGACAGGTTTAATCTGCACTTCTGATTTCCTGGATTTTGATACCCGCACTCAGCCACAGCCTTTCAATTCCTACTTTCAATGTCTCCAGAATGTCGTTGAGTCCCAAATTCTCTTTCAGATTTCACTGGCATTCCAGTAAGGCCCCCCCCATATTGACCCCTTTAGCCCAATGCCCTCCTGTGTTATCCTTACTTACCCATTTATTTTATCTTTACTGGTCACCATCTTTTCTATGGTTTAGTCTGAAGTGTTGAAAGGTGAGCAGGTGGCCGGTGCTCTCTTGGTAGAAAGGTGGAAACAACCTGTGCTGCTCCAACATGCATGTGGTGGTCACTAAGGAAAGGAACTTTATTAAGAAAGGGGATTATAATTTCAAGCATCCCTTCACTAAAATCACATCCTCAAGACTTTCAAATCACGTCTTGTGCAGAGTTTTGGTCTTCGTATTAAAAATAAAAGACACAGAAGAACATCCAGAAGAGAACAGCTGGGCAGAATCAGAACTAAGGAGGAACGCGTGAAGGAGATGAAGGAAATGGAGATTAAGGGGTGACCTGAGTGAAGAGAGCTAAGAGTGTGTTAGGTTATACTGTATATGGAGTGTAAGGTCAAACTACGGGGGGCTCGTCTAGGACACGGTGAGTAGTTTGGTGTCCCCAAAGCTTTAGGAAGTGCAGAGGCTGATTCAGGACCACAGAGAAGACATAAGGACTGAAGGAGCTGAGCCTTTGCAGTTTAGGGTGAAAGGGATTAAGGGGTGACTTGACCGAAGTGGACTTATAGGCTGTTAGGGTATATAGCGCCCTGTAGGTGTGGCGTACAAGTCATGTTGGTTATACTGAAGATACAGAAAGCATTAATGAGCTGTAATCTGGGGTGAGGTGCACACTTTGGGTCTCCATATTACAATAAAGACAGAACAGCACCAGAGAAAGTCCAGGGTGATTCAGGACCACGGAGAGCGGAGGGGACAAAAAGACTGGAGGAGCTGAGCCTTTGGTGAATCAAAAGAATTAGCACAGTGGATCCCAATTGTTATTCACTAATCTTATGGACTGTAACGCGGGTTATTCTTAAGATATAAAAATCACAAGGTGGGCTGACTTGTAGGGTCCCTGGGTGACTCGGCTCTCCATTTCAGACTCTTTACTGCATAGACTTGGACAGAATGCCGCAAGTCCCAACTACATTCCTCATATTTTATACTTTAAATGTATAACCTCACGCAAACTGATAGGCCGTCCAAACAGGCAGGAGAGAAGCTTTAAATTGTTATTTGAAGATAGATAGATAGATAGATAGATAGATAGATAGATAGATAGATAGATACTTTATTAATCCAGTTTAAAGTAAAAGTCCCAACTGTGCCTAAAATGTAAATAGAGCAAAATAAGTGTTGGCAGAATAATAAAACTGGACCAGTAAGCCATTTGTCTTGCCTGCTTAGGCTACCCGGTGGCTCTCTGCCTGAGTATGTTGATTGGTCTTTGGCCTGAGGTGGCCTGGCATGGCAGAGACACAGTAGGATCTTCAGCAGAGATGTCTATCTGGCTCAGGTGGTCTTTGACGCACTTCTTGGATTAGTGGGGTGTCATGTTGAAAGGACCCCACTTTTTCATTTGAGTCCAGTTTAGGTACAGTGCAGCCCCAAATCATCCCTGGCCATTCCTTTCAGCTGCCTGTATTCCCCCAGGCTAGCAGGCCAGATAACAAACCTGCTTGTCTTTCATCACCCACAGAAGTCAATGTATCTATTGATCTTTAGTTATGTCCCACACAAGAGCTGACTTACCTAGTTAAACACTGTGCCATTAAATAGTAATTCTTAAAAGAGAACATAACTATATCAACTAATATGCTAGATAAGACTCTCTATTACACCTGCAGTTTAGGTCTCCATATTGCAAAGCTGACACAACACATCTAGAGAAAGTCCAGAGAAGCGCAACTGGGCTGATTCAGGGCCATGGAGAGCAAATGAGGAGGAATAACTGATGGAGATTAAGAGGTGACATGGCTGGAGTGTTTGAATGGGATGGGAAGTTATATAGCGACCCTGATGTGTGTGGCACATGTCAAGAGAGACTTTCTTAACTTATACAACAGACTGGTGAGGCTTTGTCTGCAATATAATGTGCAGAGTGGTCTCCAGTTTACATGAAAGACACAGCAACACCAGAGGAAGTCCTGAAAAGAACAATAGAGGAGGATTCAGGACCACGAAGATCAGCCTGTGAGAATCGATTCAAGGAGCTGAGCCTTTACAGTTAATGCAGATTAAGATTATGAGGTGACAGGACTGAAGTGGTTTAATGAGATGGGAAGTTACATACGGGGTTGCCAGGTCCTGAAAACAAATTTCCAGCTGATGGAGGTCTCAAAAACCACATAGTAGTGAAAGAAAATACACAAAGTGACAGCGCCAGAAAACAGAGAATCGAAACAACAGATTAGGTGCAAACCATTGAAGAGTGAGACGTGAGAGTAATAGATTGGGTATATACAATCAAAAAGTGTGTGCATGTGTGTGTTTGGGGGGCGGTGTCCCCTCGGAGATCAACAAAGTGCATATCAAAGTCTGAATAGCAGGGCAGAGGGACCCTTATGTTTGAACCAGAAACTGCAAAATTCTATCTTTTTTTCCTGTGGAAGGAAAACCGTGGACTTGGCAACACTTCTGACGCGTGTAGCACTGTGTGCACGGTGGTCTCCATATTACAAAAAAAAAAAAAAAAGACACAGCAGCCCAAGAGAAAGTCCCGAGGAAAGCTCTAGTGGGTGATTCAGGACCATGGAGAGCAGCCGATGTTAAGCGACTCTGTTGAGTTTAAGAAGACGGACTACGCTGATTCAGCACCATGGAGAGCGAGCAAGCAGGAAAGACGGAAGGAGCTGAGGCTTTAGTTAATGCAAATGGTGTCTGACTGGTGGGACAGGACTGAAGCGTTTAATGTTATGAAGGCGATCAGTGCAGTGGATCCCAAGTGTCCTTGCAAAATGAAATTTTCAACAAGAAATCTTGGAATGGAAAATTATGAAGAGGAAATTTTGCAATGGACAAGTGGAGACAAGTCTAGGCAGTGTGGGCCCCCTACTGGCCAAGGACTATAAAGCATCTTTGTGACTTAAGTGGGTGACCATGTTGAAGCTCCTCGGGTTCCTGAGTGAAGTCCTTCCCTTCTTTCCTCCACCTGATGTTTCTTGTCGTTTTCTACTCTGCAGACATCGCTCCCTGCCTGGACGATGAGTTTGTTCAGTTCCCCCTGCGCATGCGTGACTGGCTCAAGAATGTCCTGCTGCAGCTGTACGAGCAAACAGTGAACGGCTCCACCGTGCTGAATGAGAAGCAGAGGGCCAGGGTGAGTAGTGAAGAGGAGCAACTCCTCAGCTTTACCTTCATGAACTATTAGTTTTGACTGTTCAGGGCACTTTATTCCAAGGAAATCACACTCAGCCATCTCTTTATCTGACATTTCCACTTTTCACAACCTGACAGCCATTTCTGGTGACGTGAATTTGACTCTGCAGAAAATAATTAGCTCCTTGACGGTTTGTCCGCCATTTCTGAACCCATTTCATCCAGTTGTGGGTCATGCAAGGCTGCAGAGCAACCACCTGGAGGGCAGGAACTGATGCTGAACTGGGTCATCCAAGGACAGAGTCCACCAAAATCCATCAATGTGCACTGAAAATAAACTGCCTTGGACTATATTTCCCAGCATGCCTTCATACATCTGGGGGTGATCACCTAATGGTGATTGACAGATGCCCTGCCTCTTGGGGAACCACCAGCAAAATACAAATAACATAAGAGAACCACAAAACACCACAGAGAAAAAGTAAATATGACAAATGAGCAGATATGACGTATCTATCTATCTATCTATCTATCTATCTATCTATCTATCTATCTATCTATCTATCTATCTATCTATCAGTTATTTAGTGCCTTTCTTTTCTCTCTCTCTATCTGTCTTCATTGTTGTTCCTCTTGTCCCCGAGTGATGACATGTTAAGTGCCAGCTTGATATGCAAGTCAGTTTTTGACGGGACCCTTCATAAGTGGCACTGTTGCATTCCTCATGTTGTAGACTTAGGAGTCCCAAAGCATAAAAGTCCCCAAAAGCCCTTTCCAAGAATGCCCACCAGAGGGGGATATCACCTTGAAACCCCGGCTAGTAATAAAGGCAAATGCAGATTCATAAAAACTAAAAGTTTTATTCTTCACAACAGTTCCCTGTGACGTGTGAAGCCCCCATGGACTCGGACAGACATGAAGGATTTACCTGAAGCCACACCACAATCTAAGCCAAAACAAAAATCCCAATGCAGAATTCCAAGCCAAAGTAAAAACGAAGCGGAATGGCAAAACAAATCCATAATTCCCAAAATGTACAAAGTGTAGCAGAAACACAGCGACTCTCCCACAGTCTCCCAGGCACATTTTTAATAAAGCGCCAGGCACTGTGGGAGTCCCTCTGTTTTTTTTTTTTTTTTTTTATGCTGTTCCTGACAGTGATTGACAGATGGCCCCACCTCTTGGGGGACCACCCGCAAAACACATGAGCCATAACTCAGTCAGCTTTCATGCAAAAACAAAATGAAAAACAAAGAGCAGTGCACATAATCAACACAGCAACATTAATCAAATAAACAACACCCTGACTGGACCTCGACACCCTGATGTGGGCTCCTGCACTGACTCTCTCACGAAGTCCATATGTGTCTCCACTTTGTCGCCACCCAGTGGCTAAGTCAGTGAAATTTATACAACTGACTGTGGAGTGGTGACAAAATAAAAAGAGAGAAGTCAGCATAAAGCATTGGTGCACCACGGTGGAAACCCCCCTTTAATAGTGGACTTATAAAGTTGTAAAGGAAAAGCCACCCAAGTCCCCAGTGAGGCGGACCTCCATCACACTCCGTCTCGGCTCTTCTTCCAGAGGCCTCTTGGTCTTTAAACGGCTCTCCTGGACATTTTGGGGGCTTTAATGGAGGGCACAAAAGTGCAGTCAGTTGTCTTCCTATGGAACCCATCTGAACTCAGGATGGAGTCGCCCACCTCGTTGGAGCCCAGAATTCCTCGAAGTGACCCACCTGACACGTGTTACATGTTGGGCTCCCAGTGAGACTCTCCTGTGGCAATCTGACTGCTAATACTACTGGAGGGGGTGGGCAGTGCCAACCATCGTCCAGATGTGTGTGTGAGTGAAGACACTGCTGCCCCCTACAGGCTCATTCTGACTGCACTGTAGCTTTGAGCTCTCCAGACCACTAACATGCAGGTAGAGATAATGGAGGGCTGAGGGGTCTCCTCTCAGCCCACTCTGTGCCAGTTGCAATTTGTCTGATTTGTTTGGTGTTTACTTGTGCCCTTTTGAGACCCTTGGTAAAGGGACCCACAAGACTCGACCTTCTCTTTACACAGAGACTTCTGGAGTCTGAAGTGCTGCAGTGCTCCCTGGTTGTCACAGCACATCAACGTGACATTTTGAGGACCCCATAGACTGACCATGGGGTGATGGGCTCACTTAACTTTGTGGACAGCTGACTTAAGGCTGTCAGCACATGGAGACTCCCGAGAGCCACCATGATGCCACCCGTGTCAGCTGTCCACCTCTGCCTTGAACTCTCATCATAAACCCCTTCAGTACTCCCAACTACAACGTCAGCCATCAAATATGCCAATGCTGAGAGGAGACGCTCGCTTGTTTTTCTTTTCTCTTTTGTTATTTCCTTGAGATAAAAGCTGATTTGTGTCTGATGGGCCGTGATGTTTGTGTTCTGGAATCTGCCGTCACTCGCCTCGGGACACGGGAGCACCGCGGAATTTGGCATCTCAGTGAATCGGCTGTCTGTACCGTAAACCAGAAGAATGCGCCTCCGACACTTGCGGCTATCGATTACCTGCCACGACACTTTCGGCGGGCTTTAAATACGCAAGGGGCGAGGCGGCTGCTCATTTCTGAAACACGGAGCCTGCAGTGGAGGTAATGGGGCAGAGCGTGGATGGGGAGGGGGGGTTAGATATGAAAGGCGCTATATAAAAGATGGATAGATAGATAGATAGATGTAAAAGGCGCTATATAATAGATAGATAGATAGATAGATATTGTGAAAGGCACTATATATTAATTAGATAGACAGATAGATAGATAGATAGATAGATAGATAGATAGATAGATAGATAGATAGATAGAGTGAAAGGCACTATATATTAAATAGATAGATAGATAGATAGATAGATAGATAGATAGATAGATAGATAGA
>JANRMT010062823.1:25341996-25356969 GCA_026402145.1 Polypterus bichir lapradei | reverse complement strand
AGATAGATAGATAGATAGATAGATAGATAGATAGATAGATAGATAGAATGAACGGCGCTATATAATAGATAGATAGATAGATATTGTGAAAGGCACTATATATTAAATAGATAGATAGATATTGTGAAAGGCACTATATATTAAACAGATAGATAGATAGGAAGGACACAATATAAGAGACAGAGTGCATTGGGTGAGCTGAAAGGCGCTATATAATGTTAAGATATTGGCAGATGAATCTTAGGGCTATAAATGGATTCCACTTTCTTTGGGTTCTGCTGGCATCTGAGTCCCCTCTGGGAGTGCCAGCAGGTGCCATTTATATATTAATAGATGTAATGATGGACCTTTGAGCAGCACTATATAATGTGACGTTTTAGTCGTTTTAGTCAGTCACACTATGTGGCACTGGGGACTGTAAATGTCACTTTCATGGAGTTGTGGTGAGCATTCAAGTGTTTTGTGAAGGCGCTATATTCAGTGAGAAGTAACCTGTGAAAGGCACTATATAAGGTAATGGTTAACTCGGTCATAGGAGTGGGACATTCTTTGGATTGTGTTCTGCATCAGAGTCTGTAAGGCGCTATATATATCCAGCTTTACCCATTTTAGTCAGGCATGGTGCTGCTAATAAATAAATCTGCATTTGATTGTTCATCTGCATGTTCCTCATAACTACTGTATATACAAAGTTACCTGTGAGTGGCGCTATGTAATTCTATGTCGTCTGTGGCATCATGAGACTCTGAATGGATGGAGTTTCATTGGACTGTGCTGTGTATCTGACTGTTTTGCTGTAAGGTGCTATATAAATTAAGGCGTGGCCTGTCAGCAGCACTAGATAAGGTAAAGTCGGAGTCAGTCATTGCGTCACTCTGATGTCAGTCATCTGTCTGCTGTCATACATCTGAGTGTTCTGTGCACGCAGCCGCAGTGAGGCGCTATATAGGACTGACCTCTCAAATGCACCGTATAAAGTGGGATTATTCATTCGTCTGTTGCATTGTGGTACCCTAAATGAGGGGCACTTTCAATGGATTGTGTTGTGCACAATCTGAGTGTTCTGTGCTGGCGCTATATAAAATAAGGTGTGGCCTGTCAATGACGCTATATAATGGGGTGAATGTAATGTCACCTTTAACTGTAATGTCATCAGTCATCTCTCTACTGTTATACAGCTGAGTGTTGTGTCCAGCCGCAGTGAGGCGCTATATACATCAAAGAGTGGCCCATTAGTAGCATGACATCATTTCAAATCGGAGTCAGTCAATATCCTGATATAATTTAATTTGTAAGTCAGTCATTTATCTGCTGTGTTATGCAGCTCAGTGCTCTACGAAGCCACAGTGAGGCGCTATATAAAATAAGAAGTGGACTGTCAGACGCCCTCATAATGAAGGTGGAGTTTATCCAGCGATCTGTCTCATCTTGGGACTGCGCAAGTGCAGTCATCTCAGGGGACCGTGTGGTGAATGTGAGTGTAGGGTGCTGTAAGGCGCTATATCGATTCAGCCACGACCTCCTTACGGGCTCCTCCTTTCACGCCACGACTCCCCGTGTGTCTTCCTACCTGTCGAAGTTTTCAGTCTTCTTTATTTTTAACGATCTGATGGCTTTCTTTGTTTAGGAACGTAAAAAAAAAGACGACGACCAGCCTGAAGATGCAGCCCCCTCTTGTCCTTGTCTTGTGTGGCCTCCTGTCAGCGACCCTCGCCGTGCCTGTCCCGGTACGTGTCGCCGCCTACATGTCATCTCCAGATGTCGTGCTGTCCTCTTTGTTGAAGTCCAAGGCGGACGGAGTCCTTAAACTGGGGTGCCATCTGCGGTGGCGGTGAGGAGCCTTGGAGGAGGTCCTTGAATTGCCATCCCAGTCATTGTGTCTTTTATTTAAATGTTTATTGATGAAAACTTCTGTTTGGAAGTAGCGGTCCGTCCCGCACTAATTCTTCTCTTTTCTGGTTTCTTTTATTCCACAAGCACAGCTGGCACAGATGAGTGGAAGCGACAGCTACGAGGTAAGAGTGACGACGTGCTGAAAGGCGCTATATAACATATAAACGCTGTACTACACCGACCAGACCTTTTGATGGCTTTTGAAACTCAGCACTTTGAGCCTGCATACAGTGAGGGGCGCTATATAAAAATAATTGAAATTCAGAGACAAGACCCTTAGTGACAAGGGCGCATTTCTAACTTAGAGCCTCCATTTTCGGACTTCTTTTGTTTCGTTTTTAACTAAACCGGAATTCTGTGCTCACTGGACTTGTGAGGGGGGGGGCGTCTGGATTGATGAATCGATTGATTTTAGTGAAGGACGGGAGAGCGCTTAGCAATTACTGTGCAGCTTTATTGATGGCGTCGGGAACGCGCCGCTCAAGGGGCCGCCGGTGTCGCGCTCCTCAGCCGCACCGCGCGTGCGCACACCGGAACAGCCTGCGCGACGCGCGTGCACGACACGTTCAGATCCGCAAGACCTCCTGAGGGCCAGTGGAGTCGTTTTAATGACTGACTTTTTTGAGAGGACTGCTATGAAATAAATAAATAAATAAATAAATAAATAAATAAATAAATAAATGAGCGGAGCTCAGCACACGAACACTTGTAATAATCGTTTATAAAGCGCCCTTCACGCCTTCAAAAGTTCATTTCAAGCAACGCTGAAGCTGAGGCCAAAGCAGGACCACTGAGTCAGAGATGGCGACAAAATAAGGTCCAGGGCTGTACCCACTGGGCTGGTGGCCTTCCACAAGTCAGTCACTCGCTTTCAGTCAGTGAGCTCGTCAGCCAATCAATCGGTCATTAATCCAGTGCATTAGTCAAGTAATTGATAGATTTATTGAGCCAGTCAGTTAGGGCATCAGGTGTAAAATTTATCCAAATCAATATGCAGACAACAATTTTGGATGATCCGATGTGGCAACCCCTAAAGGGAGCAGCCGAAAGAAGACGATTGAGCCAGTCAGATAGCGGTTTACACAGACAATCTTAGACAATCAATCAATCAACCAATCAATCGATTAGTCAGGCAGTGAATGAATGAGCCAATTAGTCAATCATTTAGCCAATTAAGTCAGTCGATCAATTAATTAAAGTACAATCAGTTGGTCATACATTCAATCAATCGGTCAATCAATTAATTAGTAATTAGTCCATCACTCAGTCACTTGCTCAGTCAGCCAATCAGTCAATTAAACAATCGATCATTCAGCACAGCCAGTTAGCCAGTATATCAATTAATCAATTTAATGAACCAATCAGTTTGTCACTTAGTCAGCTACTTATACACCTAGACAATCGATCAGAAAAACTGTGACTGTGAATTAGTGAGCCAATTAGTCAATCACTCAGTCATTTGTTCAGCAAAACAATCAATTAAACAATCAATCAATAAGTCAGTAACCCATTTACTTAATAAATCAGTCAAATCATTAGTTAGTCATATAGTCAATTAGTCAATCACTCAGTCACATTTTCAGTTTGTCAATCAATCAATCAATCAATCAATCGGTCGTCCAATAAGTCAACCTGTCAATCAATTTGAGAATTAGTCAATTACTCAACCACTCGGTCAGTCGACCAATCAAATCAATCATTTAATTACTCATACAGTCAGTCCGTCAAGCACTCAATTATTCAGTCAATCATTGAAAAATAAAATAATAATAATAATAATAATAATAATAATAATAATAATAATAATAATCAGCCCGTGCCGTTCCCTTCCTCTGCGCGCTCGCGCTCGCGCTCTTACATCCTAATATGCAGTTCCTTTTATTCTCCACCAGATGTCGCAGTTTTCATGATTTCACTCGGAGACCCCGCCGGTATTCACTTTGATAATCCGCCAGTATTTTTTATATAGCGCCTTTCAGAAAACTTGTACTTGCACCCCACCACACACTTTGACCTTTGAACCGCTCCTTGCAGATGAGGAGAGTGCAATTTTAGGCCGTCATCTGCTTTCTTAACCACAGCCCGGTTCACTCATGTCTGTTGTTTGTGAGCTCCCAGCACCAGTTAGCACTGGGATGTAACTTTATGCTCATAATGGGAGGCTGACTATGCAGTACGTTATCTTAGTATTTGAGTGTTGCCTTGGCGGCCACCTGCTCATAGCTACAGGCACCTGGTTTTGAACCCCAGAGTGCTCTTCTCTTATCTGATAGTTTTCTGCCGCACCCACAGAGGTGCAAGTTTTGTTGATCAATGGGCAGCAGTGCCCCATAAGAGACTGGCAGATTTAGCTTCCTTCTAGCACATGAAGACAAAGGAAGGGAGACGCTTGGTTGAAGTGCTGGCACAGGCCTGCAGCTTTCCCTCCTCCACTTGTTTCTTCTTGTGCCGCTCCTCCCAGACGTTGTGTTTTGCGGACTGGCATGCTGCTGCCTGCCCACCCCAAGCACTGGGTGGGATGCAAGTTTCTCTTTGTCTTTTCATGTCTCTTGGTATACCAGCCTCTTCTGTGGGTGACTATCCAGCATTCGCCCTCTGGTGATCTCCTTTAATCTTTAGTTCAACAGACACTTGAACTCGATGTGTGCCATCCTAATTAACAATTTCTTGTCATTCTTCTCACAGGGTATGGGCTACAATGCCATGTATCAAATGCCAATCCCACAGGTAATGTTTGCTTTTGCTTCACTCTTGTGGTTTTAAAGCTTAAAGTTGTCTTGCATCAGATTTGGTGATGCCAGGCTTGAACCGCCCCTACTTAGTGTGCCACCCTAACCCTGTCCTACTATGTGCTGTAAAAGGGGGGAACTCAGGGGCTGTGATTACCAGCATAATGTCATAGTGCAGGACTGGTGACAGTAACAATAGGCCACTGTCAATAGGGGGCAGTATAACCAATGTTGTGTATGTAGTCCTGAAGTTAGAGACCCCTGGGGACTCAGTCCAGTCAGGTGCCTGGCCCTTTATTAGAAGGCTGGGGTCCATGATTGCACAGATATTTGGGACCACTGGGGGAGATTTGATAGCCATGTCCGGACCCTGGACCCCACCTATAAACAGTCACATGGAGGGACTAAAGGCCTCACCTTGGTGGTCTTGTGACTGTAAGAATACCAGGCAGAGCTGCTGGTACCCTGTGTACTGACTGAAGTCTGGAGGTCAAATGGTGCCAAGGGTCCCGTTGGCAACAGAAAAGGCCAAGGGGAGGGAGTGAGCAGGAAGGGATAAGTAAAGGGAGGGCCAGCCATCATAGCAGCTGGACATTCCGTAACCCCCATGAGGTTTGGTCCTGGAGTCTCGAGGGCTTCTTATCTTGTCCCTCAGATTTGGTACCCTCATCTCCAAAACTCCATACCCTTCTGTTTTTAACATTTTGTTATAATGAGCCCCCTTTGTTTTGGTGGGCACCTTGGCTTTAGTTTGAGTGAGACGTCTGCTCCTGACTGCCCCCACAGGTCACCTACTGATATTTTTGGTCCAAATCTCTAAGGCTTCCTAGAGGGGGCATTGAGCCTGCCAGGCACCATATAGAGCAACCATTGAGCATTTTTACAACGACAGAGTGGCAGTGGATGGCACCGAATGTCTTACTCTGGCAGCCTTCTGACTCTAAGAATGCCAGGCTGAAATACTAGCACTTTCTGGACTGACTGGGCTTGCTGTCCTCAGTGCCATTAAAGCTGGATACCATTACTGGGACCCCTGCTGCCTTTTCTGAGATGCCAGGATACGTAACAGAATGGGGTCACTGGGATGGAGTGATGACTTAGTGGTGGTAAAATATACTGGGACATGATCTGAAAGAACAGGTAGGGACAGTGGAAGGCCAGGGGCACTCCTTCTGAGTTGTAAAAGGGGTGTCCAGGGTTCAAATCCTTTCATGTTCCGCCTGTGCAATCCGGCCCCAAACTCAAAGAGCAGGTCTCATGGCTTTCACGGGCCTAAAGGACTAAGCTGAAGAGCCCCCTGCCAAAGCCATGCAGCTTATGTTAGCTGGGGATTCTGAACTGGGCCAATGAGGCTTTACAGGAGCCCAGCTGCACCCCAGGAGGCTCTCTGTAAGTTCAAACCAAACTGTCTGCATCCCCAGTAGGTGCTGACCAGTTAGGTGACCTTCAGTGTCCTCCTCACTCCCTGTGCTTACAAACCTCTGGGCTTCACGTCAAAGCCACCTCAACCCGGCCCCCCCGAGATCCAGCAGCGGGCATCACGGCCTACACGGGCCAATAAGACAGGACTGAGCTCAGAATTGTCCTCTCAGAGCTGTGCAGGTCAGTGGGGATTCAGCACTGGTCTAGAGAGAGTGGACTCTGTGGTGGGCTCCTGTCTTGTGTCCAGTCATGCTGGGACTGCTTGTGCTGGTTTTAATGGGACAGAGGATGATGTCATGATAGGATTTCTACGTACTTAGGCCGGCTACCCCTTCTTGGGCACAGACCACCAATAAGTGGCAGCTCTGAGACTGGGCGTCCTGGTCAACACAGGGCTAACCAGTCTTGTGACTTCCAGATGAATCTTTTACATGAAGGACCTTCCCATCCATGGACCAAAGCATCGTGGACTTCTCATGGTGTTTCCAAAGCTATCGATTTTGCAGAGTGGGCTAGCTAATCCCATGCCCACCTCCCTGCTCCTTCCTCAGCTGGGCTTAGGACCAGCCATGGAGTGGAGTTCTGAACGGCTGATGTTCTGTTTTTTCACATTTTGAACATCTTCTAAATGCTAACATCCTTCATTCTCTTTGCAGCCAATCCCAATCCCAGTGCCATATGACCCCATGGTATGTGTTTCTATTTAATTTTGCTGAGCGTTAAGCTCTGGGGTGGGCACCGTGGCTCAGGGGTTGGTATGGTGGGCTCATGGTAGCAGAGGTGTTGCTTCCTGACTTGGTCTGTGTGGAGTTTGCATGTTCTCTCCTACATGGGCAGCACATCCCACCCTTTGCATTTCCATTCATTTGCTTAGCGGGCGCTTTTATCTCCAACATAATGGAGTAAACAGTTTGGGAACGAGTGTGACAGGACAAGGGGATAAAGTTGACCATCGCAGGTCATATTAGGTCAGGTTGGGGAGCCTGCACTACTACAGTGCATTACTGAGCCCACCATACGACAAAACGGCTCAGGATCCTGGTTGGCAGCCACCCGGTCCAGTGCCACCCTCTATCTGCTGCAGCCAGATGTTTTGTTTGGCGTCCCCTGGCCTGGTGAAGGTGAAGAACTCCAAATAAAATAGCAGCCAGTTACAGTTGCTTAGTTACAAAAACTTATCAAAGCCCCCTGTAAGTTAGACAGAAAGTGACACACCAAGAGGGTCTTCAAACGCCTCTTAAACATATGGAGGGAGTCAGTCGTTCAGAAGGAGTTGGGCAGCTCAATCGCCAGCCAGGAGCCACACGGGCAAACTGTAAGGACTGAGACGTCATGGCATGCAGAAGTGGCATCAGCAGATCTGAGTGATCGAGGGGGCACACAGAATGTCACAAGGGCCTCCATATACATTGGCACTGACCCATCGACTACCAACAAGGCAACCCCTGAGCTTAATACGTGCAACTCCAAGGATCTAAGCAAGGAGGTAACATGAGCTCGTCTCGGCTGATTGAACACTAGGTGTATCTCTGGTGACACAGCTTGGTGACACATGTGGGTAACTCCTGCCTGCCAGCCAGCTAAGAGTTGTGGTAGTCCACACGTGACAGGACCCTGAGTGGTGCTGCATACACGGCCTGATCTGGTGGACAATGTACAGAGTGAATATACAAGACCAGGAGTCGGGAGCACCGTGGTCTGTGGAGGACAGCTGGTCATCAGTCGTCACCCCGGGGTTGTGTGCTGACATGGCAGCTGATAGCTGAGCTGATGGAGGATGAGCTCAGATAATGAGAAGGTCCATCTTTGCTGAGATGAGCTGGAGATTGTGCTTCTTCATCTGGGTTGAGATATCTGGGAGACGTGCAGAGATTCCACCAGGTGGTCCTCAGGAGGGACCATCCTTGACAGGATGATGGGGCATAGTGAAGAAGAGAGGGCCCAGCACCAGTCCATGGGGGCCCCCGGTGTTCACCTGGTGCACGCATGACATCTGTGCATGCCAGTTCTGCCCAAGGAAAAGCACTCAGTCTCAGTGATGCCAAGGTCAGAGAAGGTGGCAAGGAGGATCTGGTGGTTGAAGACAGAGAGGAGAAGGAGGAGGACAGATGACATGTTGGTAGCCTTAGCTATGTATGAGTAGAGCCACCTTAGTGGAATGGACCCTCCTGAAGCCCAACTGATTTGGACCAAGCAGAGTGTCCTGCAGAAGGAAGGAAGGGACTTGTCTGGTGATGGAACAGTCAAGAGTTATGAGTAGATGTTGACTGACCTGTAATGACCGACTTGTGACGGGTCACTTGAGAGGGCCTGTTTGAACAATGTGGGGGAAAGGGTCTGTGGAGGCTGAGGTGTCGGTGACACGTGTGAAACTGCAGAAGTGAGCGAGAGAGGGACGATGTTAGGGGACGGGGGCCGAGTGGACAGGTAGTGGGATGATGAGAGAGGAGGTGGAGAGGAGAGTCGAATAGGAGAAGAGTGGGGAGCAGACCAGCCAGGGGCTTCCTGGGACAAGAGTGTGGACTCAAAGTGATGTCACGTGGCGGTGGGCTCACCGGACGCCATCCATTAGTGAACCTGAGTGGGTAAAAGTGACCGAGTTCTGGCCGTTCTATTACTCAAAATCTCGACATCCTCCTTCTGTGTGAGTAAATACGTTTGTACTTTTTTTGCTTTTGTCCACCTTGACTGACTCCTTCCTAAATTCTCAATTCAGGGCACGGCCCTCCTCGGTTATGGCAACGGATTTGGAGGCTACGGATATGGCGGAGGATTTAATGGATATACTGGATATAACGGATATACTGGATATAATGGATACGGAGGCCTGGGGGGTTATGGTGGATTCTTACCCTACGGTCTGCGAGCTCCACAGGTAAGCATTTCATGGGGGCACACGTATTGTTGTTGTTCTGTTCATCTCAAATGTGGGCATCAAGAGCAAATGAAAAAAAGTGCAGACATCCGACTCTCAGGGGATCAGGGGTACCCGGTCTTTCCCAGAATTCCCTCACAATACGTCAGCCTTATATGTGAAGTTGTTGAGAAGAGCAGCAGTTAACCAGCCAGCTCTGGTTTTCGTAGTTCTGTGGCGTGGCATGTTGGCATGGCATGGCGTGAACACAGCAGTGCAGGGCTTAGGGCCACAGCATCACAGATCCAGCATTTTTGGAGCAAATCCCAAACCTGTTGGCTGTCTGTTTGGAGTTTGTCCGTCCTCCTCATGCTCACCCGGTGTTGTAGTTTTTCTCCCACATCTCTGAAGACAAGACATGCGGGTGAGGGTTAACACTGACCTCTGTGTGTGTGTGTGTGTGTGTGTGATGGGACCCACTGGCATATTAGGGCCCACTCCAGGCTTGGCTCCTACCTGTCATGATAAGCTCACCCAGCCAAACCCCAAATTGGGTTACATACTGACAGTACGTGTCATGAGATGCTGGGTATGGCGTTCTTAGACGCTGGACATTCTTTACAGCAGTTGAAAAACCAGAAAGGTGGTCACCGTGTTTGTACCCTTTATACTGGAAATTAGAGGTGAGCACAGATGGCCCACCTGTGTCAATCTCCAGCCAGGTACCTGTGGCACATGAACCAAAGCCTAAGCAGAATGATTTGGGATGCCTTTGTGATTGTCGATTTGTTAATTAACACTTCCTGAAGTCCAAATTAACAAAGACTGCACCTTGACAGTTCAGTTTTGAGGGCTTTGGTTTGGTGGTGGATGGTCTTAAATACCACAGTGGAGATACGCATCAGTTTACGTGGAATGGGCCCAAATTAGCAAACACCAGCAGTCACCACTAGGGGCACTGTAGCCGTGTGGAGGCAGCGGTTGGCACTCTTGTTGTAACTCCTCCCCCTTTGGAATGCCACCTGTGCCAAAGTGAAACAACCGGTCACAGGAACAGTAGACACACACAACACACACACACACACACACACTAGCTGCATGACATCTTCGGGACACAAAACAACCCCGAGACTCCCTAGCACTCAGTTTGACTTTACTTGTGAACTTGGACAGGCGCCAGCTGACTCTTCACTTGAGAATGGCCGAGTGCAGAGGACGTGGACCCTCCTTGTGCTTGCTGCCCCACTGGCCTTCGCAAGAAGACCCTGGCGATGCCATCTCTTAGCCGTGTCGCTGGCATATGAGTCCTATTCATCTTTGTCTCGAGACAAGTGAAAACTTCAAGCCTTGCCCTCCGTTGCTGAGGCGTTTCACTTGCACATCCCTCAGCTGCAGTGACTGCTTTGTTTTGACGTTGCGTCTCTTCGCCTGTGTCGTTAGCACCAAATCGTTGCTGTGTGGCGGCATTTGCAGCATGCGGGTCTTTTGTAGTAAGTGGCAAACACATTTAAAAGTGCATGCATGTGCCATCTAGTGGCTGTGGGTGAGCATGAGCAGAGCGGACTGCTCCATACACACACACACACACACACACACACAGGTCTTTCGTTTACGTATGTCTAATCTATTATATACTGTACCAGTAACGGCGCCCTGCTATAACGATAACGTGCAGTGAATCCACTTGACTTGACCATTCCTAGTTCTCATCCTCTTTCTCTGTACGTTTGCCATTCGTTTGCTCAGAGGTTGATGTGCTTACCGCTTCCTGAGCAGCTCTTCTTTCTTCCACCCTAGCGGCCCGCTGCTTCTCTTCTTTCGTCGGCATATTTTCGTGTTAAAACTGATTAAGTTAGTTTTTGTGTTACTTAGTATGTTTTGTTTAATTTTTCACTTAAGCTGCCACTTAAGTCTTCAATCTGCCTCAAGAATGATTAGCGAAGGTGGTAGGGAATATGAAAGGCGCCCATACGCATGTGCCACACGGCCGCCCTGCTGCGCGCTGCTGAGAGCTGATTCTACAATAAAATAAAATAAAAATGAAAAGAGTGATAAAAATCATCACCCCGAAAACGGATAGTAGACGTCACGTAATACATGTGTACCAAACTTGTAGTCCATAGTTCAAACGGTTTGCGAGCTACAGGTGATTTAAAATCCTGGACAGACAAACGAACAGCCACAGTAGCATATTTTATATAAGAAGATATATTGTATATATATATATATATATATAATTAGAGTATATAGTGTGAGATTTTGGAGCTCTTTTGAGACCCTCCCCTCTGTTGAGGGAGGGTTGCTTGTCTGTCACCAAGGCAACTTCAAGTTTCCAGCCTCCCCGCATGCCTGTGGCCTGATGGGTGATACAGGGAATATTCTAACCCGGGCACTGACCTGACCCCGTTGGCGCTCGTTTGCTGTGTCCATGTGTATCGATGTGGTCCCCCAGTTTGAATAAAGACCCTGACTGTCCCTGTTTTGATTGGAATGAAGTTGGTTTTCTTGAAGCTTTTGGACTCAGGGTCAGCTCTTGGGGGCAAGACAGTGACTCACGTGTCACTATACTGTATATATACATTCTATATATATATATATATATATAGTAACAAAGGCACTATGTTGTGCCAGACCCGACACAGATGGACAAGGAGGCACATGTAAAATAAACAAACTATTTTTTTTTTCTTCACCTGTGCACACACGTCTTCCCCGTAATCCCCACAGGAACAACACAATCCCAAGTGCAGCACACAAAGTACCACAAAGCACTCTTCCTTTTCACCACCTCTCGTCCTCCTCCACCCGACTCTGGCCTCTGAGTGGTGGCCGCTGGCTCCTTTTATTGAGTGCCCAGAAGTGCTCCAGGTGGTTGACTGCCGACATCCGGCTACACTTCCGGGTGTGGCAAAACCAGTGCCCAAAAGGGGCCAGCAGCTACTGCTACAGCACCCCCTGGTGGAGCCTGACGAACCCAACAGGGCTGCACCAAACTCCAACTCCCATGAAGCCCTGGGGGAATCAGAGGCACCACTACAACCCAGGGAGGCTGCCATCTAGTGTCCAGGGAGGGATGTTGTGTTTACAATGCTTGCTCTCCTGGTATATATGCTGTAGGAGCGTCCTGGCCGGGCATGGGCCCCAGACATCCATCGCAATATATACAGTATATATAATATATATATATATATATAATATATATGAAAGGTGCAATATAATAGATAGATAGATAGAAATGAAAGGTGCAATAAAATAGATAGATAGATAGATAGATAGATAGATAGATAGATAGATAGATAGATAGATAGATAGGTAAATATGCAAGGCGCTATATAATATAGATAGATAGATAGATAGATACGGTGGTGCAGTGGTAGCGCTGCTGCCTCACAGTAAGGAGACCTGGGTTCGCTTCCCGGGTCCTCCCTGTGTGGAGTTTGCATGTTCTCCCCGTGTCTGCGTGGGTTTCCTCCCACAGTCCAAAGACATGCAGGTTAGGTAGATTGGTGATTCTAAATTGGCGTTTGTGTGTGTCCTGCGGTGGGTTGGTACCCTGCCCGGCATTGGTTCCTGCCTTATGCCCTGTGTTGGCTGGGATTGGCTCCAGCAGACCCCTTTGACCCTGTGTTCGGATTCAGCGGGTTGGAAAATGGATGGATGGATATGTAAAATTCTGTGTATATTGTACATATATAACAATTACAAAGGTAAAGAATGTTTTCAGTAAGGTGAGCCACCAAAAACTGAAATCTCTCCTTCCTACAAGTATTCAGACCCTTGAGTGTTTCGCAGAAGCCCCTTTAGCAGTAATTCCAGCTTCAGAGCTTCCTGGCGAGTGTCTATCAGCTTGGCACACCTGGATTTGGGCAGTTGATCCCATTGTTCCCAGCAGATCCTTCCAAGCTGTGTAAAACTGGATTGACAGCGTATTTAAATGCCATCTTCAGGTTTCTCCACACGTGTTCTGTGATGGCCAGGACACTCAAGGACAGTCAGACACTCATCGTGTTCCTCTTGTCATTAAACTGTCATCACAGGTCCTTGAAGAGCACTCTGGAGTGCGGTGTTCTTCAAAGACCCCTCTTCCTTCAATTCTGACCAGTCTCCCTGCCCTCACAGTGTGACGCTAACACCAGCGTGGGTCACAGTAGGGTTGGCATTGGGCAGGTGATGAGGTCATTTGCCAGACTTAGTGTTTAAAGTTCTACCTACAGAGTTCAGTGTTTGTCTTGTCTGACCAGGGAATCTCTTTCTTGTGCTCCCAAAGTCCAAGCAGGCCTTTTACTCACGATTGGCTCCCACCTGTCCACTCCACCATAAACACCTGCTTGACGGAGTGCTGATGAGAGGGTCCTCCATCCTCACACATTTCGAATGACCATTGGGTTCCTGGTCTCCTCCCTGACCAAAGGCCCTTCTTGCTTGGTTGCTCACTTTGGCCAACTCTGGTGGTTCCAAACTTCTTCCCTGTTTTCCTGTTGGCTGTTTATTGTGCATTTTAACGGCTCTGTTATGGTGGATTCACAAAGCACTTCCAGACGGCCATTCTGTGTATTTCATTTTGCTGCCAATGATATTCCATATGCAAAAGTAAACGGGAAAAATCAGGAACTGAGCAAAGACCTCGAGAGTTAGGGGAGAGTAGAACTTCAGGCACAGAGATGCTCAGAATCAGCCAACACTTTCAGAAATGGCCAATGCCCCTCATCGCAGGGGGCACCAGCCACTGGCATTCAGCACCAGTTCACATGTCACTAACAGATTGTTAAACTTTTCATTGCAGCAAATGAGGCGCTCCTTCAGGATGAGAGTCCCCCGGGCATTAAAGGTAAGACCACCATGTTTCTCTATGTGTTTGTTTTAGTGAGACTCGATATGCAGAGCTGCAAGTAAGAAGTACATGGGTGTGTGTGTGTGTGTGTGTGTGGGGGGGGGGTGGCATTGGTGTGGCACCACCTCGCTGTGCTCGAGCCCAACCTCTCAAAGGGTCTCTCTATGTTCACGGGGGTCCAAAGTTAGGCTGACCACCTCAAATAGAGCACTCTGTATGTCAGGTATTCTATCATAAAATATATTGGGGGGCCAGGTTCAAACACAAGCATCTGCCCGTCCCCATCGGATGGGCTCCAACTTGGCACCCAATCAATTGTTTACTCTGCCAGCCTCTTGGCAGATGTGACTCGGATTACGGAGTCATTGCTCAGAATTGTGAACACTAAGGTTCACACTCAGATCAGCAGGTGGACATGGAGCTTTGCAGATGAAGTGACCAAGCAGCAGCGCTTTGAGGGTCTTCACTTTGCCACTTGATGACGTCCTCCATGTTTTAGATGAACAGAGACTGAGGGGCTGCTTTGGCCTGAGTGAACTGCCCAGCTGTGCCACTTAGCACCACGACTGCCCTGGCCGGTGTATTCCTCGCAGCCTTCAACGTGGAGGTCTCTTCAGTGTGCTTATCATTACGAGTAGGAAGGCCAGGAGGAGGTGGGCAGCCGTTTGGGTGGGCTCAGCCAGGAGACTTGACTGCATTCGCTCTCCCAGTTCCGTCTCCGTGTCTGAGACTTTACCCACTTGAGTTTCTAATGGAGGCTTTGTGTTTTGTGCCAACAGGAGCCAAACGGCACACAGCAGACATCAAACATCAAGAAGCAGCTGGTGGGTATTCAGCACTCGGGCACCGGCAACAGACATCCTTGGTGTCTTCACACCTCTTAACTCTGATCTGCTCTTCTCTGTTTAGTCTCAGCAGTCCTAAAGACAGAAGTGACAGACACTGATCTGTGCTGGGCCACGGACCACCGACCACTTTAAAAACCAAAAAGAAGATGGGAATGAGGAGGAGGAGGAGGAGGAAGAGCAGCTGAAAAGAGTTCAGAGGAGAACCCCTGAGCTTCAATGTGACATGAGACAGCAATGGAGAAAACAAGGGCGAGTGACAAGTGACAAGTGGGGCGGGGAGGGAGGGGACATTACCATAGGGATATGAAATATAATCACATACATAAATAAATACAGAAATAAAAAGCACTTGATTGATTATTTGTGTCACTGAAAAACAAAAGGAACCGAGGCACT
>JANRMT010062823.1:25312380-25323256 GCA_026402145.1 Polypterus bichir lapradei | reverse complement strand
TTCTTTCTTTCTTTCTTTCTTTCTTTCTTTCTTTCTTTCTTTCTTTCATGACAGTGTACACACACAGGTGATACACCAAGAGCACATGCTGTGGATTTTTTTGATGGTGTTTTTTCATTTTGAAACAATTCAAGGGCCTCAGGCCTCATAAAACCAAGAAAACAATCCATTTAGAAAAACAATAAAGACGTTAATTAGGCAAAGAAAGAAATCAGCAATGAGTGACTGGGAGGTGACGAGCACATCGGAGCATTGAAGTGCCGACACCTGCTGATGGAGGAGCCTTCAGAGTTCTGGTTCAAACTTTCTTGTCCACAACTCTTAGCTGTGCGGTGACAGGAGTGTGAGGCCAATAGCCGATGACGTTTGTGTTACATTCTGATGTGAAAGGCGCTATATTACTATTAGGGTGACAACTTTATCCAAGGAATCTTACACCCTATGAGACACAGCTGGTTACAGTTCCTTTTTGTTTTTTCAATTGGAGCCCAACTGACTTGCTCAGGTCACAGAGTGTCAGTGGTGGGATCTGAACCCACAACCTCAGGGTCTGCAGTCCAAAACCCACCAAACCACAATAGCTGTGCCATAGAAAGTAAAGACAGACTGATTAAAACTTGATACCCGTACCAATGCTGGCAACTCACTGGATCTCCCTGTCTCTCTCAATTCTCTCTCTTGCACAGAATTATCTTTCTTCTGAAGAAGCAGAGGATTCAGAACCACAGGTGAGTGTCTGATTCTGTTAATGCTGTGCTTTACTCACCACAGGGATACTGTTACTGCCAGATTTCCATGATGTCAGTGCTGGTGGGCTCCACATTTCACTTAATGTGACACAAGAAATAAGCGTTGAGGTCAGAACCTGAGAGCTTCAGATCTGCAGTTCAGGGAAGTCACCACTAGGGGGCCACACTATACGCCTGAGGCCTCCTGGCATCATTCGTGGGGACTTGAGGTTGTCCTGGAGCAGCTTGGTCTTTTTTTTATTAGATTATAGTCATGTGAAAAAGAAAGTGCACCCTATAGACAGACAAATAGATACCATAAATAGATGAAAGCCACTATATGAACAATAGATAGTGTAGTTGGCAGGACTATGATAGATAGATAGATAGATAGATAGACAGATGTGAAAGTCATTATATGATAGATAGATAGATAGATAGATAGATAGCATAGTTGTCAGGATTAGATAGACAGATGTGAAAGGCACTATATGATAGATAGATAGATAGATAGATAGATAGTGAGGAACAGTGTGGTTTTCGTCCTGGTCACAGAACAGTGGACCAGCTCTACACCCTTAGCAGAATCCTGGAGGGTGCATGGGAGTTTGCCCAACCAGTCTACATGTGCTTTGTGGACTTGGAAAAGACGTTCGACCGTGTCCCTCGGGGAGTCCTGTGGGGGGTGCTCTGGGAGTATGGGGTACTGGACCCCCTGATAAGAGCTGTTCGGTCTCTGTACAACCGGTGTCAGAGCTTGGTCCGCATTGCCGGCAGTAAGTCGAGCCCGTTTCCGGTGAGAGTTGGACTCCGCCAGGACTGTCCTTTGTCACCGATTTGTGTTCATAACTTTTATGGACAGAATTTGTAGGCGCAGCCAGGGTGTTGAGGGGGTCCGGTTTGGTGGACTCAGGATTGGGTCACTGCTTTTTGCAGATGATGTTGTCCTGTTTGCTTCATCAGGCCGTGATCTTCAGCTCTCTCTGGATCGGTTCGGCATCCACAGTGATGCAGGCTCTGCATCAGTCTGTCGTGGTGAAAAAAGAGCAGAGCCGTAAGGCAAAACTCTCAATTTACCAGTCGATCTACGCTCCTACCCTCACCTATGGCATGAGCTATGGGTAGTGACTGAAAGAACGAGATCGCGAATACAAGAGGCTGAAATGAGTTTCCTCCGCAGGGTGTCTGGGCTTTCCCTTAAAGATAGGGTGAGGAGCTCAGTCATCCGGGAGGGGCTCAGAGTAGAGCCGCTGCTCCTCCGCATCGAGAGGAGTCAGATGAGGTGGCTCGGGCATCTGATCAGGATGCCTCCTGGACGCCTCCCTGGTGAGGTGTTCCGGGCACGTCCAACCGGGAGGAGGCCCCGGGGAAGACCCAGGACACGCTGGAGGGACTACATCTCCCGGCTGGCCTGGGAACGCCTTGGGATTCTCCAAGAAGAGCTGGAAGAAGTGGCCGGGGAGAGGGAAGTCTGGGCATCTCTGCTTAAGCTGCTACCCCTGCGACCCGATCTTGGATAAGCGGAAGAGGATGGATGGATAGATAGATAGATAGATAGTGTGAAAGCCACTATATGAACAATAGATAGATAGCATAGTTGGCAGAATTAGATACGTTTCAGTTGATGGTCATGTTGCC
The DNA here is from genome assembly GCA_026402145.1 of Polypterus bichir lapradei. Taxonomy (NCBI): domain Eukaryota; kingdom Metazoa; phylum Chordata; class Cladistia; order Polypteriformes; family Polypteridae; genus Polypterus; species Polypterus bichir. The sequence continues at coordinate 25,320,890 of JANRMT010062823.1, read as the reverse complement.
AGGTTCACTTTTGGCTGAGTTTGAGTCTTTTGTCAGATGGTTGCCCCCTCTGGTCTAGTGGAGAGTTCCTGGTGGGTTCTCTGATACCGAGCTGTCCCGGTCCTGATGTAGCAAAGCTGCCCACACTTTTCCACCACCATGCTTTGCCATCACTATCAGCTTCTTCAGGTCAAACGTTGCCTCTGGTTTGTCTTCTGGGACTATGGCCAGAGGATTCTGTCTTTGCCTCGCCTGTCCAGATTTTGTTGTTCTAGAAGTTCTCGTCTTTTCCTGGGTGTTCCTGGGCAGACTTTAATTTGCCCTGATGCCCTTTCTTTTGCCCTCTGGCACACCTCTCTTGTAGCTCTCACTTGTGCCCCCATCTAGTGGTAGACATGTGCAGTTTGGCATCAGAAGTGACAGGAGTGACCTGGAGGTCCTGTGCTGAGACTCTGGGTTTCTGAGGGACTTTTTTTCAGCATCCTATGGTCTTCTCATGGACTGAAGTTGCTGGGGGTCCTGGCCTGGACACATTAGCAGTTGTTTGAAGGCCCTTTTAGTCAGTGGAATGGCTGATTTCCAGTTGTTTGTAGGTCTTTTTAAATTTCTTCCAGGACTTGCAGACATCTCGAAGCTTCTTTCTGAAGGCCCCTCTTCTGATCTCGGTGTGGTGATGACACTGACATATAAACACACACACACACACACACACACACACACATTTCCGACCAAACTAAATGAGTTCTTTAAAATAAGAAGGCAGGTTCAGACGAGGTCCTCTCTCATGATGTTCTCAGAATCTGCACCTGATTCTAATTTGAGGTATCTGAGGTTGTGACAAATGAATGGGTGGACTTTTTAACTTTTTCCACATATTATAATTTTCATTTATGTTTATTTAAATTACACAAGGGACTGCAGAATGTAAATGTGGCTTGATGTCTGTTGTATTACGTCACCTTTATCCACAGATGAAGATCAAGTCTTTATATGTCCATGGGAAAAAAAACTTGCCATAGGGTGCACTTACTTTTTCACACGGCTCTACTTGCACCCTCACTGGCGATGAAGACTCAGGCACTTGAAGACAGCAGGATGGTTTCCATCTTCCTCTCTTCGTCACACGGACCATCACCACATGGCGCCCTCATTTGTTAAAGTGAACGAGTCCTGGCGCCATCTAGTGGTGATGTTACTCCTTCATGTTCCTGTCTGCTTCTTTTGGAGAGCGCCATCTAGTGGTGTTATTATTTGACTTGCTGATTCATGCGTCTTCTAACCACCGGTCCCCAGACGCGCACTGGTCCACAGAAATTAAAATTTACTGAGACCCTGCAATTTACTGCAGTCCCCCCCCCCATCACCGGTATGTGATAATCATGGAGGGCACGTCGTATGTTCTCTGCTGCTAGCAAATCCAGTCTGTCCGGGTGAAGAACGGGGGACACTTGGGTGTCATCAGAGTCGAACCCGGGCTTTAAATCATTAAGCTCCTCCTTTCCGAGGTCAGAGGACCAACCTTAAAGCTGATTGGTTGAAGACGAGTGACGGTCCTGGGACAACAGAAGCTCAATGACATCCCATCTGCTGCACTCGCAGGCGACTTTAACTAAAGGACGTCATTCTCCAGACCCACTTTGAAACGGGGGGGCTGCATTTTGAAGGTCCTGCTGTCTGATTTAACTTACACACCACGCCAGCAGTGGAGGCCACGAGACTTTCATGTCCTTCTGGCTCAGTGAGGCCCCATTCCTCAGTTTGCTTTGTGACATCTACTGCCTTGTTTTCTATACAATGTCTGGTGGTGGCGCTTGGTCTGAAAGGCGCTATATCATAACGAACGCCTCACACTGGAGTCCACGCTCTGACTGTGTTGTTCAAATTGAAAAAGTGGGACATTTAAAAAGGTATGCTGGGCTCTGCGACGTGTGGAACTCTAACTTGTCACCTTTGTCATTTTAGGATTACGTGCAGTAAAGAATGACCAACTGGCCTTGTAAGTACAACTCATTTAACGAGGGATGTGCGACGTCTCATCAGTTCTTAGTTATCAGATCTGTGTGTTGTCATTTTACAGATCACAGTGGCACATCGTGTCACCACAAAGCAGGGACCCGAGGTCAGTTCTGCCCACTTTAGCTAAGAGCCAGGTGTTCAGAGATCAGCGAGGCTGTGGCATGTAGGCAGGACCAACATGTAGCATGGCATCACCCGCTAGTCTGAGGTGGGCATAAGCCCTCTTGTGGTCTTCTGGGGTGTCCTGGCTGGGTCGCCCTCCAGCCACCTGCGACACTATCTATCTATCTATCTATCTATCTATCTATCTATCTATCTATCTATCTATCTATCTATCTATTATATACTGCTTTCATATCTATCTATCTATCTATCTATCTATCTATCTATCTATCTATCTGTCTATCTATTATATAGTGCTTTCATATCTATCTATAAAGTGTTTATCATACCTATATATTTATATTTAGTATAGCGCCTTTAATTTCTTTGTATTATATAATGTTTTTTCATATATAGTGACTTTCTAACATAACTATCTATATGATCAGAGGTTTCAATGGCAATACAACCAAAACTGCTGACTGATGCACTGACGTATTGACTTTCTTATTGATTAATTGATCAATTGATTAATTGGCTGCAGTTCCTGAAAGATTTTCTTTCCTTTTCCACAGACGAGAGCCATCAAGTGACTTGTCTTCTTCTGCACAGAATCAGCGACTTCACCTGTTCCCATCACACTTTAGACTCCAACTCTATAAAATAGTAATAATAATGATGATGATGATGATGATGAAGAATATCACCTTTCCTGTTCTCCTTCATTTTGCTCTCTAAATGCTAAATCACATAAACCCTGCAATAAAAGCTGTGACCTGACCACTCTTGAAGTTGTGCTCATTTGGTGTGATGTCCTTCACCGTAAGCTTCCATGAAGAGCATTGAGAAACTCCACTGGTGACATGTGTGACATTAAACAATCACTGTGCTCTTTTCATGTACAGAAGGCACTTGAGGGAATGGAGAAGACCAAAGCTTTTGGCTCCCTCACTGTTATTGTTCCCATAAACATCAATCCTCCCATCACTTCCAGAAGTACCCTGTGGTCCATCTTGTCACTTTCGTTTAGGTGGCTTTGCCTTGTCATTTTGTTGAGCTTTCATCCAGTTTCTTATTCTGCCCCAGACAGCCAGGTGTCACTTTATGTCCTCATAAGAGTCTCACTTGTCATTAACTCTCCCATAATATTCACTCAGCCATTGACTGCAATGGCTTCTTTGTGCTGTCCAGGGTCACTGGGTCTGGGAACCTACCTTGGCAACATTGAGCTTAATGCAGGAGCTGCAACTGAAGGGGAGGACAAGATCATCCATGGGCCCCTCACAACAACAACAGGCAGTCATTGAACTGTGGAAGAAAAGCCGAAGTCTGCCCAAAAGCCACCACATCTGGGCATTAAATGGAGTCTAAGGAGACCGGGCATCCTGCTGTGCTGTCAGGGAGCCCTCTGGTTACGCATTTTATTCATTTTCTTTGGGGTCACGGGGGGAGTCTATCTCGGTAGCAGGTGGAACTGGAGGGGCTGACAATCCATCTGAGAAAAAAAAAGACACCTGCAAAGGATAATTAAGGGGAAACTCACAAAAATTAAGAAAGAACACTGGAACAGCAGCCAGAGGCATTGGGGTGGCAGTACCACCTACCCAAGAGATAGATAGATAGATAGATAGATAGATGTAAAAGGCGCTATACTGTATTATAGATAGATAAATGTGAAAGGTGCTATATAATAGATAGATAGATAGATACAAGGCACTATATAATGATAGATAGATAGATAGATAGATAGATAGATAGATAGATAGATAGAGTGAAAGGCACTATATGCAACCAGCTGTCATCTTGCAAGTCCTTGGTGGTGACATTTTCCCCCCTCAATGGCTCATGCCAGGCTGTTTTCTTCGAGATATTCTCACTTTGCAGACTGAAGTGGCTGCAGCTCAGCATTGCCCCCTAGTGACCACTGGATTATTGGCACATCGATCTCCAAATGCTCTTAAAGACCCCAATGCCACAGTCCAGACCTCAGCCACACATAACAGGCTTCAGTCCTTTAGTGCCCCCCCCCCCAACTTAATTTGGTTATTTGGTGTCTTCACCCCTCTTCACTTCTGTTTCCACTCCTCCTCCTCCTCCTCCTCAGTTGCCCATGCCAGTCCCTGAGTATTACGCCTCTCGGATGGAATGTTTGTGTCAGGCATTTACCGTCTGGCTTGACTGCTCCTGGCATGTCTGCCTTGTGTTGTTGCCAGGCTTTAATGGCTCTCATGTGGCATCACGTCGATGAAAGACTTAACCACCGCAGTTTCTTGTATTGTTATTTTCTCCTTTGCTCTCCCTTCCTTTACTCAGTTGCTCCTTCATGTGTTGACTTTATGTGAAGTAGCACATGACTGTCTGACTATGCCATGATGTGTGCCAGTCTGCTTCACTGAGCCCTGAAAAGGAAAGGGCACATCCAACACTTGGCGCCCATATACTGTACATACTGTACAGAGAGGAGGGATGAGCAAAAGGAGAGCACTTCCAGGGCTGAGGACAGTCTTTCACCCATCACTGGAACTACTAGAATGAGTCTCAAGTTAATTTATTTTTCTGGTCCTGTAACCCACCTGCTTGCTGCCCAGTCTGCCCAAATAACTGGACTACTTATCCTCCAATGCCACCCCCAACCCCAAAATATCCAAATAAGAGAGTCCTTCATGCCAGTGCAAGTTCTGGTTTGCATGTTGGTGGCTGTGGGACTCAGTGCTCTATAGGGTCACCACGGTCTCCCAATTGTCCTTTAATACTCTTCAGAAGGGTGGCGCCCTCTACAGGCACAACAGAGTCAATCATGAAGCCAGAAAAGAAAATGCAAAGCTAAAGAGCATCTATAGCCACTCATACAGTTCAGGATTACAGGGGGTCTGTCTGTGTTTGTCATGGCAGCACTGGGCACACAGCAGGAAACAACTCTGGACGAGGTGCCAGTCTGTCTCAGAACACATCACCCAACACACACACACACACACCTCGTCAGTTTAGAGACTCTCATCTGCTTGTGCCATACAGACACAGGGAGGACATGGAAACTCCACTAAGAAAGCAGTTAGAAATTGAGCACATAGTCAGACCCCCTGAGCGAGAAAGTCATCTGAACAAAATCACAAGTGTGTGCCAGCCTGCCATCCTGCACTCGGTGTTAAGGGAGGGTGACATCAGCAGGTCTCTCCAGAGGTCACTACAGAGGCAATGCTGCAGTTATCACTGAGCCAAGGAGGTCATTGTCATAGCCCTGCTGTCACCTCACGTGACAGTGCACCTCTGGTGCCAAGTCTTCTTAAAGACAAAAGGCCTGCTGTGCCCACTATAATACCCATTAGTGGTCTACCCAGTCAGTGTGGCATTGCTGTGACAGACTGAACAAACAAAGTCCTCCACATCAGCTGAGCATCTAACAGTATATTCTGTAGGTACAGGGGTGTGAAAGGCACTATATAAAAGATAGATAGATAGATAGATAGATAGATAGATAGATAGATAGATAGATAGAGTGAAAGGCACTATATAATAGATAGATAGATAGATAGATAGATATGTGAAAGGCACTATATGATAGATAGATAGATAGATAGATAGATAGATAGATAGATAGATAGATAGATAGAGTGAAAGGCACTATATAATAGATAGATAGATAGATAGATAGATAGATAGATATGAAAGGCGCTATATAATAGTTTGATGATGCCTTTCCTAATTAATAGACAGACATCAAAGGCTTGTATTTTATATGTAGCTGCGTAAACTAATAGATTGAGATGAAAGGCGCTATATAATTAACAGCCTAATTGATGTCTCCTGATCCTGCAGACCCCTTCAGTGTCTTTCATTTTCTTTAAAGAGAGGATTTTATGAATTTTTGCACATTTTAAAAATAAACAGCTGACACAAGTATTCAGACCCTTCACTTCATGTTTTCGTTAAGGCCCCTCTGGCAGCCTGGCATCTTCTTCGGTGAGACCCAGTGAGCTCTAGAGATGCCAGGTGTGTCTGGAGATGTGTGATTGGCTCTGGGTGGGCCACTCGAGGACAGTCCCAGAGTTGTGCCCGTGCCACTCCTGTGAGCTCTGGGCAGGTTTTGCTCAGACTCGTCTCCCACTCTGGTGCCCCCACTGTCCTTCACTAATGGATTGTAATGCTCTGCCAGCGACGAGCTCTGCCCGTTTTCTTCCAGATGTGACACTTAGAATCGAGGTCAGACAATTCAACGTTGTTTTCCTCAAACCTGAGTGTCTCGTTTCTCGTGGTGTGAGAGTCCGTCAGGCGCCTTTTTGCCAACTCCAAGTGGACCTCCGCGTGTCTGGCCACTTTGCTCTAACGCCCAGTTGAATGGACTGTTGCAGTGGTGATTGTCTTTCTTCACACAGATCACGGTGCTCGCCCAGAGTGACCGTTGTGTCCTTGGTCACCTCTCTTACCAAAGCCCTTCTACCCAAGTTGCTCAGTTTGGCTCCAGGAGGAGTTATGGCCGCTGCAAGCGCAAGCTTGGAAACTGCAGCCTTCCCGCAGCTCAGCGCCGCGACACAAATAAGCTCAGCGGGGAACTGCGTGGACCTTCTGGCGCCCCTGCGGACCTTCTGCAGACCGGCGTGTGAGCGAACCTTTCAACTGAACTGGCCACAGGTGGGCTTCAAACATCTCAGTGATGATCAGCAGAATGGGAGGCACAGAGCGGCCACTCAGTTGACACCCCTGAGACCCTCCAGGCCGAGGTGTCATCAGCTAGTCAGGCCGTCACATGTCCTGCCATATAGCGACTTTGTTTTAAGCACAGAACTTTAAAAACTTTTTTTTCCCCCTCTGTTAGGTTTGTGGGGATGAGAAAAGTTTATCTGACAGCCACGGGTTCAAATAACAAAACATTCCAGTAGGGTGTGCTAGTGGGACCATCGACAGTGGACTGCTGAGTCAGGGTACAACGTGAAGGACCCCGAAGAGGACAGCACGTCAGCCAGGAGCCACCAGTCGATCCGATTCATGTCTGCTAACCTCATTCAGGGGTGTTGGGGGTAAAGAAACTCTCCACCCCCCCAAATATAACTTAGGGTTGTGGGTGGAAATGAAGCCCCCATCCCTCCATTTTGTCACCTGGATAATTCAATTCAGGGTTGCGTGAGAAGCTAAAATGGCTGGCTGTCTGTCTTTCCATCCATCCATCTTCTAACAGAGTGAATTGAAATCATACTTATGTGTAGAGAAAACATCCATCTGTCCATCCGTCCATCCATCCATCCATCTACCCATCTATCCACCCATCCGTCAATCAACCTGTTTTTGAAACCTGACATTGTTGCAAGGCTAAATAAAATGAAATAGACATTTGCTTTCCATTCTGGGTAATCCAATTCAGAGTTTCAGGTGTAAATTACTTGTCCATCTGTCCATCCGTCCATCTCCTAACCCAAGTAATTCAATTCAGGATCTTGCGTGTAAACAGCACACCCACCCACCTGTTAGCAGTTACAAAGGTCAGCACAACAGCCACCTGCCCCACCTGTCACCTCACCCGGCTGACCAGTTCAGACGCTCAGGTGTGAATGAAGTGTCCACCAGTCCATCCATTTTACAAGTTTGGCTAATCCAGTTCAGAACCTTCAGGCCATCCATCCTTCCATCTTCTAACAGAACTCGTTCTTCAATTCGGCGTCATGCGTGTAAATTAAACATCCATCCATCCATTTTGAGATGTGACCTGACTGTCCGTCCACAGCTTGATTAGTCCATCCATCTCCTGTGTAGCCCACTTAATAAAACCAACCAGACATCCATTCACACGTCCGTCCATTTTCTAGTTTGGCTAATCCATTTTAAACTCTCAGTAGAAAATAAGTTGTCCATCCATCCATCTTTAAGATAAATTTGTCCAGTGAGGGCCTCGCATGTAAATAAAACATCCAACCGCAAGTCAAGTCAAGTTGGGGAGCAGGCACTGGTACAGCTGGTTGCCGCACCCACCACACGACAAAACACCTCGAGATCCCAGTTGGCAACCCCCCAGGCAGACACACGGCCCAGTCCCACCCTCCAGAAATGACCCTCTATCTGCCATAGCCAGGTATTACGAGGGCATCTCCTTGGTCTGGTCCAGCCACTCGGGTCCTCAACAATGAGAGTCCTGTAAGTCGGATCACCCTCGGGTAATCGCGCCACATGGCCGTAGTGCCATAACTGACACCCCCTCACCATGCAGGTCATGTGCGTCATTTGGGACTCCGTGAGCAACACAAAGTCAGACCAGTGGCACCCAAGGATTCTCCAAAGAGACACAGGAGTCCAGTCTTCATCTCAGGTCACTGGATGGCATCCATGTCTCACAAACAGGAGGCACCAGGACTCTAAAGACTTGGAACTTCGTCCTTTTGCTGAGATATCTGGAGCGTCACACACCCCTTTAAATTGGCCTCATG
>JANRMT010062823.1:25280867-25312280 GCA_026402145.1 Polypterus bichir lapradei | reverse complement strand
CCCCCCCCCCCCCCATGCTCTCCCAATCCGTCTACTGACTTCATAGGAAGAGTCACCAGAGTCACATGAATGTCACTGCCCAGGTCACTAAACCTCTCGATGACGAGGTCGACACTCTCTCCGCAGACAGACACACTGCTGATGGCCGTGCCCAAGAGGTCATTACAGGCCTGGCTGTTGGTTTTTATCAGGACCCTCGCAAGCCCAGACACTCAGACCCCTCACTCAGTCTCTCGAGACCCCCAATCAGAGCCTCCATTAAGTATCATTGGCAAAGTCGAGATCCGTGAATCTCTCTTCGCCAACAGATGCCCCACAGCCTTGCTCCTCCAACCATCTAACCGCCCTGGTTTTGAACGTATGGTTGAGAGGGGGAAGACAATAGCCGTCCATCTGGCTAACTGTCTAATGTGCCGAACCCAAGGCAGAATCTCTCGTGCAGATTAGTTGTCCATCCACCTCTCCATTTCCTAACCCAGGATGGCCACAAGGGGGCACACAGCTCCCCAAACACCCAACCCAACAGAGAGGGGCACAAGCTCAGTACACGTGTTTTTATTTTAGTTCTTTTTTTCATGTGGGAAACGCCCTCCCCCATTTCCCCCCCGTTTCCCACCTGGACAGGTCCAACCACCAATGCATGACACAAATCACTTGTTTTCTTCTCTTTCTTTTTCTCTGTCCACCTCCACTCCTCCTCTACCCACAAGCTTTGCCCTCCATCTCCCGACTCTGGCTGCCTGAATGGAGTGAAGCGGCACCTTTTATTGGGCATCGTAAAAGTGCTCCAGGTGGTCCTGACCTCCACCTGGCAGCTGCACCAAAGGGCTCAGCAATCGTCCAGGCGCCCCCTGGTGGTGGCCGCGGGCCCCAGCAGGTTAAACTTCCATTCTCCAAATACTCAAGCTGCCCTCTAGAGGTCTGGAGGCGGTAGTGCCCTGAAGTTGCTGTTCCCTCTGTCCTTCCATTATACCAAGGGCCCTGACCACCTGCCCCACCAGCGAATATAGTTTATGGTTTTGAGTGTAAGTATAAAATACTCGTCCATCCATCTTAACCTGTTTATTTTATTTCAGGATCACACATGCAAATAAAACCTCCACACACCTGCTTTCACATGTAGTGGCTGCCGCCATCCCTCCAGACCTGCCACCTCACCAGGCTGACCTGTTCAGATGCTCAGGTGTAAATGAAGTGTCCACCAGTGCAGCCAGTTACTAAACAGGCCAATCCAATTTAGACTCTCAGCCATAATAAAGGGTCCCGTAGGTCTCCCATTTCTCCAATCCATCCATCTTCTGCATGTGTTAACTAATTCACTTGTTGGCCATGCATGTAAATAAAACATCCATCCACTCATTTTCAGACCTGACTTAATTGTTCATCCATCCATTTTGTAGCCCAGCTAATAAAACTAATAAAGACAGCCACCCATGCATCCATCTGTTTTATATCCTGGATAATCCATTACAGAGTAAATAAACTGCCCATCCATTCATCCATCTGTCCACCTTCTAAGATAACTAACTCAATGCAGACTTCTTCATGTCCACCCACCTGTATTTACATGCATGGTCCTGGAGGTGAATAAAATGGCCACCTCTTTGGCTGATTATCTACTTTGCCAAATCCAGTTCAGAATCTGTGGTGAAAATAAATTGTCCATCCATCCATCCTTCCATTTTATAACCACCTAACAGAATTTCCAGGCTGTCCTTGGAAATAAAACACCCATTCGCTCATCTGCTCATCCATCTATCTGTGCACTAATTTGGAAACCGTTATGTTTAGAAAGATACATAAAACAGACATTAACATTGGAATCTGGCGAATCCAGTTCAGAGTCCCAGGTTTAACTTAATTGTCCCTCCATTTTCTAACCCAGCTAATTTGATTGAGAGTTCTGAAGATGGATGGTGTAATCAAACATTCACTTATTTGTCGGCCCTTCCGCTGCTTTTCATGTCAGGATGTCTGATTGATTTCAGCGCGCGCGCGCTCGCCAGACTTTCTTTTCTTTTCTTTTCTTTTCTTTTCCTTTCTTTTCCTTTCTTTTCAGGTGGTGACGCCTTGCACAATAAACACACATTTTATATAAAAACAGAGCGCTGCGTAACAGGCCGGCCACGTCTAATTAGCCCTGCAGCGATGCGCGCGCGGTTTGAATGTCATTAATTTGCGGCTTTCATGTCTTAACAGCGCACGGCGTTTCTCGATGGCTTTTTGATTCGTCACATTGGGCGCACCTGATGATTCTTATTTATTAAAATCTCATTTGATTGTTTTCTCCCTCTTCACTCGCGGTCATCTCGTGTTCCTCCTGCCCGGCCACGTCACGTGCGTCGCTGCTTTTATATTGCGGTCCCCTGCAGGTCGACTCCGCTACTCGCGCGCCGCGGGGCTCAGGACTTCACTTCGCCGGCTTCACCTGCTGATCTTCAGGGCGTTGAGGTAAACGGCGCTTCGCTCGCACTCGCTTCATGGCTTTGCTTTATTGCAGCATTCCAAGATAAGAGGCTTCTCTCTGCCCCGGTCTGCTCGCTGGAAAGACGCTATAAACATTGAGGATCAGCTGACGCTTATATATGTACGGAGCCGCAGGGGCTGCGTGGGTGCCAAGGAGTTCATTACTGTTGGCAGCCTTACGGACCGCCTGCCCAAGGAGCTGCCCTGACGGGATTGAGAAGACGCTATATAAGGGAGATATCGATCAAGGGGAAGGAGCCGGGAGATCCAAGAAAGACACTATATAAGTTAAATGGCAGCCAAGGTGGCATAGGCAACGAGTGGGCATGACTGGGGTGGCGAGCTACAAAGGCAAAAAAAAAAAATAATTGGGTCCAGAGGACAAGGGCAATGACTGGGTGTCAAAGGGATGGCATTGCTTGATGAAAGACACAATACAACTGAAATATTAATCAATATAAATCAATTAGTCAAGGGGCAAGGATAAAGAGTGGGCATCACTGGAATGGCAAGCAACATGAAAGTTACTATAAAGACGAAATATCAGTCTAGATGGCAAGGCAAAGATTGGGCTTTGCAAGCTCCAAGAAAGTCACTATATACATTAAATGGCAGCAAAGGTGGCATAGGCAACGAGTGGGCATCACTGGGGTGCCGAGCTACAAAGGCAAAAAAAAAAAAAAAAATTGGGTCTAGAGGACAAGGGCAATGACGGAGTGTCAAATGGATGGCATTGCTCAATGAAAGACACAATACAACTGAAATATTAATCAATATAAATCAATTAGTCAAGGAGCAAGGCAAAGAGTGGGCATCACTGTGACAGTGAGCATTATGAAAGGCACTGTACAAGTCAAATATGAATCAATGGGCCAACATTGGGCTGCACTGGGGTGCCAAGGTCCATGAAAGACAGCATGTAAATGAAATATCAGTCAAGGGGGCAAGACCAAGAGTGGGCTGCACTGAGAGGGTCTGCTCTATGAAAGGCACTATACGAGTGTTGGCAGACTGGGATGGCTGGACCTCCAGAAGCCTGTCGGGTCGTCCTGTAAGATCCAGTAATGGACGTGCTGCCTGGCACTGACAGACTTCTCCTCTCTTTATCTCATTTGCTTTAAACTGTGCACTCCTTTAAAATCTCATCTCATCAGGCCTCAGTTCTGGGTGAGCACTCCAACAGGATGCCCCTTTTGCCAGGCAGGTGCCCATCAGTCTGCATGCCACTTGTGCGAAGTCCGTCAGTACTCCATCTAAGCTGGCAGAGCTGGAAGCTCCATTTTTTAGAGTGTCTCCCTGTGCTCCTCCCTCCAGTCAAACACTCACTGGTATGTAACGCTGCATGTGAACTGGGACCACTAGGCCCCTTGGTGGCAACATGTGACCTCAACTGGGAGTTAAGCTGAAGTACAAGAAGGAAGGAGCAGCAGAGTGATTAATAGACAAGCGGGGCACAGCAGTAACATGGCCAGTGGCCACCAGGGGGCGATAGAAAGTGAGATGCTGCCAGTGCCAGAGGTGACGTCACACTTGGATTCCGAGTGGCAGGCTGTTTGACCCAAGGGTATGACGGGAGGGCACTTGAAATCCAATTCCTTCTTTACAGATCTTGCTTGTGTCTTTCCTTCTCAGACGAATTTAAAATGCAGAGCTGGATTCTCCTCATGTGCTTCATTGGCATGACGCCTGCGTTCCCAGTGCCCGTGAGTGTGTTTTAGCTTGATATAGCGCCTTTTATACCCCCCCCCCCATGGCCTGTGCCAGTCATCCAACTCGCTAACCATGGTATTTTCTTCTGTTTGAAGTCCGAACTAAATGGAGGAGAAGGAGGTGAAGGAGAAGGAGACGGAGAAGGAGACATAGAAAGTCAAAGCTTTGAGGTACCCGCTGGGCTTTAATGTGCTTTAAAGTAAAATGGTGTACTGAGGGAAAAGCAAAGTGATAGCCCAGACATTTGGGGGACTGGCTGGTGACATGAAGGGGTCTTAAAGACTATGGGTGACTAAACCTCAAAGGAGCGCCCAGTTGTCATCACCATTACTACTGGTCACTGCGGTTGACACATTGAAGTACCTGGGAAGAGTAAAGTGAGAGTCAAGGGTCACTGGTGACCGAGGTCACAGCAGCATCAGGTGCCAAGAAGTGACAGGTCATTTACAGAGTCAGCTGTGTGCCAACCTCTGGTGTGTTCACAGAGTGAGTGCCACATGTCAATGCCATCTTTGATGGCGGGCTGTGCTGGCAGTTTGGCACCATGTGTCATCTGTGTCTGGGACTTGATTATGACTCGTAAACTTCAGGTTGCTTCCCACCAAGGGGCCGACCAGGCTTAGAGCTCTGAGCTGAGGGTCTGAGGGTCTCCTGAACTTCCAGTCAGATCTGCACCAGGTGCTCAGACTGGGTGGCATCACTTGCTCTATAATCACGGGAGCCCCCCAAAGACATAAACAAAGTCCTCTCCTATGTGGCCTCCACACCCATGACTGTACCAATAGGAGAGGAAATCAGGACCCTGACACCTGGGGGCAAGGAAAACTGCCCCTCTGCCATTGTGGCCAAGTCAAGTCAGGACACGTCACTATCTAACCTGCCTAACCCAGGCCAGGGCTACAGGGTGAGAACAGAGGGTGCAAGGTGGGGGGGCAAACCTTAGGTGGGATGCCAGTCAATTAAAGACGCACACACACCAAACACACTCTAAGGGGACTAAAGCAACACCAATTCACCGAACCTGCAGGTCTTTGGACAGCGCAAGGAAACGAGAACACGTCATGTGACGCTTTTGTCACTCCATCCATACAGCGTATTGCAGCGTACAGTGGCACAAGAAACAGGACCGCAGTGTGACAGAAATACAGGACACGTGTGAGACAGGCAAAGAACTGCTCAATACAACACCATCAATCGAGAAAGTTGTAAATAAATAATAGGCACGTGAAGAGAGTGTAATAACCTGAAATAGAAAGGAAATAAATCAATCCATACAGCGTATTGCAGCATACAGTGGAACGAGAAATAACAGGACCACAGTGCAACATATGAATAATATGATGATGATATGTTATGAAGTGTTAATGACAGATAGATAGATGAAAGGCACTATATAATAGATAGATATTGTAGTTGGCAGGATTACATAGATAGATAGATAGCATAGTTGGCAGGAATACATAGATAGGTAGGTAGGTGAAAGATGCTATATAATAGGTAGATATATGAAAGGCACTCTGTAATAGATAGATAGATAGATAGATAGAAGTGAAAGGTGCTATATAATAGATAGATAGCATAGTTGGCAGGATTAGATAAATAGGTAGAAGTGAAAGGTGGTATATGATAGAAAGATAGTGTAGTTGGCAGGATTACATAGATACATAGGTAGGTAGATAGGTAAGTGAAAGGTGCTATATAATAGATAATTAGCATAGTTGACAGGATTAGATAGATAGATTAAAGGCACTATATAATAGATAGATAGATAGCATAGTTGGCAGGATTAGATAGATAGATAGAAGTGAAAGGTGCTATATAATAGAAAGATAGTGTAGTTGGCAGGATTACATAGATAGGTAGGTAGATAGGTAATGAAAGGTGCTATATAATAGATAGATAGCGTAGTTGACAGGATTAGATAGATAGATAGATAGATAGAAGTGAAAAGTGCTATATAATAGATAGATAGAGAGAGAGATAGATAGATAGCGTAGTTGGCAGGATTACATAGATAGATAGCGTAGTTGGCAGGATTAGATGCATAGATAGATAGATAGATAGATAGATAGATAGATAGATGAAAGGCACTATATAATAGATAGACAGTATAGTTGGCAGGATTAGATAGATAGATAGATAGATAGCGTAGTTGGCAGGATTACATAGATAGATAGCATAGCTGGCAGGATTACATATTTAGATAGATAGCGTAGTTGGCAGGATTACATAGATAGATGATAGACACTATATAATAGATAGATAGTGTAGTTGGCAGGATTACATAGATGGATAGATAGATAGCGTAGTTGGCAGGATTAGATAGATAGATAGATAGATAGATAGGTTGGTGAAAGGTGCTATATAATAGGCAGATAGATGAAAGGCACTATATAATAGATAGATAGATAGATAGATAGATGGCAGATAGGTGAAAATAGGCAGTAATGGTTTCTGATTGGCACACCTCCTATGGCACCGTGAGGCTGATAATGCCACCTGTCTCAACTTCAGATGTCTCGTTCTGTGTCCACTCTACTTACTTTCTTATTATTTCTTACCTGCATGTCCCTTCAGACCAGTGACAGTAATGGGCTAGAGAACAAGTCACCTTTCGGTCATGAATGCCATGCCAAGGCGCCGTATATTTACACCCGTGTTTCTTTGTGTCTTTTTTTATTTCACTCACACTTGGCACACAGGCAGGTCAGGTGACTCCCTCTGGGTCTGCCAGGTGGCTGCAGTGAGAGTGGAGGTCCGATCCCATGTTGGTTTTAGCAGTGAGGATGGTGATAGTGGTGTTCTGTGTGCCAGTAGGGATGGCATTGACTCAGCCAATCGAAATGGCACAGAAGCTCAGGTAGTAAAACATCGACTTGCCTGCTTTTGTCACTCGTGCCTCAGTTTGGTGACAGACTTCAATGGGCACTAAAGCAGTGACATGAGATGCGCTGTGTCAAAGATCCCAATTGAATTGCACATACTAGTAAGTCATTTCATGCTGCTTGGTATTCATCCAGGTGTTAGCTTGTGGGTTTGGGGGTCTTTGGCCAAACTGGATGGTCTCATCATTTCTTTTATGTCTTTTTATTCTAGCAAACCCAGATGATCCAGCGGATTCCTCAGTATGTCCCGCAGATAATCCCACAAGTCATTCCACAGATAATTCCACAGATAATTCCACAAGTAATTCCACAGTACATTCCTCAGGTGATTCCTCAGGTGATCCCTCAAGTGATCCCTCAGCACATTCCTCAGTATGTCCCACAGTACATCCCACAGGTCATCCCGCAGTATATGCCACAGCCGGTTCCACAGGTGAGTGATGCTCCATCTTTTTTTTTTTTTTTTTGCTTTGCCATTTTAAAGAAATGGGGGTAGGAGTGCTGGGGGAGCTGGAGAGGTAGGGCAGGGGGGCACCTGCCACCAGATTGGCCCTCTAAAGGGTGTGCACATACAGTGTGGTGGTCCTGGTGCCAATGCTTTGCACCGTAGGCCAAGCTTATTAGTGTGCCAACTGACTGTTCGGTAGCTAACCATGCACCTGGGTTTCCCCCCATCTTATGATCTGGGCCCTCAGTGAAGCCTAATTCACCTTAATGGTGGCACTGGAACTGCCTGGTGCACGACAGAAATGTGACTGAGTCTGGAAAAATATTTAAGAAGCAACAAAAGTGGAAACTAAAAAGAAAATAAGAGCAGCCATGTGGTGAGAAGGTGGCATGTAGTGGCATCTGCTGCTCACCTCAGTTCTTTTGTCGAGTGAAAATTTGACCAAAGTGCTTTTAGGGTCACCACAGACTGGGAGAGTCCTGGCACAAAGGGAAAAAAAAATGGACTGGTAAATCGCTCAGGGGGTCCTCTCTTACAGACAGAGCAGAACAATCCTTACTGGGATGAAGATGGCAGAAACTGGAAAATAAAGACCACCCACAGTGACCACCTGACATTTGTGGCTTTGTGATTTGTGGGAGGGTGAGGTTAACAGTAGAACACTGTGGCACTCACTGACCTTACGTCCTGAGTTTGAATCCTGTGCCTTTGTGAACTTTGCCAAAAGTGTCTGAGCCCATTGTCCTGGCAGCATCAGTGTGGCATTTGCAGGTCTTCGCCTGACTGTGCCAGCTTTGCTGCACTGTGCCCTCCTCTTTTTCAGCTCTCTCTGGTGATATTTTGTAATAGAACACCACTTTCTTATTACATTTGACCAGCTGAAGTACCCGGCATTGCCTCGTTACGTTTGTAGAGTGGCACAAGGAAAGAAAGCAAAGGTTTGTGTGTTTTTAAAATGGAGACCCTGGTGTTATTGCTGGCTGCCCCTACATCAACGTCTCAGCTCTCGTGAGTCGAGAGTTTCTTCTTTTTGGGTCCAAGTGAATTTCAGAATTGTGGTAACTCGTCGCTGATCTGTCACCGTGAAGGTCCTCTTAGCGCTCGGTGCGCAGCTTGTAGTGTTTAAGTTACGAGGACAAGCCGTCAAAGCAGAGCTAAGCCCTTTGATTCTCCTTCGTGTTGTCCTGCCCTTCCACTCTCGGGCGACTCTCACCCAACAACTCCCTGTCAAAGCGCACGACCCTCCATTTAATATCCCAGTCGATAGGCGCAGCGCGCCGCGTAGTCCTCGCAAGTGAAATTACGTACCGCTCACTTTGTCTGCAAATCTGTCTTCGTTCTGTCCGGATGTGACACTTGCTCTGAGCCAGCAGGTGGCACTGGTGTACCATACAGGGAGAAAAAACAATTGGGACCGCAAGGCGGACATTTTGGCCTCCAAAGTACTCAGTTTGGTCAATAGGATACTGGAGATCCACAATGAAAAATGTGGTCCGTCAAAGGGTGGCTGTACAGGGGACTGACAGATATATTAGATTTTACTAGATGTGCTGCGCGGCTCCGCCCACGTTGAAGTGAAATAGTACAAACTTGAAAAATCAATAAAAAAATTAATTCTGACCAAGTGGAAGGTGGGAACGCTACAGTGTAAAACGTCGCCTCTGTGTCTGATCGTGTTGAACACTAATGGGAGAACGTCCCCCGCGTGGGGAGAAGAGCACATTGAGCTCCGATCTCTCTCTCTCAAAAACGTCAAACGTTACTCCTTAACAATCTGTAGATGATGATAATGTCTGCTGAAAAAAACAGGTATCGCTAAATAAGAGGAGGCCATGAACACTCCAACACGTGGCGACAGGTATAGCGACTGGAACAGAGGCTGGCGCGTGAGTGAGGCGGGGACGCCCGGCGCCCTAATCCCGAGGTCCCGCCCACATCCTCCTCTCCTCGGCCCACAGCCTCTCTCTCGGAGTCACGCTGGTAAATCGGTGCTACAAGCGAAATCTGATACTTAACGCGATGAGAGAAGTCGTGAAATCAACCAGAAATGTTCAAGCAAACTATAGAAAAAAACTCGATCTAAATCTGTTAAGTCGTTCTTTCATGAAAAGCGGAAAGACATATATTATATTATAATATGCAGGTTAGGTGCATTGGTGAGCCTAAATTGCCCTAGTGTGTGCTTGGTGTGTGTGTGTGCGCCCTGCAGTCGGCTGGTGCCTTGCCCGAGATTTGTTTCCTGCCTTGTGCCCTGTGTTGTCTGGGATAGGCTCCAGCAGACCCCCATGACCATGTAGATAGGATATAGCGGGTTGGATGGGTGGATCTTATTTTATATTATATCATATTATGGCCAGGCCACTCAGGGGCTTCAGAAAACCAATACTCAGAAATCAAATCCATTGCTGGAAAGTGTCTGGGTAGAGTTTGAATTTTCTCTCTTTGACTGTGTGGGCTTATCTATTTGCTTTGATACTTTATGTTATATAGATGGATGTGTAAGGCACAATATAATAAACAGATCACTGTGGAAGGTGCTATATAAAAGATGGATAGATAAAAGTGAAAGGCACTATATAACAGATAGATAGACAGACAGATAGATAGACAGAAGTGAAAGGCACTATATAAGAGATAGAGAGAAGAAGTGAAAGGCACTATATGCTAGATAGACAGACAGATAACTGAAGTCATCAAGAGTGACACCCCTCCACCTGGATGTCACTAAAAGGTGATTTTGGCTTTTAGCCGTATTTGTGACTGCGATTGGCCTGACCAAGTGGATGTCCACCGCCAGCAGGGGGCACTCTAACGCATCTTCTGTCTTCTGTCCCCACAGCCTGTGCCAGTGCCCTATGACCCCGTTGTGGTAAGTTATTCAAATCTTCTTTATTGTGCCACATAAGGCCCGTGCGCTGTAGGATGAAGCTGGCCCAGTAGAAAGTGAATTAAACACCAAAAACAAGGAACGAGATATAAAGAACTAATCTGTAAAGTTTAAAAATGTCCTGAGAATTCATATTTATATTTAACAGTGTATTCCTTTGTTTCTGTGTGTTATGTCACGTATGTCACATGTTAATATTCATGACTGTTTGGCTGCTTGTCTTGCGATGTCCTCCCACTGTGAAGGCCAAGATGAACCTGAAGAGCCTGGCATCTGAGTTTCCTTTGGCGATGACCGTCCCTTTTTTTCTAATTCATATTAATGTCACCAATTCTGATTACGTTAGTAAAGCTGGTGAAGTTCTCAGATGGCACTAAAATTGGAGAGATGGCAGACACCGAGGAGGCAATTCAGAAAGACTTGGATGAGCTTCAGGACTGGGCCGCCACTCAGAAAATGGAGTTTAATGGAGAGAAGTGCCAAGTACCCCACTTGGGCCTGCAGGGACATCAGGTACAGACACAAGATGGCAGACACTGAGCTACGGGAAGGAACCTTTGAAAAAGATTTGGAGGTTTATGTGGCCTCTGCATTTTCATCATGTAAGCCATGTTCAGAAATAACATAAATGGCGAATTAAACGTTAGATTCTCTCATTTAAAGTGTTGTGTAAATGAAGGGACGCGCTTGGGCCATATGACACACTGGTGACACCACATCTGGAGTTCTGTACTCTACAAATAAATAAAAAGACATAGCAGAGAAGAGCAGCCAGGGGCATCATGGCGTCATACTGTGACAGGACCACAGAGCTAGAGGTGTTCAGCGTGAGCAGAGGAGACAGCGTGGGGACCTCATGCAGGTCTTCTGAATCCTCAAACACATCGATAGTGGAGATCTGACCAAATCAACTTAACGGTGAATCAACTTAAGTCAAGGACGCCAGTGGAAGAGCATTTAGGACTGAAGCCTGGAAGAACGTCTTTGCTCAGGTAGTTGTGGGAATCGAGAAAGAGAAATTGCCAAGACATGGAGGTGAAGCAGAAACCTGGACAGCCCTTCGAGAAGGTTCTGGATGAAATCTTAGCTACTGGCTTAACAAGCGAGTGACAAATGGCCTCCTCTCATTGGCCGGATGTTCATATATAATTCAACGTGTGCCAGGATCACAGAGTTCAAGGTGTTCAATGTGAGCAGAGGAGACAGCGTGGGGACCTCATCCAGGTGTTCTGAATCCTCAAACACATCGATGAAGCAGATCCACCCAAATCCTTTCAACTGAATGGAGAATCGCAGACTGGAGGACACCAAACTGAGAGAGCATTTGGGCCCAAAGCTGGGAGGCACTTCTTAATGCAACAAACTAGAGAGACATGGAGGTGAAGAGGAAACCTTTAAGAAGGACCAGGATGAGAGGCGATTAGCTAAACAAATGAGTCTGATGGACTGGAGGGTCTCCTCTCGTTTTCTGAAGTTGCTTTTCATTTTGTGTTTTTTGTGCCATCACTCCCACTCATTGCGTGTCTCTCCTTCTGTTCAGAATGTTCCTTTTGTCGGCTACGATGGCTACGCCGGAAATGGAGGGGTGAGTAACATGTCTCTGAACGATACCCTGAACAAGCCCCCCAGCCATTATCAAGCCCACTTATACCAGTTTAGGGTCAAGGGCAGTGGAGACCCCTAGGAGGACGGGTTTATCTCCAGGTACGAGACCACTCATCAGTTTGTGCAGTGTGCCTGTCCTGGGGACCCGCAGTGTGGGGAGAACATGCGGACTCTACACAGACAGTGACCAGGAGGGGATCAGAGGACCCTGGGGGCAGCAGTGGCTTACTGTGCTCTATGTGACACAACGGTGGGCAAAGCTAATCGAGAAGCAGCGGGTGTAGACGGGGAGACCTCAGGGTGGTTCACAGTGAGGGTAACAAGCCATGCAGGCAAATGGCACTCTTTGAAGGAAGAGATTAGAAAACCAGGGACCTTAGAGTCACTGTGTCACACTGGACACACGGGCTGCATGTCACTCAGGGTCATCTTAGCAGCATCATAGGCCCCCCAGGCAAAGTCGAGCACTGGGGCCCCTGTTTTAATAGCAAAACAGAAACATACGTAGGCATCAGAAAAAAATGTGTGCCCCTATGCACCTGGGGCCACCAGTCAGTGCCCATTGTGCCCTTGTGTTAAGACGGCGCTGATGTCACACCCAGAGGATGTCACATTACACCACCAATGACACGACTTGGTGACGACTCTTCATTGGCATGTCCAACGTATTGGGGCACTCGTTGAATTTTATACACGTCTCCACCTGGGTGTCCACGTCACGTCCAACTCGCCCAGCCGTCCACACGTCCTTCATTAATCAGCCTGTCAATTCAAGCCCACTTCAGTCCACTAATCAATCGACGTTTCAGTCCTGCTTTCCATCCATCCGCCTGCCCATTCACCCTTTCATGAATTCATTCACTGATGTATCCCTCAGTTCATTCCTCCTTCCCCATCCATCTGTTGATCCCCATTAATCTTCTCATCACTTTACATGGACGTCTGTCTATCAACTAACACATCTGTCCATTCATTTATCCAACCATCCATGTATCCTTCAATGCATCCATCCGTGTTCTAATTCTTCCCATCAGTCTACTCATCCCTCTACATGTCCATCCATCCATCCCTATAACCGTTTATCAACACTTCTACCTCTCCATAGAACATTCCATTCATCCACCCATCCAGGTGTCCTTCAATGAGTGCTTCCATGAATCCATCTATCAATTCATCCACCCTTCAGTCCACTTACTTCTCCACCCGTGACTCCATCCATCCATTCATCAATTAATGTTTCAATATTTTCCTTTTCATTCACCTTTTTCATGCATTCACTGATTCATCTCTCCATCTGTTCATTCTTCCTTCCACCCAGCCTTGCACATATCCACAGACATCCCCATCCATCCATGGATTATTCAGTGCGTCCTTCCCTCTGCTGACCCCCAATCATGTCATCTGTCACCCTGCGTGTCTCTCCATACAACTCTTTATCTTTACCTCCACCAATGCATGCACTCGTTCATTCATCCACCCATTCGTGATTCCTTCAGTATACCCATCCATCCATGCCTTGAGCCGGGGAAAGGCGCTATATAAATATAAAATGTATTATTATTTTTATTTTCTGATCCCTTTCATCATCAGTTAATTTATTGTTCTACGTGTCCCTCCACCCCACAGTCATTTATCCATCCTTCCACCTGCCCATCACCCAGTACACTTGTTCATTCAGTCGTTCACTCACTCTTCCCATCTATCCATCCATGCAGCTCTCCACCTTCCCATTTATCTGTCCATCCTGAAGTCCTTCCATGCGTTCATCCATGAATTCCTCCTTCCATTCCTCCTCCCTCATTCATTGCTCCATCTCTCTGTCCCATCCATCTTTTCAACTTGCACTTGATAACCTCAGTGGTATGAACAGGGGGTCCGTGTGTCTCACCTTCTGCCTCAGACAGGTGGTCTGTGCGAGTGGAGGGTCCCCTGAGCTCCTTGAGGCAGGAGATGGAGGGCTGGGCGGGGACGTCCACGTCTTTGTATTTCTGGTTCAGACGGCGACTGCCTGAGATGTTCCACCAACTGACCCCGATCTAAACTCTGCTCTGTTTCAGACCTCTCCATATTACGGATTTGAGGGGTACGGCGGTTACGACGGATTCAGTGGAGGTGGCAATGGAGGGGTAAGTGGCCTTAAAGGAAGGACAATTCTGTGTTTGTGGTCTTGTGCTTATCTGTCCATCTTGTCATGAAGATCACAATGATGACATATGGACGGGGCAGGCTGATGCCCATAAAATGACAGGTATTTTTGGGACTTTGTGTTCCATTTGAGGGGTACAATCCCTCAGGTGTGCCATGGCTGGGGGGGTGGGTCTACTCCCCTAATGGACTCTTTATAATATGGAGGAGCCCATGCGATATGCTAATGTACTGTGGGCAGCCACCTGAGGGGTAGCGCCACATCTGTCCCTTGTACTAGAACCCTTAGACAACCAATTCCTGTCCTCGTCAATGGCTGTAAACATTCAGAAGGTTGTAAAATGGCAAAAAGATATGTCATGTAAGCTGACACTGTAATTGGGGGTCCTGAAGGGTCTGAGCCAATCCTGGCAGTACTGGGCATGAGGGGCAACAGCCAGTTTAGAGTGGTCAGCTAAATGAATCTGCATGTGAGAAAGAAAAACCAATGGAGACGCAGGAAGAACATGCAGACATCACACAGACACCAGTCAGGGGCACAACTGGAACCCAGGATGTGGGATCGGTGAGGTGTGTGTGTGTGTGTATATAAATATAGTGTCACAGGAGGCTGGGGGGGGGGGGGGGGCGACCGCCCTGGTGGCTTTGGCGGAAGTGCTGGGGGAAAAAGACCAGGGACACCCGGAATGCTTCTGGGTGTGCAGCCGCCACACTGGGGAGTGCCGGCGGAAGATAGTCTGGAGGCACCTGGAGCACATCCGGGTGGGGATAAAAGGGGCCGCCTCCCTCGATTCGATGGCTGGAGTCGGGAGGAGAGAGAGAGCGAGCGAGAGAGAGAGAGAGAGAGAGAGAGAGAGAGAGAGAGAGAGAGAGAGCGCGATTATGATTAAACGTGTGCTGGGTGAGCCTTCGCTGTCCGCTATTTGCTATTATACAGTATAGTACTGTATATACAGCAGTTATAAACCATTTTGATCTTTAGTTTTACTTGCAGACTCACTCCCCAACCTGTAGCATTGTGTCAAACTTGTGAATTTCAGTCTAATACCCACTCCATCTTGCACGTGTAAGAAGCCTGATGATCTACTGGAGCCACTGAAAGACGCTATATAACAACAGCCGGAATGTACTGAAGGTGTCGCCCTGCTGACGCGTGTCTTTGTTCTTCCCACAGGCTGGCGGATTTGTCCCGTACGCAAAGAGAGCTTCTCGTTATGTAAGGACCTGCTTTTTATTTCTCCTCTTCTTCTTCTTCGAGTGGCGTAGCTAGGGGCGGGCGGAGGAGACAGTCCGCCCCGCATCCGGACATTTTTGGGGGCTGCATTATTTGCCAAAAGGCTCAATATAATTCGTGTGTAAGCAGCAGGGTTCAAAAAAAAATATCACAAATTCTCTGATTTTTATCCATAAATAATTTTCAGACTGTCCTGTGCGACGGCACCAGACACAGCAGTTGAAATCTATGAGGCAATAACATAAATAAACAAACATTACACCGATGAGAATTTCTAGGAAAATAAACAACTAACGGAGAACGACTAATTTACAATTTATAATTTCGTTTCTTTATTAATCCTTATGCGTTCTTGCTCATCGCCACCTATCACTTGTACACTGCACTACTTCTGGTTTTCGCAGCGTAATTGAAGATGTGAGTTCCAAAATCTGCTAATTACACCTTTTGATAAAATTTAGTGAATTGTGACATTTCATGCAGTTGGTCATGCGCCGAAAATATGTTTGAGCTTCAAAACCTGCTAATTGCAACAGTGTAGCGCTATAGTTTTAGGGATTTAGTTTAAAAATCTGCTAAGTACGGACCCAGATTTTCCTATTTATCTCCAAAATGTATCTTTTGTACTTAGCTGATTTTGGAACTGAGCTCTTCAATTATATTAAACTAATAATTAGAACACGGCTTATCAGGGCTAGTTGATTATAAACAATTATATGTGAAAAATGATTGCTGTTTCTCTATATATGGATGAATCTATGAAAAATGTATCTTAATTTTTCTATATACGTCATTTTAATTTTCTGCTTAAATAGGTTAACATATTCAGCCATGTTGGAAGGCGGCAAATTGAAGCCCCGCCCTGCCCTGAGCGGCACGAACTCCTAGCTACATCACTGTCTTCTTCTTTATCTTCTTCTTCTTTAAGTTTTCATCCTCCTTTTTGTGTGACGCGCGCTTGTTCTGCTATCCTGTTCCATTTAAGTGACATGCCACGCGCGTGGTCCCGTGGGCTCGTCCTCGTGAAGGCGTAGTGGTGGCTCTGAGGCCAGAGATCTGCACTGGCAATCGGAAGGTTGCCGGTTCGAATCCCGTAAATGCCAAAAGGGACTCTGCTCTGTTGGACCCTTAAGCAAGGCCCTTAACCTGCAATTGCTGAGCGCTTTGAGTAGTGAGAAAAGCGCTATGTACATTGCAAGGAATTATTAACCTCAGAGAGGTCAGTAATTCTTCAACTCTTTTGTCAAAGTCGCCCTTTGCACCCTTGTTGAGGAGTTGCGTGGGGCTGTTGTGGATTTGGAGGAGCCCAAAATGCATCACTAGTGGAGAGTGGGGGTCAGATGGTCGCGATGAAGTCTCCTCCTCTGGCCGTCCGCTCAGTTCGTTCATTCGGATTCCGGCGCAGTGCCCGCGGCGCGTGACCCGCTTTAGTGACCCAGCCTGCCTGGTACCTTATAGCTTAATTAATGAATTAATTAATTGTTTATTTACAAGCCAAAATTAACCCACATTACACATACGCAATAAAATATGCCTTCCCTGTGATGAATGTCAATTTACTGTACGTCTACATGTTGAGAAAATGTTACAGAATTAGACCGACATTAATAAAGTCCGTCAGTCCCCGCCTCCCGCGGCCTCTCTGAACGTCCGTAGCGATCTTGAATGTCGCCGGTGGTCCCGTCGCTGGATTTGCTGGCTGTGCAGCTGCGTTGTGCTGAAGGGAATGTGAAAGCAGGCGAGACAAGATGACAAGCAAACCTTTACGTTTTATTAGCTGGCGGCACGAAACATTTCGGTGCGGACTCAAAAGTCAGTGACACCCCGCCGCTAGCTGTCCTCTTAAATGTAAAAGGTGCCACAGTGGCCCTCCAGACCGCTGCCGTAAGGGTCCCTTAGAGCGCCTTTCCCCAGGAAGAACTTTGATTTATTTATAACCCTAACCCTGAACAGATCAGAGCAGCTTGGTGGAAACCCAGCGACTTCCTCATTTCAAAAGGACTTCTGCTGCACAAGCGTAATAATAAATAAATTACATTTACATGTCGCTTTTCTCGCTACTCAGAGGGCTTTACATAGACACCTGGGTGATTACATTACAGCGCCTACGCCCACCACCCATTGGCACACCCGAGCTTCTCTCTCTGTCTGTGGAGAGAGTGACTTGGGCAATGCGGCAAATGACAAAATCCTAATGTTTAGAAATGTCACATCTCAAAAGGGAACACAAATCATGAATCGGCACAGACGACCCCCCAATTCTAAAGAATGGGAATTGAGAATAGGAGGCGGAGGAGGAAGAGTCTTGGAGCATGCGCAGATTACTGCGCGTTGCTGCACTCACCACACAACAAACCACCCGGATTGGGACCCGAGTGTAGTGGGTGACACCTCAGCACCATACTGAACAGTGGGAGGGTTTTTTTTTTGTTGTTTTTTTACAGTGCCAGTCCTGCCACCAACCCCCGAGTTTTCCCTGCAAGTTGGACGACCTGCTTGTAGGGCTTGGTGCAGATTAACGTCACACTCAGGACGGAGCAAGATCAAAAATCATCATCATCATCATCATCATCATCATTGTCCTGTTCTTTGGGTTCTGTGATATGATTCCAATACAGTTAAACGTAACACAGAAATAGTTATCCGTCTATCCATCCATCCATCCATTATCCAACCCGCTATATCCCAACTACAGGGTCACGGGGGTCTGCTGGAGTATTTAAAGAAAACTTTACTAATTCAGTTATCAAGTGCTTCACTTACAGGTCAGATATCCATTCCCGTTAATTCATTTTTAGGGATCATCCCCAATTTACAATAAGTAAACATAAACTGTAATATAAGGGGAGTGTTTGAAAATGACTTATCTTGACAATCATCATCATCATCATCATCATCATCATCATCATCTCTAAATACAACCAAACCACCAAAAGTCACTTCTGGCTGAGCTTTGTATGTCACATATTGAAATATGGCGAGAGGTCAACGTCATGTCACACGTTTATGTTTTCAGATGGCAAAGTTAGCTCCAAATTGTCCCACTACGACTTGGAACGGCATTCACGTGAAATGTCTTTGGAAATAAGTCCCATTGCACAGAAATGCAAGACGAACTTCAAATCTACAACACGAGGCCACCCATCGCGTGTCAAAATGAAGCCCAGACATGCATCTACGGTGACAAGTGTGTTATTCTTACCTAAAACACTTGAAATGCATTCAGTCTGTTTAGCTTATGAGGTGTAGAGTTTAGCAGGAAGCCCTTAATTCTGAAGCGTCACGGAGCCCACCCCGGCAACATGTCCTTTGTCCCCGGTGAGGTCATTAGAAAGAGAGAAGGCGCCAGTGGTCACGTATCTTCGTGTCTTTTACTAAAGTTCTTCCAATTTTTTTCTTTCAAGGGGAACGGATTTCTACCTCACAGCAGGAGGAGCCACCGTGTGAGTATTTCTTTTTATTCCTTTTTATTTCTTTTAATTTCTTTCTGTTTCTTTGCTGCCTTTATATCCCCGCCCCCCCCGACTCCGCCCACTCCCGTCACCCCACGCGCCCCGCTACACGACTCTCCTTCAGAGCCGAAAGTCTTTCCGTGATGTCACGGGCTGTGTGGCCCCCTAGTGACAGAAGTGGGGTACTGCAAGCGACAGGGTGGCGCTATATATGACGTAATCGACAGGTCAGCCCCCTCCATTTCTTCTGTTCCCCCTCATGTGCTACTTTTGCAGCCTTATCTCGCTTACTGAAATAAATGAAAACAAGTCCACTGTTCCTGTAAAACACATTCAGCTTGTGCAGACTATAAAAAGGCGCTATAAATGACAAAACTGACAAATCAACCCACCCGCCACTTCCTGTGTTACCCCTGATTTGCTGTTTCTACAGCCTGATGTACAATAAATGAAAGCAAGTCACCTACTCTTCCTGTAAAACTTTGTCACTTGGAGTGCACTATAAAGGACACTATAAAGGGGACAGTTCAACCCCCTCCCTTCTTACCCATTTCATGTGTCACCTTGGGGGGGCATCCCTTCAAATTGTCTTGTTGCAAGACCTTTAGGGGCCAACTATTGTACAGCAGCCCCGGAGCAGTTTCCAGGTTGAGGGTCCTGCTCAAGGCCCCAACAGAGTAGAACCCTCCTGGCAGTAACGGGATCTGATACCAGTGCAGATCCTGAGCCACCGAGCCACCTTTAGGTGGCATACGCTACAATAAGAGGCTATAAAGGCCAAGCTGGCATTCAACACCCCCATTTCCTGTGTTACCCCATAAGCATTACTTCTACCACTGGAGCTCCTTTTCTAAATCAAATTAAAACACGTCGATTGTAAAACACCTTCCTTTTGTACTTGGCATGAAAAGGCGCTATAAACGAGACAAAGCTGTTAATTCAACACCATCAGATGTCATCCACTGAGCGCACCACATCACCCACCTGGCATCACTTCCTCCAAAAAATGAAAACTGGCCCACCATACTTGTAAGACGCTATAAAAAGGTGCTATATAGTAAAAGACAAGGCTCCGCACTGCCTGTGTGACCCTGAGTGTGTCACTCTGCACAGACAGGTGCACCACCTGTGCAAATGTTAAAGCAAACAGAAGAGACAGCAGCCAGAAAGTGTGCTGGAGTTTGGGGTGGAAAGGCGCTATATAAAGCTGAGTTGCCCGTTCATGGTGATTGTTATTTAGATTTGGTCCAAACATGTCTCTGCCTCACTTTTGTGTTACTTCATTCAAGTGTTTCTGGGCAGACTAAAGGATCCTAATAACTATTCTTTATTTTTTTTTTTTTCTGTTCTTCTCTTCACAGTTAATGAGTTATTTGTGAGGCGTGAACATTTTCTGCAGGTGAGAATTTCAAGGTGGGCTGAGCTACGGGGTGACGGTGCCCCTCATGAAAGTCTCATCGGGGGGCATCACATAATCTGCTCTGAGCTTTGCACACCAGAGTGGAGACGACGTCTCTCAGGGTAGGAGGCACATTCCGGTCAGGATGGCTAATCTTTAAATACCTCCCTCCATCTTATTGCCTGTTTATCCATTTGAGGCTCACGAGGTTGTGTGCTGCCTCTTCCATCGCCATCAGGGGGCAAGGTAGGACTGGGGGGGCTGCCAGGTCATCTCATTGTGACACTTAAGTGGATTCACATAAAGAAACTTGAAGGGCTGTTTGTTTTGGTGGGCTCTCAGCCCCTGGACCTGCTTCAGCTCTCATCTGCTGTTTCTTCCAGGTGTGAGCGAATGTGCGGAGATGCTGGCGTCCCATCCGGGTCTGGTCCTTGCTTTCCCACTTTTGGTCCCTCGCACCCTGGACCTGATAAATGGGTCCTGAAACTTTGCTGTCTTTTTTTTTTTTGTTTGGGCAGGTCTGGCCAGTAGGTGGCACCATCACTCACACTGGTGTGCCAGGTGGCTTGAGACTACCTGGTGGGGTGGGTGCCATTCAGGGTTTCTTATGCTTTATTAGTCACTAGCCATGTCACCTGTCACTGAAAGGGAATAGAAATCATTGAAAACATTTGATATCTCCTGCCTCTCTAGACCGGTGAGCACGTTCTGATAAAGTCTGCTCCTCTGGACTCATTTCGAGGGGCTTTGCTCGGCTCCTGTCTACTTTTATACTCCCCGTCTCTGATGGCGACTCCCAGCGCGCCTCCTCAGCCTTCACTCCTCCTGGGGGGTCTCATTCACTCGCACTTCCTTCATCAATTGTGTCACCAAAGCCAAACTGACCAATCAGATTGTGCAGAGGACCAGGACACACCCACAGTCCTTAGCATTTTATTATACAATAGGTGACTCTTACAGAACTGCCATCTAAAACGTGAATGACCAGAAAACAGGAGATGAAAAATATTTTGCTACATAATAAATATTACATGTTAATTTTTATTAATATTTAATAATATGTTGACATATTTAAATATTGTTTTTCCCCAAGAATATTTTTATTGGATGGATCATTGATTGCTTTTAATATTTTTATGTAAACACACTTCTATAGTATGGGCATGTATGGGCACAGCGGGTAGAGCTGCTGCCACACAGCTCGGGGACTTGGGTTCAAATCTTGCCCTGCTCAGGGTCAGTGAAGGGTTTGCCGGTGTCCTGCTGGAGGAATATTTTAAACAAAGTGATATACAAGTGAACACAATGTAAAATAACAGACATATGATAGGTCAGCACAATCACTTTGATGTGTCACAAAGTATGCTTCTGTCCCTTTTTATTTGTTCATTTATTGTTCTTTGAATGTAATGCTGTCACTTTCACCCATCAAAGCTGAGGGGGCGGGCTCTAGCGAGTGCTGTGTTTTGATTGGTGAGTGGATGGCTGTGCTTTGCTGAACTTGGGACTCCTGGGATTCAAAGCTGCGACAGCGCGCGTCAGACACGAGTGTAAGTAAAAGTTACCCACAATTCCTGTGCGAAGCAGCGACTTTAATTCTGTAAACTCCGAATTCATCATTAGGTGGCGTCAGAAGTGTCTGCTGTAAATGTGGCGTTTGGTGGCAGAAGGCTGAAGTCCGCTGTACCGATGGCTCACCAATCAAAACCCAGCACTCGCTAGAGCCCGCCCTCTCGGCTTTGACGAGGTAAAGTGACAGATTCAAATTCAGGCTGCGCACTTCGTGTTGTTTACAGTCATGCCACCCTGAATACGCCCGATCTTGTCCGATCTCGGAAGCTAACCAGGGTCGGGCTCAGTTAGTACTTGGATGGTAGATCGCCTGGGAATACCGAGTGCTCTAAACATCCGTCCTGGGTATGACGTTAATCTTCATCCATCTCTGCATGTATGCCTTCCAGCCTGCAAGGAAAAACTTGGGAGTTGGTGGCAGAATTGGCACTCCAGCCACCATAAAATACCTCCAACTGTTCCACTCCATCTGAACTCGTGTGGCGCTGGGGTGTCACCTGTCACATGGCTGCACTCGGGTCCTAATCTGGGGATCCTGAGTTGGTTTGTCGTGTGGTGGGTGAGGCAATGCGCTGTATCAGTGTGCGCTCCTAGTGGCTGGCTGGCTGGCACTTCATGTTGCGTTTGGAGGAATAAATATTACGATACATAAAAAAAGTAAATAAACACATAAATAAAGAAGCAACAAAAAACCTATTCCGTGACACATTTATTTACGCTCACATTCCGTGGTCTTTTGTTTATTGATTGTCACATTTCATAGTACTTTTATATATTTGAATATTTATTAATTTATTTATTTTTGTCCATAAACGTGAGGATGTCAGATTAAATGATTAGGAATAGCAGGAGGATGACAAACTCAACAACCTGGCGCCAACTGTCCTAAACAGTTCTTGTTCCCTGTAACTAGAAGTGACAGAGGCATCAGATTACGTCAGTAATGTCTGCCACTGAAAGTCCCCGAAAACACTCGTGTAGTGCGACACAGCGTTAATATGCCACCATCTTAAGTTGAGTTTGTGAGACTGTTCACCTGCTGATGGACTGGCGTCCTGTCCAGGGATTGTCCCAGCCTTGCGCCCTCTGCTTGTTGGGATGGCTACAGCTTTCCACGACCCAGCGGGATTGAAAAGGGATGGATGGGTGGACTTTAACTTCTTCTTTCGGCTGCTCCTGTTAGGGGTTGCCACAGCAGATCATCTTCTTCCATATCTTCCTGTCCTTGTCATCTTGCTCTGTCACCTCTATCACCTTCATGTCCTCTCTCACCACATCCATTAACCTCCTCTTAGGCCTTCCTCTTCTCCTCTTCCCTGGCAGCTCTATCCTTAGTATCCTTCTCCCAGTATCCTCAACATCTCTCCTCTGCACATGTCCACACCAGAACAATCTCACCTCTTTGACTTTGTCTCCCAACCATCCCACCTGAGCTGACCCTCTAATGTCCTCATTTCTAATTCTGTCCATCCTCGTCACCCCCAATGTAAATCTTAGCATCTTTAACTCTGCCACCTCCAGCTCTGTCTCCTGTGCCACTGTCTCCAGCCCATATAACATAGTTGGTCTCGCTACCATCCTGTACACCTTCCCTGTCACTCTTGCTGATACCCGTCTGTCACAAATCACTCCTGACACTCTTCTCCACATTGCCTGCACTCTCTTCTTCACTTCTCTTCCACACTCCTCGTCACACTGTACTGTTGATCCCAAGTATTTAAACTCCTTCACCTCCCCTCATCCTCACCATTCCACTAACCTTCCTCTCATTCCCACACGTGTATTCTGTCTTGGTGGTCCTACTGACCTTCATTCCTCTCCTCTTATATGTCCACCTCTCCAGGGTCTCCTCAACCTGCAGATCACAATGTCATCAGCAGACATCACAGTCCATGGGGACTCCTGTCTAATCTCGTCTGTCAGCCTGTCCATCACCATTGGAGATAACAAAGGCCTCAGAGCCGATCCCTGATGTAATCCCACCTCCGTCACTCCCACCGCAGACCTCACCACAGTCACACTTCCCTCGTTTATATCCTGTGCCACTCTTACGTACGTCTCTGCCGCTCCCGACTTCCTCATCCAACACCACAGCTCCTCTCAGTCACCCTGTCATTTTCTTTCTCCAGGTCCACAAAGACACAATGCGACTCCTTCTGTTCTTCTCTCTAAACTTCTCCATCAACATCCTCAGAGCAAACATCTCATCTGTGGTGCTCTTTCTTGGCATGAAACCATCCTGCTGCTCACTAATCATCACCTCCCTTCTTAACTGAGCTTCCACTACTCTTTCCCATAACTTCATGCTGTGGCTCATCAGTTTTATCCCAGTGTAGTTATTACAGTCCTGCACATCCCCCTTATTCTTAAATATCGGCCCACCAGTACTCATCTTCTCCACTCCTCATCATCCTCTCACTTTCCAAGATTCCATTAAACAATCCTGTTAGAAACTCCACTGCCATCTCTCCTAAACACTTCCATGCTTCCATAGGTATGTCATCTGGACCAACGTCCCTTCCATTCTTCATCCTCTTCATCACTGTCCTTTCTTCCTCCTTGCTAATCCGTTGCACTTCCTGATCTCCACATCATCCAATCTCTTCTCTCTCTCGTTCTCTTCATTCATCAGCCTCTCACAGTCCTCTTTCCATCTGCTCCACGCCCTCTCCTCTCTTGTGAGTCTGTTTCCATCTTTATCCTTTATCACTCTAACCTGCTTCACATCTATCCCAGCTCAGCCCCTCTGTGTAGCCCACTGGTCCTTTTCTCCCTCCTTAGTGTCCATCCTCTCATACAACTCATCATACACCTTTTCTTTTGCCTTCACCACCTCTCTCTTCACCTCACCTCCTTGTACTCTTGTCTACTTTCTGCATCTCTCTGACTATCCCACTTCTTCTTTGCCATCCTCTTCCTCTGTATCCTCTCTTGTATTTCCTTATTCCACCACTAGGTTTCCTTTTCCTCTTTCCAGATGTCATGCCAAGCACCCTTCTTGCTGTCACCCTTACTACATCTGCTGTGTGGTGACTCTTCACTGCCACCCAGTGCCAGTCTCACCTCCTCCTCCCTAAACTCAATCTTGCGGTCTTCCTTTTTCAACTTCCACCATTTGATCCTTGGCTCTGCCCTCACTCTCTTCCTTTTCTTGATCTCCAATGTCATCCTACAGACCACCATCCTATGCTGCTTTACTACACTTTCCCCTGCCACCACTTTGCAGTCTTCAAACTCCTTTAGATCATCTCTTCTGCATAGGATGTCATCTACCTGTGTGCATCTTCCTCCACTCTTGTACGTCACCCTGTGTTCCTCCCTCTTCTTAAAATACGTATTCACCACAGCCATGTCCATCCTTTTGGCAAAATCCACTATCCACTGACCTCCTTCATTCCTCTCTTGACACCATACCTACCCATCACCTCCTCGTCTCCTCTGTTCCCTTCACCAACATGCCCATTGTAATCTGCTCCAGTCACCACTTTCTGTTCATCACTTCCTCCAACTCACTCCAGAAATCTTCTCTCTCACCCACTGCACACCCAACTTACAGTGCATATGTACTAACAACATTCATCATCACACCTCCAATGTCCAGCTTCATAATCATTACTCTGTCTGACACTCTTTTCACCTCCAAACACTCTTGACGTGCTGTTCCTTCAGAATAACTCCTACTCCATTTCTCCTCCCATCCACACCATGATAGAACAATTTGAATCCCCCTCTGATCTACCTGGCCTTACTCCCCTTCCATTTAGTCTCTTGAATGCACAATATATCAACCTTCCTTCTCTCCATCATATCTGCTAACTCTCTCCCACTCTTCAAAGTTCCTACCCTAAGTTCCACTCTCTTTACTTTCCTTCTCTCCTCCTGCCTCTGGACACGTCCCCCCGCTCTTCTTCTCCTTCTTCTTCTTCGGCCAACAGTAGCCCAATTTCTGCCAGCACCCTGTTTGCTAACAGTACTGGTGGCAGTCGTTGTTAACCCGGGGCTCGACCGATCCAGTAGGGAAATTTGTATTGTTGTCAGCATATTGATTTGGCAAAATTTTACACCGGATGCCATTCCTGACGTGACCCTCCCCATTTATCCGGGCTTGGGACCCCCACGAAGAAACACACTGGTTTGTGCATCCCGTGTGGCTGGGTTGGATGGGTGGACTTTAACAACACGTTTATTTTATTTTTTTGCACGACAGCGCCATCTGCTGGGAGAGGGGAATCAAAGCCCTTAAAGTCTCAATACCGAGACGCCGCTGATGTGCGCAACCGTTTAGGAAAAAAGGAGTTGGCTACCGGCAATTGGTTCACTAAAAAATAAAATCAGAAGCCATAGATTTTCAATTACATCCATTTTATTTTATTTTAATCTTTAAGTGTGCTGTATCACTTTCAGTATATATAAAAGGTTGGTAAAAGCTGAGTGACAATACATACCTCGAGTAGGCTAGTGGAAAGTCTTGTTTTTTTGTTTTTTTTTTTTTTCCCAAATTGTTTTAGTTTCACTTTTTATTAGCAGTGATAACCCTGGTTCTTCTGCAGATCTAGACAGGAATAATTCTGACAAAATTAATGAAACAAATAATAACAATAATAACAATCTTCTTCTTCTTCTTCTTTCGGCTGCTCCCGTTAGGAGTTGCCACAGCGGATCATCTACGTTGTCCACATATTGACTTGGCAAAATTTTACACCGGATGCCCTTCCTGACGTATCTCTCCCCATGTATCCGGGCTTGGGACTGGTACAAAGAAACACACTGGTTTGTGCATTCCCTGTAGCGGGGGTAAATAATAATAATAAACTAAAATTATAAAATAAATGCGCAGATAAATTAATTGTGAAATGTAATAATAAAGAACTCAAAACAGAATGATATGAGAGTAAAATAATAATTAAACGTGTCACGAAAATATGAGGGCAGCCCGGTGGTTGTGCTGCTGCATCATAACTCCTCCCAGGGTTCTATATATATGTGTGAGTATGTGTGTGTGTGTGTGTGTGTGTGTGTATATATATATATATATATATACTGTATATATGTATATATAATCCACCCATCCATCCCTCCATTATCCAACCCGCTATATCCTAACCCAGGGTCACGTGGGTCTGCTGGAGCCAATCCCAGCCAACACAGGGCGCAAGGCAGGAAACAAACCCCGGGCAGGGCGCCAGCCCACCGCAGGACACACACACACACACCAAGCACACACGGGACAATTTACAGTCGCCAATGCACCTAACCTGCATGTCTTTGGACTGTGGGAGGAAACCCACGAAGACACGGGCAGGACTTGCAAACTCCACGCAGGGAGGACCAGGGAAGTGAACCCGGGTCTCCGTATATAAAACAGGAGGAGCAAAAGTAGGTTTACAGTTGTGAGAAGGCGAGGCCGGCCATTTGAGCGCTTATAAGAGTGTATCAAAGTGCGTTGTGCTATTGGGATATTCCTTTGAGTTAGTAAAGTTAATAAAGCTTTTGCAAAAATGATCAAATGCATGTCTTTTTCCATACGAACAACAGCGGAGTGGAGTTTGCATGTCCTCCCCGTGTCTGCGTGGGTTTTCCCCCACAGTCCAAAGACATGCAGGTTAGGTGCATTGGCGACTGTAAATTGTCCCTAGTGTGTGCTTGGTGTGTGTGTGTGTGTGTGTGCGCGCCCTGCGGTGGGCTGACACCCTGCCCGGGGTTTGTTTCCTGCCTTCCGCCCTGTGTTCGCTGGGATTGGCTCCGGCAGAACCCCGTGATCCTGTAGTTAGGATATAGCGGGTTAGATAATGGATGGATGGATGCATATATACATAAAACTTTACAAAATAAGAAAGCAGAACAAGTGGCAGTTATGTGTGAACCTTGAGAATTACTTCGATACCTTGCAGTTCCTTATTTCTATAGAACTTTTACACATTTTGAGAAATAATATTTCCAGTATTAAACATTCGCTTGGTGCGTCAGAGAATGAAAACGACGCATGCGCATTTCCAGGCTGTATATTCTCAGGTATTGGCGTTCATTTTCACAAAGCGTGTCGCGTTTGTCTTCATTATGTCATTTGGTAACAAGTTTTTTTTTTTTTTTAACAATGTTATTAAGGTGTTAGAATGTTTGTTAAAATGTCTCAAGCACACAGTAGGAATGAAACAGCTGAGGTTCATTTCATATTCAATCTCGCAATCTCAAACTCTACTTTTTTGTCTAACAGAAGTATAGTGAAGTAATTACACATTTTTATTGTTTTTATTTTCCAGAAAAGTGTATTTTATATATATATATATATATATATATATATATATATATATATATAATTATATATATATATGTGTGTGGAGTATGAGTATCATCTCAAGTCTAGTTAGGTTATCTATAGGAGGCCGGTGCTATTTAGTGCCTCGGCTCTCTATTTCTGTGTGCCCACCCTACAATGACCTGTCGTCCGGTCACGTGTTTGTTCCTGCTTGGGATCGAATTCCGCAACCATTTTCAAAATAAGCGTTTTTGGAGAATTGAGCATGGATGAAAGCTCCATTTCCGTTGTTCATCTGGTGTTTCGTCGGTAGAGCAGACTCGCGCAGCCCTCACTTTCCACACACCAATGAGCCGCGGCCAAACAACAGGACCAGAGGGCAAGAAAATGTCGTCGAGAATTACTGCAGATTCCCGCACGATTCGTTCTTTTCGAAAGGAGTCTTTTCAGTGAATCGTTTGTATCGATTCGGGAGCACAAAATACAAAATAACGAATTATCGGTGCTCAACGGAGTGCTGTAGCGCATGCGCGATGTCGCAGGTAGGCGTTTAAACCGCGTATGCTAATCACTTGGCTTTTGATTCTTTTGAGATGCGAGAATCTCTGCCTCTAATGATTATCTTGATCATCCAAAAGTACAAAACGGTAAATTCTCCGTCGTCCCTGCAGGTTGGCCTTGCAGTGGGCACTTCTCCATTTCTAGCTGATGGCGCACTGGCACATCTCCAGCATATCTCACGACTATTCGATCGAATGTTAGAGTATTGCAGCACCCGAAGCACCGGGGGTGGCTGGGGGGTTGACGGTGGTCGCTTTTCGATCGAATGAAACCGGGAGCCCCTACACTTCCATGGAACCCCCTTCAAGCGCTGCTCTCGGGTGTCTGCTGCCAGTTCGATCTTAAAGTCGCGTTACACGACTTCTAGACAGCGTGGACTAAACAGTTGCCGGGATGTGTTTTAGAGTCGCGCAGTTTGTCATCCTCCTGTGATCCCTGGCCGTGTAATGCGAAGAGCTCAGCAGTGGCAGTTTCTTAGCTGCTCTCTATGCGAAGCCCTAATCTGAGAACACCAAGCACGGCGGACACGATTGAAACAAACAGCTTTAATCCAAGAAGCCCCAAACTCCTAATCAGGACTCGGTATCTGAAGATTTACGCCCACTCTACCGAACATTCACCAATGAAAAAGCAGTACTCGCTAGAGCCCGCCCTCTCGGCTTTGGTGGGTGAAAATGGG
This sequence comes from Polypterus bichir lapradei, assembly GCA_026402145.1. Taxonomy (NCBI): domain Eukaryota; kingdom Metazoa; phylum Chordata; class Cladistia; order Polypteriformes; family Polypteridae; genus Polypterus; species Polypterus bichir. Next base: position 25,282,981 of record JANRMT010062823.1, on the reverse strand, counting down.
AGGCGCACTTCATGTGGCGTGCGATGTCACTGAAATAAGCGAATGAAGAAATAACGACATAAACACAAAAAAGAACGAAGTAATGCAAAAACATATTTAGAAAATATTTACGTATTTATGCTCTCATGTTTTTTACTTACTGTCACATTTCACAATACCTCTATTGATTTGTATTTTAATTTATTTAATTTTGTCTGAAATGTTCCTCCATAATGTTGAAGTCCTGGCTGGCCGGACTCAATGGCGACCTCTGGTGGAGCTTCAGGGTCATCAGCAGAGTTCGTTTAAATTGGAAATGTAAAAAGAGAAGACGGGCACCACAGCTCCTCAGAATGTCCGACTGACTGTCCTGTTAATTGAAGTTTCCTTTTATTTTCAGATGTAGACGAGCTGCACCTGCTTTGAAGAACGCCCCCCATCCCAGAAGACAGGCGCTATACACACACACACACACATATATAAATATACACACACTCTTAACTTATTGGTCTCATTTGATGAAATTCTTGCTGTTGCTTGACTGACCTAAACAATAAAAGCCTCCCGTTTACTTTGTGTGTGTGACTGACGTCCATCATTGACACGAGTTCAAGTTTTTGTGTCCTGTGGGCAGAAGGGGACGGGGTGGGTAGGTGGCACCCAGCTAGTGAGCTGGCAGGCCTGTGGCACTGGGTGAGACAGCCCAGTGTGTTCATCGTTCACACATCAGGTGCCTAATGTGCCCCATCATGCCTGACTGCAGTCTGTTCTGTGGTCTGGTGGGCTGTCGTAAGTGACAACCCCCTGGAACACAAACAGAGCTGCCAACCATCCTAACATGGCAGTCTTTTGAAGTGGCACATGCAGCTTCTACACATGCCAGTTAATCCTGCTCATGGTAAGGGTACCAGTGCCCAGGAGCATTCTGAGCCACTGCATAATGCCAACTCTGCACACAAAGCAAAGAGAATTGCAGACGGGGTACAAAGTGAGAGTGCCAGGTCTGTGACCACCGGAAGGACCTCTTGAGGGTCGAGAGCTGGGCATGGCAGAGCCCACCCTGGCACAAAAAACAAGAATGGGGAAGAATAAAGACGAGCACAGGAACAAAAGGCTGCCATCTGACAAGACACCCAGAGGCCTAGAAGCAAGCGGCTCACGTGAGACGTCCTGCGCCAACACGCCTTCGAGAAATGAGCCACAAAAATGAAATTGCAGCGTGCGGCTAAACCTTTGTGGGCAAACTAAGCCCTGGTGTGCCGTGACGTTCTGTCAGGCGGGCGAGTCTGTGGCGTGGAGGGGCGTGTGAGGGCAGGAGGCCATCAGTGACAGCAGCGTCTGAGCATCTCAGACAAAACAAAAGAGAAAGGCCTGAGGCTGCTGTGACCAAAGGGCCAAAATGAGCAGGAGACCACCGGGCCTTTGAGGGGTCCAAGTGCCAAACAGGAGGGTCTGTCTCCAGAAAGACTGGGGCCTCCTGCTCAAGCTTTGAGGTCACTTCCTCAGTCTGTCCCAGTATCGGGTGGGTTTTCATGAGAGTTTCTCCAGGCGATTAAGGCGCTATATAACTTACAGGCTTGCCCATCCCCTGCCCTGACTGTTTCTCTCAGTTGGTCTTTGCCACCTCTTTGCTCTTCATATGATGACTGTACCATCTTGGACCTTCGTCCTGAGCCTCCAAGTATCTATGAATGGCTGTGGTCACTGTCACACTCACGCTGGCATCTGATCACATCCCCTTTCACTGCCACATTGGCACACGTTTGTCATTTGTGTTCTCGTGCCAATTTGCACCCTTCACATTCCTACTTGAAGGAAACTCTTGAATTCCAGTCCTCATCATTCCTACTTCTAAAAGTAACCTCCGTGAGAAGTCTTGATGTGTCTTCATAGTACAGGGAGCCGGAGGATACCCTGGCAGCATGGAGCACAAAGCAGGAACATACCCAGGACGGGATGCGCCCAGTGGCACACACACCCGCCTGCTTACAGTGAGTAAAAGAACAACGGGAATGGCCCAACAATACACTGTGAGGAAGATGAACTGCCATTTAATGTGTTGGGACCACCACAGCCTGAGCTCAGCCGCTGGCCTGGTCACCTCCTCTCTGAGCGCCTCACATGTTCTCCTCATG
>JANRMT010062823.1:25259183-25270867 GCA_026402145.1 Polypterus bichir lapradei | reverse complement strand
TATCTATCTATCTATCTATCTATCTATCTATCTATCTATCTATCTATCATATAGTGCCTTTCATATCTATCTATCTATCATCTAGCACCTTTTCTATGCCTCTCTGAATGTCACTGGCTGACTAAGTGACTGAGATGCCATCTTGTGACTTTCACCATTTTCAGTAACACATCACCCCTGATTCTTGTTGCAGACGCTGGGATTAATTGGCGCCCTCAATGCTCTGAACGGTGGTGTGGTGAACAGAATGAACGGCGCCCTGATGAACATCCCTCCTCAGGTGCCACAGGTTGGCATTCTGTTTGTCCTTACTCTGCTTTGCCATCTTGGCACACATTTTCCACTTGACCTCAGCCTCTCAAGCCCACTGCCCACTTGCGGCCCTGTTGGACTGAATGACCGTTGCCTGGTTGGTGGTCTGGTCTACTCTCTGCTTTGTGCAGGGTGGTCTTTGTTTTTATGTTAGCTAGTGGGCTCTACCCCGGTTCTATTTCAGCTCATGTGTTGCGCTGACTTTAAGAAGATTGAACATTTATTTGTTAATCACAGGGCGCGTGCCCAGGAGGGACACAGATGTTGGTGCGCTCCACATTCAGTTTGGCTCAATCACAAATATTGAACCTGATGTTGAATTTCAGCTCCTCCATGTTAAGATGCTGTCTGTTTCTTTCTGCTTGTGCACTCAGTCCCTGGTTGGCACCTTGAGCTCTGATCAGCTTGTTGCCACCAAATTTCCCCCTGAAGACAAGTGAAGTTCTCTTTGTCTCCAGTTTGTGGGATGGCCGTATGTGAGGGTCCTGCAGCATTCCTGGCAGTTTATTCACCAAACTCCTGACGTCTGACCAGAGGTGACCAACTGTAGGAAAGGCTCGGTGAGGGCACCAATCACCTGTATTTAAAGGGGGTGTGACCTAAAGGTGCTATATTAAAATATGGGTGACCCTTGTGACTGACAATCACTGGCATGTCCTTGGAGTGGTGTGGGGGTCTCATCTCTATGTCCATTTAATGGAGGCTTATGGTGACCGTGGCCACCCTATAAAGCAAATTCATTGATGAGAAATTCATCATCCAAAGTGAGGCATGTTGTCGCTACTCTCCCAAGTGAAAGGCAGTACACTAAACAAGGACTGACTCGGCTTAGTGCTAAAGCTGGCAGGACCTCAGCGTCACGTTTCACGGAGAGAAGGAGCCAACGAGGAAGCAGACAGGAGGAACACTCCACAGGTGCCAGTTTGGTTGTGTATTCTGATTCCTCTTCCACCAAAACCTGTCAGGTGCCAGAGGTGCAGAAGCCTCATGCCAACCAAATGAAACCCTCCAGGACTTTTAACTCTCATTTGGCCTCACTCAGCTGGGTGTTCTTTCTTCTGATTTTCAGGTGCTGCCCGCCATTCAGCCCCTGGTCATCCAGCAGCCTGGCATTCCTGTGGGTCAGGTGGCTGTGCCCTTGGCTCCCGAGCTGGCTGTCCAGGTGATGCAGCAGCCTGCGCTTGTGGGGTCTTTGCTGCAGCAGCCCAGTGGGGTAAGGAGGAAGAGGAGGGGCCTCTTTGTCATTCGTGAAGGGGACACATGACATCCATTCACATTGTCCCTTTTCCATTTTTGTGCAGGTCTTGTCTCAGCTTGGCATCCAGCAGCCTATGCCGGTAAGAGTGTGTTGATGTATTTGGGTACTTGCACTGCAGCTGGAGGTGGGCTTGGGGGCATCCTGAAGATGGAATTGGGCCTCAGTTATGAAAAACATATATAAATGACTGTACCGTACCTATTGAAAGGCGCTATATAAAAAGTGAAGGATGCTGATTTGGATAAGACAGGCTGATGCCACTGTGACCCTTTGGAGTTCTAATGTGTGTTGTGTGAATTATTGACATCCATGGCACCCGTCCTTCCAATGGCCCTTTAGTGGCCACTTTGAGGTGGCGTTGGTGTTCCATTGGTGCTGTCGTAGGGTCTGATGGTGACCAGTAAAGACCTCCACTAGTATTGGGGTGTTGTATGCAGGTGGGGTTTGTGTGTTTGTGTGAGACGTGATGTGTGTTGTTGTCTTTAACATCTTCTTACTGTTGTGTAAGTTGGAGCCCAAGGTATCTGTAGTGTTCACCATCTGCCATGGCGTCAGTTCATTTGCCATTTCTGAGGGGATGCCCACCTTCTCTGAGGATTCCTTTTTTAACATCATCATCATCATCATCATCATCATCATTATTTTTATTGTTATTAAATATATTTTCTGTCATGGTCCTGTTGCTACCTACCACTCATGGTGGGCTCAGGCCACATTTCTGAGGGGATGCCCACCTTCTCTGAGGATTCCTTTTTTAACATCATCATCATCATCATCATCATCATCATCATCATCATCCTCATCCTCATCATCTTCGTCATCATCATTATTATTAAATATATTTTCTGTCATGGTCCTGTTGCTACCTACCACCCATGGCGGGCCCAGGCCAAGACGCAGGGCAGTTGTCTGTGATGTTTGCACCCGTGTGGATGTTTGAGGGGATTGTGTTTGTGTGAATGTGACGTGCTGCCCTTCAAATGGCTGCTTCTGGCTGCTGGCAGGTAAGAGAAAAAGAGGAAGGTTTATGGATGTGGTAAGAGAGGACATGAGGGTGATGGGTGTGACAGAGCAAGACGGCGAGGACAGAAAGATATGGAAGAAGATGATCCGCTGTGGTGACCCCTAATGGGAAGAAGAAGAAGAAGAAGAAGTCCTATTGCTGCCACCCACACACGGTGGGCCCAGGCCAAGACACAGGGCAGTTGTCTGTGATGTTTGTACCCGTCTTGATATTTGAGGGGATTATGTTTGTGCTTCTATACTTATATGTTTGTGCATTGGTTCAGATGTCCTGTCCATGGACATTTTATTATTATTATTATTATTATTATTATTATTATTATTATTATTATTATTATTATTATTATTATTATTATTATTGTGGTTTGTCTTCTTCTTCCTTATCTTTGTTTCACTTTTATTATAGCCATCGTCCATCATCCATTCCCTTGATCTTTGGTATTGTGTTCTTCTTATTATTCTTGTCTTCTCCTCTTCCTCATCTTCATCTCACTATAATCAGCGTCCATCAGCCCTTCACTCATTAATTTGAATATCTTTGTTGTTTTTTGCTTCCTCCCGACAGGGTCAGCCCCTCTTCCTCCTCCTGCCTCAGCCCAACGTGGCAGCTGCCCAGCGCGCCGTGGTGCCCGCTCTCCAAGTGCAGGTATCGCCCTCTCCATTTTATTATACAGTACAACTTCTTTCTTCTATAGCGCCCCCCACTGAGCGCAGGCGCTACATAACAGTCACTAACCCTGATTACTAAACGCTGACCTGGCACACACAGGAGTGCAGATTCCTTAAAGCCCACAGAGGACGAGGGGCAGACGGACTAAACAGCAATGGACGTAAACCTCAGTTTGACCTTCCACCTTTAGAGTCAGAGCTGCTCTCGGCTTTGGTAAAGTGTCCCAGTGACAGTCAGGACACACAATTCATGGTGACCCAAGTGAAAGTCCGGTCATTGAGTTAAAACGTCAGCTTCCATTTGCAGGGTACCTTTAAGTCTTTGACTCCTGACAGGCCTTCTGCTGGGTCACATTGGTGAATGGCAGGCAGTCGTGCCCTCAGCTGGTGGCTCACTACCTCATACGGACACCAGGCTGGTGACACTGGGGGGACGTTCTTTCCTTTTAAACGAGGCCATCTCCTGAGGGAAGCAGAGGAGCGGCCGTCCTCTTAAACAGTCACACCAGTGGAGCTTCTCCATCTACAGTCACTCACTCAGCAGATGCAAAGCGACTTACAAAGCAGAGTAGACATCAGCCTGGGGTCTGCTTTGACCCACTCTGAAGGGGCTCTGATGATAAAACATGGCACCTGTTCCCAGCGAGGCTCTTTATTTAAGTCTTAGTCTGAGCACACAAGCCCAGGTATGGAGGTAAAGTCTGCAATATTTATTCCATTCTCTAGGGGGCGATAGTGGATCCAAACTGCAACCAGCAGCAGGCGGCAGCCCAGGGAGCGGCTCAGGCTGCAGTGGCGCCCATCAGGAGAGTGAAGGTACTTCAGACTGGCACGAATTTGTCTTTTGTGAACTTGTCCTCCTAAATGGTTTGCCCTCTGGGAATCCCCAATCAACGCAAAAGTGTCACCAGAATAGTGACAAGACTAGAAGGGGCTGGGCTGGGGCTTGGGGGGACTAGAAGGTTTGGCGTCCACTGCAGCAAGAAAGAAATGTCAGGCGGCACATGAAAGGCGTTTAGTCACAAAACAGAGGGGGCAGATGTTTGAAGGAGACATGGGCACAGTGGACTCGGCCGAGGCACATTACACAGGGCACCCCAATGGCTGCATGATGACAATTTACAAGAACGGGCGCCCAAGTATGACCTGCTCACCCCCATTTCTTTCTTTGTGCATTTTCAGAGGACGCCCTCCCTGATTTCCTGCCTTCCAGCCAGCGAGCCATCGTTGTGCTCGTCCCGAACTGGAGCTCTAGTCAGGGTGGCCACTTTACAGTCCATTAATGGCTCTGATATTGGCGTCTGTTCCTTGGCTTTCTGCTAGTGCCAGTGACACTAACTTTACTTAAAAGACCACCATGGACCTCCAAGGGGACACATCCTCCAAAAACGTCGATTGCTTACATTTCAATCCGTCTTCAACGGGTGGCACAGTTAGTTCTGGATAAAATGATGGCAGCATGTCAAATTAGTGCCCTTCTGCCTACAGTGTAATGCTTTGTGTGAATTTCATATCAATGGACTCTTTTTCTTAAATTTTATTTGTTTATTTTTTCTTTTGTAGCATTCAGCCCCTGGGAATGCCAATCCCATAATACCCGCTGCCAGAGCCCTTCAGGTATGCCATTTGTCTTCTGTCTTTTCAGGGACTTGGTTTTTGGGTGGTCATTCAGGCCGTGATATAGCGCCTTCCTTGAGTGAAATCAGCCCACAGATGGTGTCACTCGTGCCACGCGTTACGTGAAGTCAGTTTCAGGGTGTAAGTCTGCCCCCTTGTGGTCTCCCAGTGCTACAACAGAGGCCAATCCTTAATATTGACTCTGGGGACTTTTATGTATTTTATACTATATTATTAATTATTTTAAGGTCAGGTAAGAGTGGCAAAGTGGGCAAGGCTTTGGATCAAATTCCCCCACTGACACCGTGGGACCCTGAAAAGTCACTTCACCTGCCTGGGCTCCAGTGTGAAAAGAAATGTGGCCAATGGTGTCACAAATGTTGTCATTTGCTTTGGATAATGGTGGCAGCCAAATAAATAAATCAATCTATTATCTTTCTGGTGTGGCCACTAGGGGGCTCTCCTGCCACTCAGCCCTGACACAGACAGACGGTAGGCACAAGTGTTTGCAACACACAAAGCAGAAATCTTTTCCTTCATTCCCCCTGCAGCGCAGTACCATAAACAGCACACGGCACTTTTTCTTTTCTTTTCTTTTCCTTCTTTTTCCTTTATTTTCTTTTCTTTTCTCATTCCACTCCTCCATTGGCAAGCTTTGTCCCTCTTCCTACTGACTCCTCTCCCTGAGTGGTGGCTTTTGGCTCCTTTAATTCTCGTACCTGGAGGTACTTCTGGTGCCCCCACAGCGTGAAGGGCGTAACCCAATAGAGGAGGCCTGCACCCCCAGGTGGCAGACCCCGAACCCAACAAGGCTGTGCCGAACTTTAACTCCCAGGAAGCCCTGCAAGGATATGTGGCACCGTAGCAACCCAGGGGTGCTGCCACCTTTCAACTCAGTGGAGATAATGCCCCGACCACTCATTCTGTCCCCCCATTATCTTGACGTCCCAGCAGGGCCGGGTCCGTGTCACTGGCTAGAGTCCAAGTCCTGGCCAAGCCCGTCCACTGAGGGAGGCTGTGCAGGTGGGAGACTTGCCACTTTGACTTTGTTCTCAGGGTGTGGCACACATGCTGTTGGTGGGGTGGCACCATTGTTAGGGGCCTGAATGAAAGTTCTGGTGACCTGCGCTCAGTGCCCAGCCTGCTCACTTTGATCCTGAATACTTTTTTTTCCCTTCCCATCTTTTTTTTATCCCACATTCCAAAACGTTGTAACTATTGGGAGTGATTTGGCATTGCATTGGCATCCTGCACAGTTCTGGCTCAGGCCTTATAGAAGACAGCCACTGATTCTCTGATGGATAAAGAGAACATTTAGGATGGCACTGGGCATCTTCTCAGCTTTGGGGGGGCTGACTGGGTGGGGCTGGCATGATCTCCCTGTGCACTTGTAGCCTTTTATGAACAAATATAATCCAAGGCAGTGTCACAAACACAAGAATGACCAAACACTGCAACATGCAGCCCTGTGTTCGTGCTGGAACCTGTTTAATCCGGTTCAGGATTGTGGGGGCTGGAGCCTACACCAGCAGCATGGTGCACAGAGCAGGACGAGGTGCCAGCCCACCAAAGGGCACACACACACAAATAATTTAGTGTCACTGGGGTGCTGAGGGGGAAACTTGAGACCTTAAAGAAAAACCCCTAGGGACCCGGGGTCTACATGCCATCTTCATACCAGGCAGTGAGTGGGCTGTGCTAACCTCAGCAACACCATGCCACCGTACCACAGAGGCACAGCTGGAAACTTCACACAAAACTTCAGAAAGATGTTCTTCACACAGAGAGCTGCAGACACGTGAAGTAAGTGACCAGGTAGTGTGGTGGGCAGCAGGACCTCAGGGACCCCCAAAACTCGGCTTGATGACATTTGGGACAATGGAACTGAAGAGGGTGGACGAGCCGTAGCAGCCGTCACCGACCCTGAGGACTTTCACTGCACCCTGCCGAGTTTGCCCCCCCGCTCTCTCTCTCCTTCATGTTGTTCTTTTTGCTGAATGTAAATGAGGGCCACACAGACAAGCTGCCCCATTGGTTGGTGGTCTTTCGGCTGCTTGTAGTCCCCAGCGTCCTCAGTTTGTGTCCTTGTTGTGGACTTTAGGGTCCTTCAAAACCCAACTTGACGGAGGAGTTAAGTGGTCAGCACTGGTCATCTTTGTTGGCCTGTCCTCGTCTAGAGTTTATTAATGTGCTGATGCGGTGACATCACGACGAGAATCCATCTAATCAAACGTCTTCAATAGGACAAAAGGAGGGTCTCTGTGGTCTTCTCTCTGGTGTGACGTTCTGGTTTGGCTGACACCTTTTTTCATTTTATTTTTATAGGACTCCATTCCTGGGAGAGCTCGTCCAATAATGTCACTGGCAGAACTCCTGGGGGTAAGTAATGTCATGGCAAGACCGTCACTCTTGGTGGCTCTCCATGACGTCACCTATAGCATCTCCTGGCTGGTATTTGGGAATTGGTGCCCTTCAGGAGTCTGTGGTGGGCTGGCGCCCTGCCCGGGGTTTATTTCCTGCCTTGCGCCCTGTGTTGGTTGGGATTGGCTCCAGCAGACCCCTGTGACCCTGTAGTTAGGATATAGCGGGTTGTCTAATGTAAGGATGGATGGATGCCCTTCAGGAGTATTTTTGTCCAGTCACTAACATATGGCCACCACACTCTGCCCTTAATGCCACATGTCAACTGTTTGTACTGCCAGCCATGAGCCCCCACATTCACTGAGGATGTCCCTTCATAGAGGTGTGACTCAGGAGAATGTGCGGTGGGCTCCTGCTTGATGGCTTCCAACACAGAAGATGTAGTTAAGGCAGGCCGAGAAGCTAAAATAAACAACACCCGAATGCCATGTTAAATTCCCAATGTGAAGGGGGACAAGGGTGCAAATGTTTAGGGAGTCAGTCTGACAGAGAGACAGTCGATCTGCTTCAGGATCAGATTAATAAGTAAGAGAAAAACGTGTTGAGGGGCTTCTTTACGCCATGGAGAGCTCTGTCTGTGACAACAGAGGGTCCCGGAGTGACAACCTGCATAGAGCTGAGCCCGAAAGGGGCGGGGCTTGGAAGGTGTGCAGAGGGCGTGGCCAGGCGTCATCTCCCTGGTCTGAGCTGCACGGTTAGCAACAGCGCCCCCTCTTGCTCTGAAGCGGGAATGAAGAGTTCAGCTTAGCCTTTTGGGTGGTCCCGATGGTACAGGAGGGTCTGGGATTACAGCAAATCCACAAACCAACAACATTCTTTTAAGATGAGTATAAATTATATTTCATCTAGTAAATTCTATTGTTTACTTATAAACGATGCCAAATTATTTGGTGCAGATGATGGTGGGACAGGAGGGATGTCTGGGCGCCATTGCTTAGACTGCTGCTGCTGCCCTGTGACCCTGACCCGGATAAGCAGCAGAAAATGGATGGCAGACCAGGCCCCATAAATGGACTATGGCCAGGGAGGGACTGGCGCCCCCTGCAGGTCTGTTTCCTGCCTGGGATAGGCTCCAGCTCCCTGACCTGAGAATGTTCAGTTATTTTAAAAGGAAATTCATAAAGTGATAGAATAGTAAGAGAAGAAACCAAGTGACTTACATTAGAGAAGATGGACTGATTGATCTTATATGCCCAATGGGTTTTTGGACTGGCACCTGGAATGCCGTTTTCACTTTGATCGTCATTCATCTAAATAACACTGCTTGTCTTTTCTCTTCCAGCTGCCAACAGCTCGTGCCATTGTGACACCATCAGACACTAAAGGGGGTGAGCCTGCCCCACTGGATGCTTCGCCTACTGAACCAGCAGCGCCAGCTTCACCTTAATGCCAACAGTATCTGGCGCCTTAAAGGTATGTGAGAGTCTATCCATCTGTCCGCTGTGTAGCCCCTCAGCCACCCCACCTGCACTTCAGAGCATGTCATCCACCTGAAGCTAAACCATCCAGCCAGTACTTGAATGGGAGACCAACCAGGAAAGTTTAAGTTGCTGCTGGTGAGGCCAGCAGGGGGCGCTTAACTTGTGGTCTGTGTGTGGACCCCAATGTCCCAGTGATGGGGGACACCGTGCTGTAAAGGCTGGTGCTGTCCTTCAGATGAGATTTAAAAGATCATACAAAGTGAGGCCCTGGCTAAGCTGCCCACCACGACCTTGTGTGTTGTGGCCCCCTAATTGCCCCCTAACCATCTCTCTCACTCCTTCACCACCTACTAGCTAACATTATGGCTGCACTGGCATCATCCAGGTGGGTGTTTGTCTGTGTCTACGTAAAGAGACTTTGAGGGTCCACGAAAGCGCTATATAAATGTAGTACGGTGATGGCACCTATTCTGGTAGATTTAGGTGTGAGGGGTGCCAGTTCACCTTAGACATTGCTTTTAAACCTTGACCAATTTTTAAATATGCCCGGCTGTGGTCCTGGTGGCAGCACTCAGCTTTTAGGTCTGAGCAAATGAGTGTCCTCTTGTCAATTTTGTAATCAAACTCAATCTCAGGCCATGTGAAAAACAAAAGGCACCCCCTTGTCTGAACATTTTATTACCATTCTGACGCTTTCTGTAGGTGGCACAATGGGGGCACATAAGACCTGTACCCAAATTCAGCTCACAACCACAGCGCCCTCTGCTGTAATGTGACTTGTTCTTCACCCAGCATCTCCACAGGATCCAACTGCACAGCTGCAGTCCCATTTCGTCACCGCATGTCTACGCCAGCAGTGTCAAGTGACGTCACTGTACGCCTGTGCTACACGCTAAGCATGCTGACCCCCTGGCCTTAACTTCTGCTTTGGAGCTGCTGGCCCAGACCGGCGGAGACGTATTGTTGATTCACCCTGATTGGTTGTCCCAATGAGTGACTGAGTACCCGATGACGGACTAGCGCCCCCTAAAGGCCGGCTGCTTGATTGCTGCTGTGACAACCTTGAACAGAAAATGGATGGATGGTGATGTCAAAAATCAAATGGTCTGAGGTGACTAACGGAAATCATCTTTTAATTTTTTAGGTGGTCTGTGGGCCCGACTGACTGACTGACCGAATTCAGACCTGAGCACCGATAAACTCATCTACAGTTTCTGATACTTAACGTGTCTTATGATTTACAAGCTGAAATTGGGACGAGATTATTAAGTCTACAGACGGGGGGACACTGATCACCTTTGGGACATTCAGCCCTGCCTTCTCAACCGCTTACCTTCGATAGCATTAAGTGTGCTGACGGTGAAAGGCGCTATATTAAAATTCTGCATTATATCCTTAACACTCAAAACTGATGCTCCTTTTTTCTCTTTCCATGGTGTGCTTCTTAAACTGGGATGAAGGTGGGTGGGGGGCACACAAGGGGCCGCCCTTCTCTTTGCTGCATCTGTGCCACTTCACAATAAAAGTCCTGGCATTTCATGACTTGTCTCTTTCTGAACTCCTCACTATCGATGTGTCCTCCTTATTCGGCTCTTTCTGTAGTGGGAGCCGAAGCTGGCGAAGTGTCCCACCCGAGGTGCCACTGGGAAGGAGTGAGACCTCGTGATTTCATCTAGCACTTTCCATGATGGACGCCATACCTGAGTATGTACAGGTGCGGCACAATTGACAGGTTTTGAGACATCTGACACCCCTGGTCCTCCTTCACACCACAGTTCAGTTTCTGCTTTGGTCCCCGCTGTGCTTCAGCCCCTCCATGACCCAAGCAGTCCTGGTCTCGACCTCTGCCAACTTCAAACGTTTTAGAAAGAGTCGTTTGAGCTCCACCAAAGTTGTTTATTCAGTCCAAAAACATGCTGGAGAAGTTCCAGAGGGTGACATAGTGGTGGAGAGGCTCTTGTGAAGGTCACCCGTGACGTGTCGACCGCTGCTGTCATTTTAATAACTCCGAGTCTGTCTTCTGCACTCGATACAATGGACCTGCTCCCACAATGCCATGAGCGGTTTGGTGGTCCCGATCTCAGATGGTTTACTTCACATTGGAAACGAGTTCGAATTATGGTGACCCCCGAGGTTCAGTTTGGAGTCCCCGCTCTTTTGTCATTGTATCTACTTCCATTAGGGGGGCCTTATCCATACGTAGAAAGTCTCCTTTCAATTTGATGCTGATGATCTGCCGATGAAGTTTAAAGGTCCAGGCACCTGATGACCTCTTTGAGGAGATAAACACAGGGACGACCAAAAACCTTCTACAGTTAAAGGATAAGGAAACTGAGGATGTCGTGTGTCGTCGGGCGGTCTTCAGCTGATTGTTGGGCCCTCCTCACTCTTTCTGAAACCTGATGCTGACCTCGGATGTGATAAGCCCACCTGCACTTCAGAAGAGGACCTCCACCAGAAGCTAAGCGTGTTTGGGCTCGGCCAGTACTCCATCTCGGAAGAGTTTTGGTGAGGCCAGTAGGGGGCGCTTACCCTGTGGTCTGTGCATGGATCCCAGTGTCACAGTGCATTAAAGATGGCACCATCCTTGGTATGAGGTCCTGACTCTCTGTGCCCATTAAAGATACCTGGGCATCCTCAATAAAGAGTAGGGGGAATCCTGAGGTCTTGGCTAAATCGCCCACCACAGCCTGGTCATTCTGGCCCCCTAATTATTCCTTTTCTCTACTTGGCTCCTTCACCACCTAACAGCTCATGCGTGGTGATTGGACTGGCAACAAGAATGGCTGCCATCGCGTCATCCAGGTGGGTGCTGCACATTAGTGGTGGCTGAAGTGGCTCCCCACTCACTGTGCAGACCGCTCTGACTAGCGAGAAAAGCGCTATATCAATGTAAAGAATTATTATTATTATTATTATTATTATTATTATTATTATTATTATTATTATTATTATTATTATTA
>JANRMT010062823.1:25222314-25233025 GCA_026402145.1 Polypterus bichir lapradei | reverse complement strand
TTCTTTCTTTCTTTCTTTCTTTCTTTCTTTCTTTCTTTCTTTCTTTCTATTTTACTCTTTTGTCAGGAATCACTTTATTGGCATTTTCAGCAGATTCAGAGAGGGTTTGGACGCCTTGACACTTTATCGTGCTGTAGATTTCATTTTTAATAGATAATTTTAATATTTTGACAACCCAGAGGCAGGTGTTGTTCCGTAGAGGTTGAGGCTCTGGACTGCACACCCGGAGGTTTTGGGTTCAAATCCCACTGCTGACACAAAGTGACCATGAGCAAGTCACTTCACCTGAAAAGGAAAAACAAGAAAGTAACCATTTGCATCTCAAATGTCGTAAGTCTCATTTGATTCAAGCATCAGTCAAATTAATAATAGTGACAAAGTGACATCATGTGACCAAAGCTCAAACTGACTCTCACTGTGGCCCTTTAAATTGTCATCGGATTCCCCCTGTATGCTTTAGCTCTTGCTGAGATGTTTCTAGAACTTGGAGTTCACATGTGGATTAGAAGATCCCACAATTCAAACAGCATGTCAGGACAAAAAAACAAGCCCTGAAGTCCAAGAAGCCTCTGCCATCAGATTGTGGTGAGGTGTGGATCAGGCCAAGGAGATCAATACTTTTTGTAAAGCTTTGAGTATCCCCAGGAACCCAAAAATTGTGAAAAGGAAGAACTTTGTACCATCACCATATTTCTTCCTATAGCGTGGACCACCTGACCAAGCTGAGAAAGCTGCATGAGAAGTGCTGTGGTCAGGGTGGTGGCCGAGGACCCAATGGTCAGAAGTCCTCTAATGATATAAGAAGCTGAGCAGCCCTTCATCCTTCAGGCATTTATGGTGGACTTGCCTGATGGAAAACCCCCCCCTTGAGTAAAAAGACATTTAAAGGACTCTGAGAGCTAAAAGTCTCACTGGTCTGATGAGACAAAAATTAAACTCTTTAGCGAGAACTCCAAGGAATACATTTGGCCAGGACCAGGCACTGCTTGTCACCCGCCTAATGCCATATACAGAGAGGCTTGGTGGTGGCAGCGTCAGGCTGTGAGATCAGGGTGACAGGTCAGAAGGTAGGGTGGATGCTGACAAACACTAAAGGGTTCTTGAACACCACCTGCTCCAGAGTGCACACCACCTCCAACTGGGGACCTGAAGCACATGGCCAAGATTACACTGGAGTGGTCCCTGAGGGGCCCAACCAAAACCAGGACTTCAGTCCCATAGGACATCTGTGGAGAGACCTGAAGATGACCATTCACAGATACTTCCCACCCAATCTAATGAAGTTGAGAGGATCTGCCAGAATGAATGAGGTCTTCTTCTTCTTCTTCATTTTTTCTCACTTCTGCATGAGGTTGACGTGCCTGACCAGCCTTCTCCACACAGCTAAGTTCTTCACCTCCTCCCCAGTTGTGCCCTTTTTCTTCAAATCTTCCTTTACTTTCTACATCCACCTGGCACTGGCTGTAGGCATTGGCCAAGCAGGCACCAGCCAGGGGCTCCATACCCAAGGTGTCGGTAGAATCTAATTTTTTGAGTGATCACAAGGGTGCCAATCTCTTGTCGCTTTCAGTTGTAAACCTAAAAGAGGGGCTCAGTTTCGGAAGTCGGAGTGGTGGCTCTGAGGCTAGGGATCTGCACTGGCAATTGGAAGGTTGCCAGTTTGAATCCCGTAAATGCCAAAAGGGACTCTGCTCTGTTGGGCCCTTGAGCAAGGCCCTTAACCTGCAATTGCTGAGCGCTTTGAGTAGTGAGAAAAGTGCTATATAAATGCAAAGAATTATTATTAAGTCTCTCATTGGGTGCTTGCAACCGAATATATCCAACCCCCAGTGCCACCCTTAAGCTGGCAGTGCACCCTCTCTGCTTCCATCACTTTCTCTTCTCCCGGACATTCCCATCAATTTTTTCCCCACATATTCCTGGTCTCTCCTCATCACAGCCCACGGCATTTCCACCTACTTTCTTCTACTTTTCTTACATAGCTAAACTTTGTCACCATGGGGACAAACCAGGAAAATTCAGTTCCTCTCCCAAGCCTGGATAAATAGAGAGAGGTTAGTACCAAGGTGGGCACACAGGTGTACTCATCCAAAGCATTAGTGATGGAATCAATCGTTATCCAACCCAGGGTCATGGGGGTCTGCTGGAGCCAATCCCAGCCAACACAGGGTGCAAGGAAGGAATACATCCCCAGGCAGGGTGCCAGCCCACCGCAGGTCACACACACGAGGGACAATTTAGGATCACCAATGCACTTACCCTGCATATCTTTGGACTGTGTGAGGAAACCCACGCAGACACGGGGAGACCACGCAGGGAGGACCCGGGAAGGGAACCCGGGTCTCCTTACTGCGAGCACTACCCACTGTGCCACCGTGCCGCCCATTCAATCAAATCAGCTTCGGAAAAAAACAGCAGCAGGAATGGGAAAAGCTGCCCAAGTCCAGGTGTGCAAAGCTTATAGAGGCACAAAGCTGAAATGGCTTCCAAAGACAGTCTACAACGTACGGAATTAAGGAATTTAACAATTTTAGCAAATCAATATTTCAGTTTTTTGATGTTTAAAACAGTTTCAAGCTTTTCTATAAACATGTTTTCATTTTGTTATTATGGGAAATAGAGTGTAGATTGAGGGGCAAAAATGGAAAATTTGTTATTTGAAATTAAATGAGTTACACCATAAATTGTGCAGAAAGAGTCGCAGTACTTTCTGAATCCAGTGGTGCTAATATATCATCAATAATAATAATAATAATAATAATAACTGATTGACTGACTGACTAACTAAATAATAATAATCATCATCCTCATAATAATAATAATAATAATCATAATAACTGGCTGAAAAATAACTGACTGACTGAGTAATCATTATCATCATCATCATCAATCCAATTTAGATTTTAAATTTCTTCCAAGGACTTGCTAACACAGCGCTGCCCCCTCGCAGTAACGTGATCGCGATTCACGGCCAGGGTCCTCCCTGCGTGGGGTCTTCATGTTCTCCCTGCGTCTGCGTGGGTTTCCTCCCACAGTCCGAAGACATCAGGTAGACTGGAGACGCTAAATTTGCTCAAGTGTGTATTTGGTGTGTGTGTGTGTTTGTGTATCTGTGTGTTCGCCCTGGTGTCCTGTCCAAGGTTTGTTCGGTTCCAACCGCCCCCGTCAGAGATCCCCCTAGCCCACCACGTTGTGCTTTGAGCGAGTTAGAAACGGCCCGACATTTTAAACGGCTAACACGCTTTAAATCTCATTTTGCTGCGTCGTCGGACTCCGATATTTTCTGTTGATATTTTCGTTCTAATGAGACTGTGACGCAGTGCCCGAGTCGGGTCCCCATAAAGTTCCTGGCCGGTAATTAACGTGATGCACTTAATTACGATAAACATCCCATCGCCAAATCGTCAACACGGCCCGCTCTAGACAGACGATGTAGTAATGCGGGATTTGAGTTAAACCTAATTAACGTTTCCAGCCCTCGGCTCGCGGGATTGGCTGGCGCGGCGACGGGCAGGACGTTAAAAACGCGGCTGCGGGACTCAAGCGCCCCAGCCAGGACGGCGAGAAGAAGCGCGCAGGTTTGCCAGCCGCCCAGCGGGAAGGAGTGCGTGAGGAGCTCAGCTGTAAGTCCCGAAACGGCGTTGATCGGAGTCTATAGACTGCGTGACTTGTGTTTGCAGGTCACCTTTTATTACAGGAACTTCAGCGCACCTTAGCTTTTAGATACTAAAACGGACTGAGGGCTGCGTCATGTGCACTGACCGGCATCCGGTGTCATTATTGTAAGGCGCTATATTGCCTCACGAGGAGCGTCACATGCGATGGGATTTAATGGCTTTGATACGCTAGACAGGGCTGTGCGTTCGGCTCTTTAAAGCACAGGGCATATTTAGAATAAAGTTTCTCTCTTCCAGAGCATCCGTAATGGCTAACAAGTTACAACACCCTAGTACTTTAAGAAAGACAGAAACGTTGCATTAAATGGTATGAAGAACCAAACAAATCAACAGCAAACACTAATTTGGAAACCCCTTATGAAAGGCAAAGGCATCCTGAGCCGTAATCAGGTGTCCATACCATAAGGATTAGGAGAAATGGTGTCAGCAGTGGCATGAAGCCTTAACTGAGAGGCAGTAGCTGTTTGGATCTGCAGTGTGTTGTGTTGGCCACAGAAGGGCGCAATCTAAAATGAATTATAAAGACGGAAAGCAAAGAGCTAGCAGGCCTGATGCAGCTCCACACACACACACACACGTTAGTGACGGATTGAGAAGATGAGGACTCACATCTCTTCACACTACCTCTCTATGTGGAAAGCGTGTGGGTGATCTGAGAGCCTGTGGGGGCAGAAAGATAAGAACAACTTCAGAGGGAGGACAGGCTGGCACAATCCATTTCACTATGCTTGGAATGCCAGTCTTGCCTTAAAAAGCCTTGGTCAGACCCTCTTAATGTCCGCACATGTGTCCTCCGTACAGGGCCTCTCTTCAGAATGCCACTTCGATGCCTTATCTGATAAAACAATCAATCACAGGAGAGTGGCATTACAGAGATGACTCTCTGAGGTACCAAAGAGCTGTAACTCATCAGTTGGCAGCCTTAATGGGCAAAGCTTTGGTTCATCAGTCAGCCAAAAAGAATGGGCTTCTGTGCAACAGGGAGATGTCTGTTCCTTCATTTAAAACCCGTTGCACACCCCAAATCTGGACTTCTTCTATCAGCTCTCTGCCAAGGCTGTAACATCGGCTCATAGCTGAGACCCCCGTGCTTATAGGGTGTCTCTGTAATAAAGACGAGAGCAAAGCCATCTACTCCAAATGGCAACCAGTAAGACGGAAAATGTGGAAGACTGTCCATTAAAGGAGTTGGATGAGGGGTGCCATTCGTCCGCACCTTGTTGAGGCAGACCCTGCGCAGAGCCACACGGGTGTCTCACTGAAAACAATACCTGATTGTCCAGCAGACATGAATTTACTAGCATGAGGTGACCGACACGGTGTGTTTGAACCTCAAAGGGAAACTGCAGTACCACCCACAACCAGAAGGTGCGACACACGCGAAGATGGAGACGAAATTCAGGAACAAAGAAATGAAAAGCACACTGAAGGTCCTGCACCGCATCTGGAGAAAGTCAAGCAGGAAAGGAGCAAAGCGTCACCAAGCCGCTAGTACCCGTACTTTGATTCTGGAAACTCTTAATTGTAACTTGGTAGTTCGGGTAGAGGCGGCCAAAGAATTGTGCTGTTGGTGCCACTGTAACCGACGGGTGATGGCCTCGTGATGGAGGATTTGTAGCTTTTAGAAGTTTCTACCTAAATCCAACAAGTAAGTGCAGAGTCAGCATCACACACACACACACACACACATATAGAAAGTCTGTGTAGGGCAAGATAAGTCAGTTCAGACAAGCTGTGAGTAAATCAAAGGCACCTTCACAGTGCAGACACTAGAAAATAGGACAAAAGACGGATAAAGAACATCTCCACCTTAACAACATAAACTGAATGATCAGAATTCAGAAGTCACTAAAGGAGAGAAAATGTTAACTAAGTTCTCACAATTTTATGTCTTGTATTGCTTGTTATTGTTCTTTGTGTGTGTGTTTACAGAAAATGTGTGTCTCTGTGTGTATATATGGCTGTGTACATGTGTACTGTATATAATACTAGGGGGCTTATCCCCTGCTCAGTTTACTCACCAACACCCCTGGTCTGTGCTACACGCCAGCCACTTCACGTCTCTGCCGCTCGTGTTGTGAAGAGGGGGGCTGAATGCCCCCCAAGGAAACGCAGTCACTCCTCCAAAACCTCCACTTAAACTCAGAGACAATGGGAAACAAATACCGTTTTTTTTTTAACCTCCTCTTTGCTCGATCAGCTGCTGCTGCTGCCGTGCCGTGTGATCTTCACCTCGCTCAGCGCTTCGAATGTTTAGAAGCCTGTACAGCAGCTGTCTTTGTCATCTACTCTTTGTCTTTTATTTCCTGCCCCGGGCCTGGTTAAATCTCTTGGCACAAAGTCTCATCTCGCGGAATGTGACTTCTTGATATTTTTTAGTTTAGAATTTGTATATGGAATAAGAATCTGAAAATCTAACAACATCACATTGAATTTCGATAAATTTTGAAAAGAATGATACCAAACATATATATGTAGGTTTTAAAATAAGCCTGATTTAAAGCGTGACAGAAAACATGACACTAAAATGTCACATAAAATTGTTACACTTTTAGTCTTAGGATTTTATATATAGAGAGAGTAATATATAATCAGCAAAAAAAGAAACGTCCCCTGACTTTCAACTGTTTTTACTTTCAGTAGACTTAATGTGTAAATATTTGTATGAACACTAAAAGAGTCAACACCATAAGACATAAACTAAAAATGTTTCACAATGTGTCCCTGAATGAAGGGAGGCTCAAAATCAAAAGTACCAGTCAGTATCTGGTGTGGCCACCAGCTGCTTGAAGTACTGCAGTGCATCTCCTCCTCATGGACTGGACCAGATTTGTCAGTTCTTGCTGTGAGATGTTACCCCACTCTTCCACCAAGGCACCTGCAAGTTCCTGGACATTTCTGGGGGGAATGGCCCTAGCCCTCACCCTGCGATCCAACAGGTCCCAGACGTGCTCAATGGGATTGAGATCTGGGCTCTTCGCTGGCCATGGCAGAACACTGACATTGCTGTCATGCAGAAACTCACGCACTTTTTGCCACTCCTGTCTGGTCCAGCGAAGGTGGGTTTGTGCCCATAGGCGGCATTGTTGCTGGTGATGTCTGGTAAGGACCTGCCTTACAACAGGCCTGCAAGCCCTCAGTCCAGCCTCTCTCAGCCTATCACGGACAGTCTGAGCACTGATGGAGGGATTGTGTGTTCCTGGTGTGACTCGGGCAGTTGTTGTGGCCATCCTGTACCTGTCACGCAGGTGTGATATTCGGATGTACCGATCCTGTGCAGGTGTTGTTACACGTGGTCTTCCACTGCGAGGATGATCAGCTGTCCTTCCTGTCTCCCTAGCGCTGTCTTAGGCGTCTCACAGTGTGGACATGGCAATTTATTGCCCTAGCCACATCAGCAGTCCTCATGCCTCCCTGCAGCATGCCTAATGCACGTTCACGCAGATGAGCAGGGACCCTGGGCA
Organism: Polypterus bichir lapradei; assembly: GCA_026402145.1. NCBI lineage: Eukaryota > Metazoa > Chordata > Cladistia > Polypteriformes > Polypteridae > Polypterus > Polypterus bichir. The sequence goes on along the minus strand of JANRMT010062823.1, from coordinate 25,225,884 downwards.
TCTTTCTTTGGGTGTTTTTCACAGTCGGTAGACAAGTCTCTTTAGTGTCCTGCGTTTTTAGAACTGTGACCTTAAATGCCTACTTTCTGTAAGCTGTTAAGGTCTTAACGACCATTCCACAGGTGCATGTTAATTAATTGATTATGGTTAATTGAACATGCATGGAAAACATTGTTTAAACAATTTACAATGAAGATCTGTAAAGTTATTTGGATTTTTAAAACATTATTGTTGAAATACACAGTCCTGAAAAAGGGACGTTTCTTTTTTTGCTGAGTATATATATATACATATACGTGTGTGTGTGTGTGTGTGTGTGTATATCTATCTACAGTTGTGCTTGAAAGTTTGTGAACCCTTTAGAATTTTCTATATTTCTGATTAAATTTGACCTAAAACATCATCAGATTTTCACTCAAGTCCTAAAAGTAGATAAAGAGAAACCAGTTTAACAAATGAGACAAAAATATTATACTTGGTCATTTCTTTATTAAGGAAAATGATCAAATATTACATATTTGTGAGTGGCAAAAGTATGTGAACCTTTGCTTTCAGTATGTAGTGTGACCCCCCAATAACTGCAACTAAACATTTCCGGTAACTTCTGATCATTCCTGCACACCAGCCTTGTGGTGTGACGTTTCATGCACAGCCAGACGTGAGCTCCTCATGTTTGTGTTTCCAGGTGTTTTCTGACTGCATAAAGCATTGAAGATGAAGCTTGCAATTATTTTGATCTGCCACTTGGGGGCGACTGTGGCATTGCCAGTAAGTATCAAGTGCACTTTTACTTTGGTGTTCTTTATTTGTTAAAAGTTAAAACTCTCCAAATTGTTTGATAAGTACTGCATACATAAACCATGGTTCAATTTTCTTCTTCTTCTTCTAATTATTATTATTATTATATTTTTTATTTTTGTTATTATTATTATTATTATTATTATTATTATTATTATTCTGTTTTTCATTTTTGTTATTATTATTATTATATTTTTTATTTTTTTTATTATTATTATTATTATTCTGTTTTTTATTTTTGTTATTATTATTATTATTATTATTCTGTTTTTTATTTTTGTTATTATTATTATTATTATTATATTCTGTACCTTTTCTTTCAGTTATTTTTCTTAGGGCACCATTATTGCACAATCATAGTGAATGTCACACAGTCATGGCGTGCAGTCATTTTTCATGTACCAACTACCCTTTGCTGCAGAATGGGGTGTGGCCAGATGTGGCAGGAGTTAGATGTCAGACTCCGCCCATGCAGCGTTAGCCTCATTTGCAGACTTAGATGTGGATGGATGAAAGCAAATAAGACCCCAAACTAACCCCACCTCATCCCATTTTCTTTGTTCCAACCCACTCCCTTTTATCCATACAAATAAGAATTATGTTGCATGGGCGGAGTAGGACATCTGACTCCGCCCATATCGCCACAGCAAGTGCCTTCTCAATTACTCTGCAAATCCTATGATGTTTGATCCTAAGAAATGAAAAGCAGCCTCATTTCACAGGTGCCCTCAACTGGGAGGACTGGACGATGGTTCCTGCCTCCCATTCTGACCCCATTAACAATTCTTTTGGACTGAAGTTCACCACAGTGGTCTTAAATCTGTGATAGACTGGAATCTCATCCAAGTTTGATTCCTGCCTTTTTTGTGTTGCCTTGATAGGCTAAACCCCCTGTGATTCTGAACTGGTCTGAGCAGGTTTCAGAATGTCATGTGATGTGTTGTTGGGACCCCCCCAAGCCCCCATTAACTTGTGTTTACCATCAGACTAATGAAGGCTTTCCTAACACAATGTGTCTATATGTTTAAGGTGGGGACTCAGTCAGGCTTCATGCAACCAGAGCCTCCTTCCCTTCGCCTGCCATGGGGGGGCGCCACACATTAGGACCATTTGCTGCCTGACAGATGCCATGTTGTCCTTCCATTCATTTTCTGAAATGTTATTACAGTCAAGCAACAGGAATATGGGATGCCTCCCGGTCACATTGGATCAAATGCTGGAGGCATCCAGCCAATTAGAGGACATGCCACCTCAGACTTGACCAATCAGCAGTCACCCATTTATCCAAAGCTTTGGGATGGCAGTAGGAGAAATCCCACATGGCCATGGGGAGAACATGTAAACTACATGCCAACAGCAATCTGCCCAGGTGGCACAGTGGTTAGTGCTGCTGCCTCCTCACCAGTCCAACATGCCACTCTATCTGCCCCGTATCTGCTCCAGGTTTTCCTGTCACCTCCCAAAGACGCATGCATTACATGATGAGGCTCTAAATCATCTGTGCACTGGCGCCCCCTCCAGGCTCAACTCCTCCTTTGTGTCTGCAAGCTCTTGAGGGCCTGAATGCCATGAGCTGCGTTTGACGACGTTCTGTTAGTCCAAACGTAAAGCCCTCGATTCTCTGGCTGGCTGTCTAAGAGCACTAAGATGCCAGGTTTCTTATCCCAGTTTTAAAAATTGCCAGTGCAGCAAATTCCTGGCATTCTCCGCTGACTCTCTGTAATGCCAGGGGATCAGCTCCTCTCATGCCACGAATGCACATTTGGCTGCTGCTCCATTAACTTCTCGCCAGTTGCTCCATCCGTGTGAAGGCTGCTGGTTCAGCTGGATGAGTCCCACAGATGGGGGCCGAGGCTTGGAAAGAGTTTTACGGTGGGATTAATCTGTGATTGGGGGGGGTTGGATTAGCATGTAGTTCTGCCTGCTGTGACACCATAGCACTGAAGTGGCTTCAGTGTCACCCTATAGACTGAGAGAAACCATTCAAAGCCCCCACAATCCCCAGTGTCACCGAGCTCCAGAGTCTACATGTGGCTTTGGACACACCACAGTTTAATGTGGTTACTTTTATCTCAGGTCAATCTGGGTGTCCCATCCTCATGTTGGATGTCACTCGTTACCCTTCATTGCCTGTTGGCTTTGTCCTTCACACGGCTCCTCCGACAGCCAAATGTGTGTGTGCTGCACTGCTGAGGTCAAGTGGCTCCATCTGGTGGTGCTTTTGTAATAAACAGTGTAAAGCAGGTGGCATTATGGCTTTAGTCAAAAAGGGTGTTTATTATAAAAGTCACCACCAGATGGAGCCAAACATGTGGGTCATCATTGCTTTAGTCACATAGCCCCATCTGGTGGTCATTTTTAGTAATAACTAACTAATCACTAATATGAGTGGCATCATTGATTTAGTGCAATAGCGCCATCTGGTGGTGACTTTTGTAATAAAGAGCCTGACGTGTTTCATCCTTACTTCAGCTCAGTGGCTCCATCTGGTGGTGACGTTTGTAATAAGTTACCAAAGGCATGTGTCATCATTGCTTTAGTCGAAAGGCTGTTAATTACAAAAGTCGCCACCAGATGGAGCCAAAGCTATTCAACTAAAGCAGCGATGCCACACTTGAATGGCTTTACCCAGTGGTGACTTTTATAAAGCAGAGCTTAACGTGCATGGCATCAACGGGTCAGTCAAGTGGCTTCATCTGCTGCTGGGTTTTGTAATTAATAGCCTGACATGTGCTGCATCACTGCTTCAGTCGAATAGCTTTGGCTCCATCT
>JANRMT010062823.1:25184800-25222304 GCA_026402145.1 Polypterus bichir lapradei | reverse complement strand
TCACCACCAGATGGAGCCAAACATGTGGGTCATCATTGCTTTAGTCAGATAGCCCCATCTGGTGGTCATTTTAGTAATAAGCAGCCTAATATTTGTGAGATGTTTGATTTAGTCCAATAGCGCCGTCTGCTGGTCACCTTTGTAATAAAGAGCCTGACATGTTTCATCCTTACTTCAGCTCAGTGGCCCCATTTGGTGGTGACTTTTCTAATAATTTACCAAAGGCATGTGTCACCATTGCTTTAGGCAAAATGTCCCATCTGGTGGTCACTTTAGTAATAAGCAGCCTAATATGTGTGGGATGTTTGATTTAGTCCTATAGCTCCATCTGGTGGTCACTTCTGTAATAAATTACCTATTGCCATCACTTGAGTTGAACATCAGACTAATGAGGGCTTTCCTATAACAATATGTCGTTTGTTCTAATACGTGTATGGTGGAAGCTCAGTCAGACTCAATTTACCTTCACCTGCCTTGAGAGGGCGCCACACATTGAGACCATTGCCGCTGGACAGATTCCATGTTGTCCCTTCAATTAATTTTCTGAAATTCCAGTCCAGTCCAGCAACATGGATGTCACATTGGATCCCAGGCTGGAGGCATCCAGCCTATTAAAGGACATGCCATCATCATGTGACATCATTTAGTCATTTAGTCAAAAGGTTGTCAGCAGCAGATGGAGCCAAGCAAGAGCAGAATCATTGCTCTGTAAAATAGTTACATCTGGTGGTAACTTGTAATATGGAGCCTAACGCATGTAGCATCAGTATTTTAGCAGAACAGCACCATCTGGTGGTGTCTTTTGTAATAAACAGCCTGACATGTGTTTCATCCTTACTTCAGATGAGTGGCTCCATCTGGTGGTGACTTTTGCAGTAAGCAGTCTGGCTTCAATGCTTTAACCAAATAGCTCCATCTGGTGATGACTTTAGTAATACACAGCCTAGCATGTGTGACATTACTGCTTTAGTTGAATAGTGGCTTATTAGAAAAGTCACCACCAGATGGAGACAAATGTATGGCATCATTGCTTTAAGCAAATAGCTCCATCTGGTGGTGACATTTTTGTAATAGGCAGCCTAACGCGTGTTGCACCAATGCTTTAGTTAAGTTGCTCCATCTTGTGGTTACTTGTGTAATAAGTGTCCTAATGCATGTGTCATCATTGCTAATGTGTGACATCATTGCTTCACTTGGGTGGCACCATCAGGTGACAGATTTGAGAACTTGCACGTTAAGATCAATGCAAAAGGCGCTATATATTGTTTTGTCAGATGTGACCTATCTAAGTTCTAATGAATCCCGGTGGGCTCAGCCTTGCCTTGTTTGCCCGTGACGGCGCTCACTGTGAAAGGCACTTGATCCATGCTGCCCACTGGATGGGTGCACACCCATAGCCTCTTCAATGTCACTAACACATTTCTTTTTTGATTCCAGCTCTACCAGGGTAATTACGCCATGCCCATCAGCAACAGCATGGAGGTACGTTGAAGCTCTCTCCTGGCACGTCCTGGCACGTCACGGCTGCCAGCTGTGTGTAGTCCCCGATTCTCATGCAGCTGTAACCCACTTCAGATTCTGAGATCCCAGTGACAGGCTGAGCAGGACAGAAATGACAATTCTTAGGCTAATGCCAGTCATCAGAGGGAGTTCTGGGGAGGTCCAAACGAAGTGACGGCTGTGTGACGAGGGTCCCGTCTTTTAAGTTTCTTCTTTTTTTTTTTTTGATGACTTTATTCAAGTAACTCTTTCTGTGTTTCTTCCCCCCGTGTAGTTTTTGAGATACACCGGACTGGGCTACAATGGAGCGGGCTACGGCCAGACTCTGGTGACTATTCCTCTTGTTTATCTGTCAAGGGGCGGGTTGGCGGGGCGCACCAAAGGGTGGGCGTGGCACCTTACGTGGGTTAAATCCAAAGGTGAGTTTTAACCCACGGTTGTTACGTCTGACAACTCAAAGTCTGCTGACCCGGGTTCAAGTCCTGGGCGGGTCCATTTTCTGTGTTGTCTCCCTGAATTTTTTTCTGAACATTTTAGATTTTTTTTTCCATTCACATCCCAAATTACATTAATTGAGGCCCCACGATTGCCTAAAAGTGAGTCTGCCAAACACATGGCACCCTGTCCAGGACTGGGCACAGATACCACGTCTCTGGGCTTTAACAGATTTAGAAAGAAAACAGAACAGATGGGCACTTGAGATACAGAGAGCCACCAGGGGGCGCTCTTACTCCTAGCAGGTCATTGTCCTTAAATTCACAGATTGGCACAGTGGTTTGGCAATGCCACCTCGGTTTGAGTGACTTGGGTTCCACTTCTGACTGTGTGATGTCTGCATGTTCTCCCTGTGCCATTTGTCTTGTATTCTGGTGTTCCAGCAACGTGCCAAAGATGTGCTGGGCAGGCTGGCTGGCACCAGTTGAGTGAGTGTGGGCAGTCTGCCCAGGACTGGCTCCTGCCTTGGGCTGACTCTCGCAGGGGGAAACTGGACTCAGGGATGGTTTTATGAAGGGAGCCAACAGGGTGGAGTCGGGGGGTCTCATTTGCTTCTTTGTATCTCCCCTTGAACTTTAACCTTTTATCGTTTAGCCTGCCATATGAAGGCGTCCAGGCAGCACAATGGCACATTTGTTAGTGATGCCCCTTCAGGGAGCCAGTGCCCTGGGTTCAAGACCCCCACCTCTACCATGTGTGCTCATCCCTAATCTGCTTGGGTGTTTTGGTCTGATTGGCTTTAATGACACCCCTAGCTTGAAACGGCGTACCTGTGGACCCTCTAAAGGATGGGCACCCCGTCCCCAGCTGCTTCTGGTCTTGTGCTCGTGATGCCTGGGTGGTCTCTAAAATGGGGCCAGGTTTTGTTGTTGGTTGGTTTAAACCTTTCCATGAACAAAATGGTCCAGCAAACAGCGACCTCTTGTGGTCAGTTTTGTTTCATACGTTTACACCCATGTGGCCTCTTGTCTTATTGGTTTGTGCCTTTCTCTTGCCAGAGTGAGACAGAGCACAGCGCCCTCGTGTGGTCATCCTTGTCTTATTGGTTTACATTTTTCTCTGGCACAATATTACAGAGCACAGCGCCCTCTTGTGGCCCCTTTTGTCTCATGGATTCCTGCCTTTCCATGACATGAGATATGAGACATGACAGCAGCAGGTCCATCAATGCCTGCTTATGTAACAGAGGACAGCGCCCTCTTGTGGTCACTCTGGTCTCACTCATTTCTGCCTTGATCTGGCCGGACGATTAGAATGAACAGCGCCCTCTTGTGGCTTCCTTTGTCTCATAGATTCCCGCCTTTCCAGGATTTGAGACGTGACAGCAGCAGGTCCTTCATGGCGCCCTCTTGTGGTCACTCCTGTCTTATTGGTTTGGGTCTCATTCAGCTCACACTGCCCTCTTGTGGTGGCCTCTCGCGTCATTGGTTTACGTCTTTCTTTCTCTAGAGGGTTACAGAGAACAGCGCCCTCTTGTGGCCCCCCTTGTCTCATTGACTCTAACGCTCGCCTATGGCTTGACACATCACAGCAGCAGACCCTTCAAGGCCTGCTTATCCTTTCTGTGGGCCCCTGTTTATCATGTAAGGTTCTCGTTTTTCAAAACCTAACAAATAACGAACTCCCTTCTTCTTCTTGCCAGGCACTGCCGTACGTCCAGCAGCCGTTCTCCCGTTTCTACCAGCAGACGCCTGACTTTGTCCTGAATCCACAACTGCCCCTTCCGCCTCAGGTGGTTGGTTCACAGTTTCCCCAACTGGCAGCTTTTCCCCCACAATTCCCAGGGACCCCTCAAATCCTGATGCCATCTCCCGGTTCCATGCAGCCCACCGTGTTCCTGCCAGGCCAAGGCCAGTTTCCACCCAACGTGTACATCCAGCACGCGGGAGGCCAGACGCCCCAGATGAATCAGATCCCGCAGATTAAGCCGACGGTGGTCGTGCCCTCTCAGCCCGATCAGAATTTTCCTCAGGCGACCAATCAGCCGGCAGGACAAGAGCCTCAAGCCCCTCAGCTGCCCAAGCAGGTACTAAAACCGAGGGCACTGCCCGGTCAGTTTGCCTTTTCAACCGACATGGTGGCATTCATTGCATTGCTTTGGTTTTGCTGTTGCAGGTTTTGACGAACAACCCCACGGTGGCACTGCCTTCACAAACCGAGCAGGTAATGCCAGGCGCCAGCCCATCAACCTGAGTCTGGGCACACTGCCTACTCCATTGGCCTGTCAGCTACTTTATCTTTTACCCTTGTCCTTCTTTTCCAGGGATATCCATTTTATTTTCAGTATCGGTTCCCTCAGCAACAAACCCAAGAAATCAAGCTGAGCAATCCGCAGCAGCCTGCCCCGACGCTGCCATCTCCGAAGGTGGTGCTGCCCGGACCTCTGCAGGTATGTGGACACCCGCTAGTGATGAGTGAAATGATTTGTGGGAAATTGAATGAAATCATCAGTGACACATATGGTGGTGACCACTTGGTCCACGCTGTCCCTGTAATTGCCACCAGAGGGTGCTGTGACCTTCCTTTAAGCCCGCTGCCCATTGTCTTAATGCCACGATGGGCACTCGGGTCCTCTAACATCTGAGCACCTGCAATGTGAACGCCATCTCCTTGATGCCTCACGTGGGCATGGGAATGAAGCTCTGCATGCCAAACCCATGTGATGCCAACCCTGGGCGAGCAGCCTGGCAGATTTTAATGGCATTTCTCTTCATTTCCTCAGCAGAAAACCCCACTAAATCAGGAGGCACAAAGTGAAACGGTGAGTTTGGATCCTGCATCTTTTATTTTTTTCAAATTTGTTTTAAATGTCTTGCCTTGCCCAGCTGTCCACAATCAATGCCAACTCTGATCTTGTTATTCCATCTAGCCAATTGTATCATATATATAGTGCCCAGCAGAGGGAGCTCATGAGCCCTTGACACATTAAAAAAAGTCAAAGGAAGTGGGAATAAATAAAATGGAAACTTTTAGGGAGATAAAGCCAACAAGGAATAAAGCATCAAAGTAAATGGACAAAAGCGCAGGTAGACCCACCTATAATAATAATAATAATAATAATAATAACCCATTTTATTCATATAGCGCCTTTCCCCTGCTCAAGGCACATCCCTGTCTATCTGATGGGACTCCTTCTCTTCAGCAGTTGCCCACCTTCAGACACCACAAGATCTCCCTTCCTCACTCCCACCTTACCCTCTTTAAGAGAAACCCAGCTGCGCTTTCTCCGGCCAGCTGATCCCAAGTCCGACTCCTCCCCTCCTCACTTGATGGTCATGTGACAGGAAGGGGCTTTTAAAGGATAAGTTTGACATTTTTCAAGTCCAAGTTGTCACTTCACAACTGAGAAGAGAATCAGGGTGAAGCAGCAAAAATCACTGAGGTACCAACTTGGTAGCCCCGTTTTAATTCTTGTGGTGCGCCACCTGTTGAAATGCAAAACACAGGGCATTTGGGTACAAAATACACTGCAACTGATGGCACATCACAAACGGGACTACGGAATACGCCCAACAGAGTGTGGTCACCGGTCAGGCAGATGTCAGCTTAGATTTTTACATGAAAAACAATCGGGGGGATGGTGGGATGGAACTAAACTGGGACCCCAAATGGTCACTTGCCTCACTTACCAATCTAAGATGGCAGACCCCTCCATGAACCAGAAAGTCAACTAACTGGCTACACCTGCGCACCGTGTGGGATTTAAATTAAGAAAACGTACAGGCGACTGCAGCCCACCGGCTCACCCCACCCTAAGCTGGACAGCTGCAGATAAAAGAAGTCATTGAAAGGTGAGATCGAGTCGGGAAATGGAGGAGTAAAAGGAGGAACTGTGGGGACTGTGATGCCCACTAGCTGGCGTGCAGGGAGGAGTGACCTCACCCGACACAGTGGCCAGCAGGCATGGAGTGCCAACGTCCCCAGCAGAGTCCTTGACACGCTGCAGTGGCTGGCATGGCATTCATCATCCCAAAGCCCCCTTTGTTCTTTCTAAATGGTCTTCTTACATTTTTTTTTCTTTTTAATGTCCTCTCTGCAGAAGCTCGAAATTCCTGGGGATGGTGCCCAAGCTGCCCAGGCTGCCCAGGCTGCCCAAGCCTAAAGTGCCCACTCAGCTATGGAGGTCTCACTGAATGGAATGGTGGGTTATGCCTGTGAAACTCACATTTCTGGGGGGTGTTGTGAATTTAAGTTCAATAGGGCTTCCTGCTCTTGGTTGGCAGAGGGGCTACGGTCACTGCTGTCTCATTGTGCCACACACCTGGAGTTCAGGTCTGGGGGTGGAGTCTGCATGCTCTCATCGTGTCTGGGTGGGCTTCCCACTGGGTGCACTGGTTGATCATCCACATCACAAGGGCATTTAGGTTACTTCAGCAGGGTGGTGGTCCTATGCAAGCGTGGGTGGCACAGTGGCATGGTGTTCTGCCCTGCTGCCCCTTGGATTCACTAACTAAGTGGAGCTCGCATGTTCTCCCTGAGCCTCTGTGGGTTCTTCTCCAGGTATTCTGCACAAAGTTTTTCAGGTTTGGTTCAATTTCAATTTGAAGCTGGTCCACTGTGTGTGTGAGAGGCATAGTGGTGCCATGCTGGTGCCATGGCTGGCACTGTTTCCTCAAGTGTTCTTCACACCCCGTGATCACCCACCTTCTACTTCTGTATGGTTTCCCTGTGGGTTTTTCTCCCCCATCCCTAAAGCAATGCAGGTGAAGGTGGGCATGTGGGTGAAGGGGGCCTCGGGGTACACTGGTGCCTTTTCCCTGCCTTGTCCCGGATGCTTCTGGGATTGATTCTGGCACAGTCTCCCTGACCCTATAATGTAGATTTGAGAATGTCATGCCATGAATGATTCCTTCAATGGACTGGCAACAGCTCTAAAGTTGGTTCCTGCTTTGTGCCCAATGCTGTCATGGTAACCTATGAAGCCACCATGATGCTGACCTGGACTAAGTGAGCTTAAGAATGGCTGGAGATCTGGACCACCCTCTTCTTCTTTTCACTTCCTTGGTCATGGGCGCAGCATAATGTGGGCAGACATGAGTGGGTGTGGGCAAGGATAGTGATGGTGGCCTGGTACACAGCAGGTATCCTGTGAATCACTCAATAGAATCAACAAATTTCCAGAGCAGTAGGTGGGCACTCAGGGCCCTGGGTGGCTAATGATGACCCGACTGCCATGCCAGTTGGGCATTCTATGAAGCTTTCTATCTTTCTAGCCTTCATTCTTCATCACTTGATCCAGGTGGTCAGCTATGGCACACCTCACCTTACTTGCCCCCAGAGTGCTGGTACCAGTCCATCACCTTTTTAGCCATTTAGCATTGGGAAGGTTCAAAAAGCAAAGCTGTGTCACTTTTCTCAGCCGAAGGGATGGTGACCTCAAAGGACAAGCAGGCCACCTACCTGTAAGTCCTCTGGGGCCACATAAGAAGGGCATTTGAACCGACAGCCTCACAACTTACCCCTCTGCCATTAGACCCTCCTGTGCAGTCTGATGCCACTTGGTGCTGTCCTAATGACTGCATGTGACTACTGTTGCCACCTTTTGCTGCTCTGTATGGTGGTCTTCTTTATTTTGTAGGCACTGCATATTAAAAGGAAGGCTGGCATCTTTATGAAAGGTGACCTCAATCTGGTCAGGTATATTGGCAATATGAGGCAAAATGAGGAGGATTTATAGTAGAGAAATGCCAAGGGTCCTGGCATAGTCCTGGGTAGCCACTTTTAGGTCACCGCTGGGACCCAATGGCATTCCCTCCTTCCTCCAAGATCCTCAAGACTGCCAGAATGAATGAATGGCAACCCTCATCATGCTGGGCACCACTGGGCACATGACTGACATGCTCCTCTATGGCTGGCCTATTTGAGTCAGAAATCATTTGGAAATCTGTTAGTGAATTCTAGAGTCAGAGAAGACTCCATCAGGAGGGCACTGAAATAAGGGTGCCATCTTGAGGAAGCTGGCATTGGGCAGCTGATGCTGTCAGTTCAAACATTTAAATGGCCAAACCACCTTTTTGAAATCCCAAAATGAAATCATCTGCACGTTTACATAAAATGGAAAAGACATACACTGTCACCGTCACCGTCACCTTCACCATCATGTCTGTCTGTCTGTCAGTCAGCACAATGCAGTCGCTTCAGCCCATAAGTGGAAGGGAATCAAACTTTATTTTATATAGTGCCTTTCTACTGTGTCTTACCTCTTGGTGCAATGGAAGGCCACCCCAGATGTCTTAGCAGGTGAATTTACTCCTCAAACCCCAAGCCAGTGGTGCCAACTGAAACCTCCAAACACTTTCTCATGCATATAGCGCCTTTCTGTGCCCACTGTGCCACATGAGTGCTGCCTTGTGAAACGACTCATTTAGAATCCAAGAGCTGTGTGCATGTGGAGGCTAATGGACGGGTTTTATTTTATAAGGTGCCTTTCTGCGATGACAATTATCCCGGGGTGGTGAGGTCCGTTTTCTTCCACAATTTTGAACGGGCAAGTGAAGTGACACATTTAGGGACAAGCAGTGTGCCAATGGTGCAAACCGAGCCTGACGCGTCTTTCTTTAGGGAGCACTGAGACAAGCTGGTGGACATTGGTAGCACTTTGACTTGTCACATGACCTTTCATAGTGAATGTCCACCCCGCGCCCCCTTGTGGTCCTCTAAGTGCTACAGCCTGACTCCTAGAAAGTCCTCGTCATGGCAGTCCTGCACTCCACTTGGGCTCCAACATTATCATTTTATTTTATTCCTTTTTTTCATATAAGTGGTTGGACCTTCTAGGGCATCACTGGTAATGTGCCCTGTAGGGGGCGCTATAACCATGTGCTCTGTGCTCAGGTGTGTCTTCTTACCTGTTCAATACACAGAAGCTGTCTCCAAGTGTCACTAGCTGTCCCCAAGTGTCATTTTTGGGCTTCAGTGGCTCCTTGTATGCCAGCCTTCCCATTTTATAAAGGGCATCAATTTGTGTTTTCTGCGTTTCCTTGCACTGGGCAGTCAACCAACAAAACCAACTTTAATTTATAAATGCAGCAAAACTGTGAGCAGCACTGCAAGGCGCTATAGAGAGGAAAGCTGACCGGATACATCTGGGCACAAGTCGCACCACTGACCACATTTCATTTTTCTGGTGCCAGCCTTTGATAAATAATTGTGTTTGGGGTTCATAAGCCTACATTAACACATTTTTAACTGTTTTTATGTCTTTCATACAGGAGGTGTGGATAAATGGAACCACCGTCACCACAGGGGGGCGCCACTCCTAAGAGCAGGCCAGTGTTGACTTACATGAAGAACGGCTGCAAGAACTGAAGAGCACATGGGCATTTAATATCATGTGCCACACCATGCCAGCCAGACTAACTGCAATGCTTTCAATATTAAAGTGTCATTTTTATTAATTTATGCTTAAATAAAGGTCACCAGCTTTGTGATGCCATTCCTTGCCCGTGTCATTCCTTCAGTGTCCCCATGCCCGATTTGTCGGCTAGTTTTATGCTCACTGGTTCAATGATGGTTTGCTGCCAATGCCAACTGAAGAAGAGCGGAGTGTTAAAACCGTAACTCCAGATTTTGTGCGGGCGTGAAGGTCAAACGAGACGAATTTGTAGGGAGCTGCAGTTGATTTCTTTGTTTATTTGTTTGTTTGTTTGTTTGTTTTTGTCACTTTGTTGTCTCCTGGAGTTCACTCCATTCCATCTTCTACTGGTCAAGCCACAGTGTCAAGGCAGGAAGTCACCCTGGTCAGCCACCAGTCTATGACAAGAGAAGGTCCATGTAGGGTCACTGTTGTGAGGCTGACAGGAACAAAGGGAGAGCATGCAAAGCACACACAGAAGTCCCCAAACCTCCTGACACACTTTGTTCATCCTGATACTCCAGACTAGCGAAGTAATAAGACGCATCCACACATAACACGCTTCTACCTGCATAAAAAGTCCACTTGCAGCAGGGTCCAGTTCTCCTAACATGATCTCATACTGCAGAAAGGGCACCTGGTGAGGATGAGGCTGCTTTGGGGAACCCTGAGCTGTGACATTCCATTAAGTCACAAGTCATCCAAGATGTGGCTGACAAGCGTCGTGTCTCAGTGATCCGGGTCAGACATAAGGGTGCTGGCCATGGTGAATGGTGTGATGGCGAGGTCACTGGCTGAGCCCCATATGTTTTATATGGCCGGTACTCTTCACTGTGACAGCAATCACGTCATGACATGCGCCAGGTGACAGTGGCTACCCGGTGCCTTTCCCGGACCCCCAGAACACATGCTGCTCAGTGATGGAGCACAGACAGATGGTTTTGAATGCAGGGGGCGGGGTCTCAACCAGTCAGCTGGGAGAGGCTGCTCTACCGGCCAATGAAGTTCTGTGGCGTTGTGATATGTATTGTATATGCATGAGACTGATTAGCATACGCCATATATGGATGTTTCAGGGCGGTGTTTGAGGCGTGTTCACGTATGCACATTTACAAGGGGATTGTGATTTCTAAACAGTAAATGGCGTAGAGATGTGCGTACAGCACGTTTTATAAATGTCATTTGTTTTTTATTTTTGACGTACACATTTTGCCGTTATTTTGGCAAGCGCAATTTTTCCACGCAAAGCTTTATAAGTGAGGCCCTCTAGTGTGCAGAAGTTTCCCTGGGGCATCATGAGGGCACCTGGGCTGGCGAGGGGTCTGATTTAACCAATGCACACACTGGAATGTAGGAAATGAATGGTTGGGGTTTCCTGATGAAAATCTGATATTTTTAAAAATGGCTTCCCAACAATAACCATGGGAATGACACAAGAGACACAAAAAGAGGTCTGGGGCCCCACATGCCCACTGTGAATATTAAATGGTATGCAAAAGGCCACTGACACAATCACACTTTCAATTGAAACAGACAGTCTGCTGTTGCCCCACCTGGACTTTCAGGGATCGAATCTCCACCACCATCACCTGTATGATTTCTCCGACGTCTTGTGGCATGAAATCCTGCAATGATCCTGCCGACTACGCCACAGAAAGAGGTCTGGGGCAGCACAGACAAAACCCTGAATATTAAATGATAGGCAAAAGGCATAAATTAAAAACACGCTGAGTCAGTCGTTCTGAGGCTCAGTCAGACTGTCCAAGATGGTGGCGTTTCCAATTCTGAAGGATTCTGGGAGGAAGAGGTGGGTCCAGGTGGTCTAAAGAGACATCATGGGTGGAAATGTGTCAGTCTTCCTTTCTGCAGAAGGGAAAGGAGAAGAGAAATCATTATCACACAGTGCCCCCTCATGTCTCAGTGGAGACTTACACTCACATAAGTCCTTAAGCTGGTAGCCAAGCACACGGGTGGGACATCTCATTAAAACTTTGGGCAATTTGTTTGAATAATTAACTCAAAGTCATTGAATTGCTATATATACTCACGTTTAAGTGCCACGGATGTCAAACTGTCCAGCTCCGTGCCTACAATAGAGCCTGCCTTCCTCACCAGTTTGTCCCTCTTCTTTATTTTGCCTCCCCAGCACACCACCGCGTAGAAGAGGGCGCTCACCACAACTGTCTGGTAGAACGTATGCAGCATCTTATTGCAGATGTTGAAGGACGCCAGCCTTCTAATGAAGTATAGTCAGCTCTGTCATCTCTTGCACAGAGCATCAGTATTGGCAGTCCAGTCCAGTTTATCATCCATATTACAGCATATCAAGCACAGCGGCTTGTGCCTTGTTTGTATGAATTCTCTTTTGTACATAAATAAGTATTTATAACCCCTAGCTGTAGCATTGTTTTCATGGAGGGATTTTATACTTTGGGTTTGCGGTGCACTTGTTTGTCTGTTTTTTGCATATACACTGTGTTTTATGGGTGGCATCGCTTCCCGGGTCCTCCCTGCGTGAGTTTCCTCCTGGTGCTCCGGTTTCCTCCCACAGTCCAAAGACATGCAGGTTAGGTGCATTGGGATCCTAAATTGTCTCTAGTGTGTGCTTGGTGTGTGGGTGTGTGCCCTGCGATGGGTTGGCGCCCTGCCCAGGGTTTGTTTCCTGCCTTGCGCCCTGTGTTGGCTGTGATTGGCTCCAGCAGACCCCCGTGACGCTGTGTTAGGATATAGCGAGCTGGATACAGACTGACTATGTTTTTTTTCTTGTGAATATTTTTGGGATTATTTCGGCTTTAGTTTGTGTATCTTCTTCCTGTTTTTCTTTCTTTTTTTAGTTTTTTCTGTATATTTTTCTTTCTTTGATTATTTTCATTTTGAGAATGGCAAGAAGCACAGTAAATATGTTTCACTCCTTTTGATCGGGGCTTTGCTTTGTGTCTGTGTGTGTTTTGAAACACCATCTATTTGTGTTTGTGCCTCCATGTCTGCCATCTCTCGATTCTGATCCCACTGTGTAGTCTGGTGCCAACCATGCCACTACATGGGGTGTCACAGGAAGTTTCACCCTGTCAGTTGGTTGGTGTGACTTTCACTTCATGTGTGTGTGTTGGAGTAAACTTCACAGATCACAGTGGCACACTTCACCAAGTTTCGTTGAGTTTGCCAGGCTTGAGGTGAAGCGAATGCAGCGGGTTTTGCTCCTCAGTAGTGGGGACCTCCTCAATCATGAAGAGACCTCTAGTGGACACTCTGGGGATGTGCAGTGGAATGTTTAACAGGTGCAGTGCTGAAGTTAAACTGAATCCTAATGGATGACTCCATCTGGTTTGGAGATGTTGATGTCTTATTATTCTCAGCGGACAGACCTACTCATCGTGTTATCCTATGATGATCCTGCCGACTACGCCACAGAAAGAGGTCTGGGGCCACATAGACAAACCCCGAATATTAAATGAATGGCAAAAGGCATAAATAAAAACAAGTTGAGTCGTTCTAAAGTTCAGCCAGACCGCCCAAGATGGTGGTGTTTCCAATTATGAAGGATTCTGAGAGGAAGAGGTGGGTCTGAGGTGGGTCTTAGGTGATCTGACCCCAGAAGTGACGTCATGGGTGGAAATGCATCTGCTGAATGGAAAGGAGAAGAGCATCATTATCACACGGTGCCCCCTAGTGTTTAAAAGGTGCATTGCTGTAGTTAAACTGAATCCTAATGGATGACTCCATCGGGTTTGGAGATGCTGATGTCTTATTTTTCTCAGCGGACAGACCTGGGTAATCCAATTTAACACAGGAGCCTATCCGGACAGCTTTGGGTTCAAGGCAGGAATCAGCCCTAGACAGGGTGCCAGTTAGAAGTGAGATTGTGTAGCCTGCTCACCTGGCATACTGACCATCCATCATAAGTGCTGATAATGATCTGACCCTCAGAACATCAGAGACGAGGCAGGAACCAAACCTGAGGGGGTCCATAGTGCACTGCGGGGTACAGTGGCTCATGCCAGTCCAGTGCAGAGTTGCCAGGCAATTCGATAAGCTTAGGCTTGGCATGTGGGTTTTTGAGCACCTGGAGAAACTCATACAGGGACACGAGGAGAGCAGCGGGGAGGCCAGACTGATGGCTTTACTTGAAATCCACGTCCACAACCAGAGAAAGTGCGGGAGGCCTGCGGCAGGCGGACCACTGAAGCGGCGCCAGCGCTTTCTTTTGATCCGAATCGGTGTGTCAAGCGGCTTTTCTGAAGCTGATGTTTCCTCCAAGATAAATAAAGTGCAGACTTTGCAACTTGCAAGGCTTTCCTGGATTATGTCAGGCAGACGTTTGTGTTTACCGATGTGTCGGTTAAGTCGTGTGGATCAACACACCATTAAAGTATTAGGAGTAATCCAACGGCTGACGCTGCCTGCACCTCTGGCCGGCGGTCTGGTGACGCGCCCGCAGTCTCGCTGTCCTGTTTATGCCCAGAAGACTGGATGACAAAGTCCCAGCGGTGTTTTTAACCTCTGAAGTGATTTCATTCTCATTGAGGGATTAGGCTGCTGACTTCAGGGGGGTCACAGCACATTTGGGTTCTCCCACCGAGATCCCTGTCAACAAATTGTCGGCTGCCTGATGTCATATTTGAAGAGCTTTGCTTGCTGAGACTGAAAATGCCACAGACAGTTGAACCGTGGGCCTCGTCTTCACTTGTGGTTTAGTGCCAGGCCGGGCCGAGACCACACAAAACGTATTTGAGCGTTTAGACAAACCAGTGGGACGCCATGGAGGGGTGAGCAGCCTGCGGACAGCGTGACGCCAGCATGGCAACATCATTCACTTCTGTATTTAAAATAGAAATGCTGGGCAGAATTCAGAGTTCTGTGCCATGACGTCATGCCACACGCAGTGCTAGTGCAAAGTCATCTTGTGCCCTGGACCAAGTTTATTAGTGTGCCAACTGACTGTTTGGTAGCTGACCCGTGTGGCTGAGTCGCCCCAGATGATGATGTACTGAATTCACCTTAATGGTGGCATCAGCCCTGGCCACATGCACAGTAGGTGATCCCTGGAAATGAGGGTCTGCCAGTCTGAGAGTCCATTACATGTGGAGGACGTCAGCGGATTAAAAATGTACGACGTCTGCTATTGATCAGGATGTCCAACCTGCTAAATCCAATTTAGGGCCTCTGGGGCCACCCTGGAAGGACCCTCGCCCATCACAGGACCCCCAGAATGCACACATTCACATGGGCAGTATGAGATTTCGCTATAAAGAGCCGGGCAGCATACTTTCTATTATTGATCCTTCTAGGGCTGTCAAATTATACAAAAGTTAGGGCTTGAATATCCATCCCTCCATTATCAAACCCACTATATCCTAACTACAGGGTCACGGGGGTCTGCTGCAGCCAATTCCAGCCAACACAGGACGCAAGGCAGGAAACAAACCCCGGGCAGGGCACCAGCCCACCACTGGGCCCACACACACCCACACTAGGGACAATTTAGGATCGCCAGTGCACCCAACCTGCATGTCTTTGAACTGCGGGAGGAAACCAAAGCAGACACGGGGAGAACATGCAAACTCCATGCAGGGAGGACCCAGGAAGCAAACCCAGGTCTCCTTACTGCGAAACAGCAGCTCTACCCACTATGCCACCCAGGCTTGAATATGCAGCTTAAAAATACATAAATGTTCAAACACACTGAAATATCTCCAAGCTTTTGTGCGTTTCACTGGAATGAATGGTTTTGCTCAACTGACAGAAATGCAGGAGTGGAGGAACCCTGGCTGAGATGTAACACTCTGAGCCACCAGGTGGCGCTCTCTTTAAAAGTCACTGTAATGAAAATGACCCCTCATTACCTGCCGATGGCACCCCCTGCCGAAAGTGTGCCTTCCTGACAAAGTGGGATACGTGTGTTCAAACTAAGCTGACATTGAACCAGGGATGTGGAATTCTATAAAGAGGAAACACACACATCCACAAGGGGTTAATATATTGGATTATTTATTATTTTCATATTTTATAATTCTCTTATAAAGCTTGCTGTTTAACATAATGATTTTTATTGACAGTCATGGCGTGTTGTTGTTGTCTTCCGTATTCCTCGTAAATGCACAGTCTTGGAGGTTTAGCAGCTACTGAGTGTGTCATTAATATAAAGTTTAACGTGACCGGTCATGGAAACGGTGCCCCCATATGGAAAGTGACGCGATCAATGGGAAAAGTGGAACTGGGAGGCTTCACGCACCAGTCATGCAGTTACCAAACTGCCGATGACTGACACACGTTCTGCACACGCGTCACTCCGGTCCCCACAGCCTGCCACCCAGAGACAGTCATTAGGGGTGTGCGTGGCCTTAGGACTGACCAACCCCATGTGGGGGGCCAGTTATGCCAAACGCTGTATAAACCTGCGCACGGATTTCATAAAAATAATGTTAACGTACACCGGATTTTATCATTGCGGTATTCAACAAAATTTTTGTAAGATAACACGTGAACTTTATCAAAATATAACTGGAGAAAATTGACAAATCCGCTTGAACGGGACAGGCGGACCTCAAAAGCGGCGTCTGGGGCGGTCACCCCAACTTGCCACCCCCAAACCCGCTACTCTTGCTGCCACCCTCTGCCAGTCCTCCGCTCCGCTGTTTGTCTCTGTGAAGTCAGCGCCAGTCTAAACGTGTTTGTGCTTCACAGATGGAGTCACTGAATGTGCTAAACGTTGCGTTGTAACGATCTTTAAGTATTTCCTCCTCGTTTTGTTTTTAATTTGTCCAACACTTTCATTAATAGCAAACTTACAAAGTAAAAAACACTCAGCAAAATTTTAAAATAAATGACAATTAGTGTAGGTAATAATTGACAATAATTGACTAAAATGCAGGATTAAACTAAACACGATTCACAGATGCAGCAACAATATAACACATGTCACCTTACAACGTCCTTGTCACTGCGCCTTTGTTTTACGGATGACGCCGAGCCATCGGCCCTGCCCTGTGCGCTGTACCCACCTGCTGGTTTAGGAGGAGTTGATTTCTTCATTCATTTCTTTATCTTCTATCACTCTTATTCACACATCACCACAGACGTGGCGTACGGATTTCGCTTTGCTCTTGTAGTGTTGGTGACAATCTAATATATACGCCCCCCCCCCCAGTTCATCGGTTCTCACATTTACGCTCTGTGAAGGAAACACAGAAAACACGTTTAAGGGTTGGGGATTCCGTCCGATTTACTCCAAATAACAAACAGTCAGTCATGAAGTTCATCAAAAGAGACAATGAGTATAGTGAAGCATTGACATTTTAGGAGGTGGGAATGCTGGGAAAGGAGGCGCTGAGGATCTTGGGGGTGGAGTGATGTCATCATTGCAGGACCGGAGGAAATAATGGAACCCGGAAGCGGCTCGGACTTCTGGGTTTTGGAGACGAATTCAGGGAGGTGTTTTCTCGTCTTTCCTGTTGAAATACAGAGAGAGCGGTTAGTTCACAGTTGCCGTCCCCTGCCTTGCGAATTTCGTGCTGCTCGTCGGGTCCCTTAGCTGCTCTCTAATCGCTCGTGTGTGACAGCTCATAAAGCCACCGCTAAGCTGGAGCCCCTCACAAACAGGAGGCACACATTCCACCTGCTAGTGTTTTTGGTCGCCTTTCTTAACCTTTTACTCTCTAATTGCACTCCCCTCTTGGACCACCCTCAGCAATGATGATCTCACGTGATGGGAGCCAATGAATGAGCTGTTATTGGGCAGAAATGACCCACGAATGGTGGGGGAGGAGGGGAGTCTAAAGCAAACGATCAATCCGGCTTGAAAGCTTAGATGCCATCTTTTATGATCCTCACCCAGCAGGTATACCAACGCAATTTAAGGACCCCTAGGTGGTATCCCCCCCCCAGGTTGCAGCTGTGCCCCAGAATCCCACGGACCATCATGGGACTTGGAGCTTGTCAACTCAGCCCTGTTGGGTTCTGTGGATGCCACCAGGTTGCTGAAGTGACTGGGAAGCCTTACTTCATGGGGCTTCCACCTCCCCCAGAAGTGCTTTCAGACCACACTTAGGAGACACTGGAAGGACTCGCTGGTGCCACATACAGTAAAAGGAGCCAGCTGCCTTAACTCTAGGAGTCAGAGTCGGGATGATGGAGCGTGTGGAAGACGAATGTTCTCTTCGTTCCCTTGTACTAGTTCATATCTGAGAAGTAAGCTTTACTAAACCATGTAAAAGCATGCTTTGTTTTAGCAAACAGAATAATATTTGTGCAAAGGACTCAAGGTCTGAGCATTCCACACATGAGTCTGCCTTATCACGTTGTCCCTTAGCTTACATCTGAACGCCATAACAAAAGGGGCCAAGAAATCAAGTTGCACAAGGGGCGTTGAAGGGGCTCAAGGATTGTGTATAATAAATATGGTGACTGTTGCATTTTATAATAATATTAAATCACGCATTCTAGGGGTATAAAACGGGACCCCACCCAACAGACGGGGTTCAGAAGAGCCCTGACGCTGTCGTGTATATTTGATTGTCTGCTTTTCTGAAACTCTTCTCACTGTGACTCTGAAAAATAAAGCTGCTTTATAACCGCACCTGCTGTCTGGTCTGAGTTTTGGTCCACAAGCGTGAAGCTTGCTGGGCTGAGATGGAGAGAGCAACAAGAGAGAGCTGCTTGGTGCTCATCGTTGGGCTTAATTGTACTTGTGGGAAAGGCTTGAAGGAAGAGTTTCCCACAATTAAGACCCTTTGTGCTTTTAGACCTTTGTCTGAGCCTTTGTGTCAGAGGTTTGAGGAGCCACAGCGTCACCTAGTGACCACGAATGGCACCATGTGCCACTATTGCACAACTTTGCCATTATTGTTGTTTGTTTGCCTGCATAGCACAAAGGAAAAAAAAAATCTATCTGTAGCAAAAATTGAGAGACGGGTTCTGAATTCTTAACTTTATAAATGGTGAAATCGATTGGCGTCTTTTACCTCGTTGCTGTTCCTCGCAGACAATTCAAGCACTACTTTACTTTAATTTATCGTTATATAGCGCCTTTACTAGAACTCAGGCACAGACAGCTACACCAATATATAAAGACAATGCACCACTAGAAAGAGTCCTGGGAATATCAACTCGGCTGATTCCGGGACTACAGGAGATGAGTTATGTGGAACAATCTGAAGAGCTGAGCCTTTAGGAGATGAAGAGGAGACCTGAGTGAAGTGATAAGGTGCCACATGAGAGGGTGGGCATCAAACTAAAAGAAGTGCCAGTTCAGGGTGTGGTGCGGGTATGTGGGTGCTGAATTGGCTCAGACAGAGGAAGAAGAGGGTGATGGTGTGAGGAACCTCATCAGAACTGGCCGATGTTGAGAGTGGTGACCAGCAGGGGGCAGTGTGGGGGCCGCTGCTATTTTTAATATATATACAGTAAACTAGCAAAATACCCGCGCTTCGCAGCAGCGAAGTACTGCCTTAAAATTTTTATTAAGAAGAAAATTAAACCTTTTTAAACTGAGGGAAATTTGCCAATAATTATTTGTTAAGGATCTCTTTGTATACCACGTTGTCAGTTCGGCCCTCCGGTTGTAATATGACCAAGCTGTGCGCTGAGCTTACTCTTGAGCATGTAACGTACAGTCGGCCATGTGAACAGTAATCTTGTCTCAAATCTCACAGCTTGGATTGCTGCTGTCATAATCGGTTTGAGTTTCATGGTTTGTTTCAATTATGACAGTATTTGTAGGACTTGTGTTGAAGTGACATTCGGCATCTGTCAAGCGTTGTAAGCATACAACCAGTTTCATCGATAAAATCACATCCAGCTTTTGAGAGTTTAAACATTCATAAACATCAAAGTGTCCACTACTGAAATCGTCACCTGTGAATCTAAGATGTTTAAGAGGCATTGACGGTTGTCGAAAGGTGTAAAATATTTGGCCATTTCGGTACACTTGAAAGCGACAACCGAACAATTCAGCAGCAGCCATCAACTCACATGCAGAACCATAGGTGAAGGGCTTAAGCATTTCACTCTTCTAGTGCTCCTGTGTAGTCTAATTATCTCCTGTACCGTCATCAGTCCACACCTTGAACCTGTCCCAGTCATTCAATACATAAGACACAATGTTCCTCCGGATATCAAGAGTGAGCCTGATATGGCTGTGCAATATGTAACACAGAGAATGGAAAAGGCAGGCGGCATCTCTGGGCATGGAAACCACTTGGTAAGTGACAGTTCTTTGATCGATGGTGATCACCTCGATAGACATGTTAATGGGGGTACGGTTGGAATGATAAAGGAAATGGGTACCTGAACAATGTAAAGTAAGTCTAAAATACCTACACAATAACTATAATCGTAATAAACAAACAATAAAACAGCGGAGAAGCCATGGATTAAATAAAAAGGCTGCAGTTATCAGCAGGGAGACGTGAATCCCGTGGCGAAGCAAGGAAGGGAATGTAGAGACCGGAGCGACAGACGGCCTTACATAGGCAGGCAGCCAACAACGTGGGAGGTGTGGGGATGGGGGACCCAACGCCACCTCACACGGTGACCGAGCTGCAGGCTATGGACGTATATATGTACGTAAGTAGGATTCAGTTAGCGTTGGGAACCCGTGTACCAAATTTCTTGAAGATGGGCCCATAAGTAACAAAGACTGTTGAAAAGTTCAAAATGGCGGCCGACAGTGGCATCATACCACCGAAATAAGTACGTACATTGGTTTTGGTTAGCTCAGGGAAGCCACCTACCAAATTTCGTGAAGATGGGGCCGTAAATAAGAAAGTTCAACATGGCGGACGTTATCGACCGTTATGACCGTTATGCGTAGAATTTCGAAATGAAACCTGCTTAACTTTTGTAAGTAAGCTGTAAGGAATGAGCCTGCCAAATTTCTGCCTTTCACCTACACGGGAAGTTGGAGAATTAGTGACGAGTGAGTCAGTGAGTGAGTCAGTCAGTCAGTGAGGGCTTTGCCTTTTATTAGTATAGATGATTTAGAATAGGAAGATAAGGAACAAGCTGGTTAAGTTTGCAGATGATACCAAGATAGATGGATTGGCATATAATTTGGAATCCGTTATATCATCACAGAAGGACTTGGATAGCAGACAGGCTTGGGCAGATTTGTGGACGATGAAATTTAATGTCAGTAAATGTAAAGAATTACACATAGGAAGTAAAAATATGAGGTTTGAATACATAATGGGCGGACGGAAAATCGAGAGTCCACCTTATGAGAAGGATTTAGGAGTCATAAAATTTTGCCAAGTCAATATGCAGACAACGTAGATGATCCGCTGTGGTGGCGCAGTGGTAGTGCTGCTGCTTTGCAGTAAGGAGGCTGTGGAAGAGTGGACTCTAAGCTATCGACCTCCAGACAGTGTTCAGAAGCCATTAAGAAGACTCACAGAATGTCAGGTTATATAGCGCCTTGATGTGTGGAGTACAAGTCACAGGAGGTTCTACTTCAGCTTTATAACACACTGGTGAGGCCTCATCTGGAGTCCTGTGCGCAGTTTTGGTCTCCAGGCTACAAAAAGGACATAACAGCACAAAAGAAGGTCCAGAGAAGAACAACTAGGCTGAGTCCAGGGCTACAGGGGATGAGTTATGAGGAAAAATTTAAAGAGCTGAACCTTTACAATGATGAAGAGGAGACCTGAGTGAAGTGATTTGGTGCCACATGAGAGGGTGGGCATCATACTAAAAGAAGTGGCATTTCAGCATGTGGTGTGTAGACGGGTGCTGAATTGGCTCAGATGCAGGAAGCAGAGGGTGATGGTGTGAGGAATCCTCTCAGAATTGGGTGATGTTAAGAGTGGTGACCAGCAGGGGGCAGTGTGGGGGCCGCTGCTATTTGTAATATACAGAAATTATTTACATAGGCTGCGGTGGGCTGGCGCCCTGCTTGGGGTTTGTTTCCTGCCTTGTGCTCTGTGTTGGCTGGGATTGGCTCCAGCAGACCCTTGTGACCCTGTAGTTAGTATATAGCGGGTTGGATAATGGATGGATGGATTTATATAGGAATATAAGGAACAAGCTGGTCAAGTTAATAGATGATAGCAAGATGGATGAATTGGCAGATAATTTGGAGTCTGTTATATCATCACAGAAGGACTTGGACAGCAGACAGGCTTGGGCAGATTTGAAATGTAATGTCAGTAAATGTAAAGAATTACACATAGGAAGTAAAAATGTGAAGTTTGAATACACAATGGGCGGTCTGAAAATCGAGAGTCCACCTTATGAGAAGGTTTTAGGAGTCGTAGTGGACTCTAAGATATTGATTTCCCAACAATGTTCAGAAGCCATTAAGAAGGCTAACAGACTGTCAGGTTATATAGCGCCTTGACGTGTGGAGTACAAGTCACAGGAGGTTCTGCTCAAGCTTTATAACACACTGGTGAGGCCTCGTCTGGAGTACTGGGTGCAGTTTTGGGTCTCCAGGCTACAAAAAGGACATAGCAGCACAAGGGAAGGTCCAGAGAGGAGTGACTGGGCTGATTCAGGGCTACAGGGGTTGAGTTATGAGGAAAGATTAAAAGAGCTGAGCCTTCAGATAGATGAAGAGGAGACCTGACTGAAGTGTTTAAAATGATGAAGTGAATTAGTCCAGTGGATCGAGACGGTGATTTTAAAATGAGGTCATCAAGAATACGGGGACACAGTTGGAAACTTGTGAAGGGTGAACTTCACACAAATATTAGGAAGTTTTCTACAGACAGAGAACCACAGAAACATGGAGTAAGTGACCAAATAGTGCGGTAGACAGGAGGACATTAGGGACCCTCAAAACTGAACTTGCTTTTGCTCTTTTTAGAAGAACTGAGTGGACAGGATTGGCTGGCAAGCTGTGTTGGGTGGCATGGCCTGTCCTCCTCCAGATTGTCCTGATGATGTCCTCATGCTATTTAACTCATAAGGCGCTTGACTCCAAGCCCATCAGTGCAACACATTTGAATTTGACACATTTTCCGATTATCTGGTTTTAGCTGGGTTTAAGTTTTCTTTCGATTGGCATCTTTTTGGGCACTTTGACAGTGCAGCTTATTTTATAACAGATTTCAGACATCTGTCAGACATGTTTGAACAACAAACACCCCACCTAAAAACGTCTCCTTCCCATGAAAGATAATAACGGCTTGCGAGGCGCTCTTTTCGCTTTCTCAGATTCCTTTTTGCCTTCTTTACATCTTCCTTGCCCGCGTGACGCTGTGATCAGCTAATGACCACTACGGTGAGGTCACCTCAGCCTCCTGACACACGAGATGAATCACCGCAGCCTCCTTGACCCTGATTGGTGGGCCTCAGACCTGGTGACAAGTTAAAAGGCAGGTCACCTCACAAGTTGCAGTCAAGGCTCTCCACTCTTGAAACAGCAAGAAGCTCATCCAGCAGCCAAAGGTGCCGATCTGAGGTTTTCTTTAATCAGGAAGCAAATGTTGAGAAGAGAAGGTCCGACTATCGGGCCCTTTGGTAGAAAACAAAAAATTCAAAATGAGGAGTTAAGAGGACGGCAAATATGCAAGGCGTGCGTTTGGTGGGCAGAGGGTCAGCTGAAGAGGCTGACAGAGTGACAGTTTAAGAGGCTACGTGGCTTTTAAAATTAGGAAAGGAATTCACATCGGAGGTCCCGGCCATTACTTTGAAAGGAGGTTAATGGGAACGGGGGGTGGGGGTGGCACAGTTTAAATCTTGTTACGGGTAAATTTCACACAAATGAAAGAAAATTTTGCTTCACACCAGAGACACAATAATAAAGTGACCAAGCCGTGTGGAGGAGAACAGAACTTTAGGGGTCTTCACATCTGAAGAAATTAGCTGGAGAGGATTGGCAGACTTCGTTGGGCTGAATGGTTTGTTCTCGTCAAACACGTTCTTGAGTTCCTGGCCTAGAACTATCTGAAGAGCTGGGAGAGCAGGGGAGGCTGCAGGAGGATTCGGACTCTCGGGTCCTCTTTTAGTGGGGTCTCCGTCTTGTTTTCTGGGATGTGCCATTGACAGCCACCACCATGATGGCCTGAGCTTGACATCTCCCAAGTTGTTATGAGGACCGCAGGGTCTCGCTTGTTCTGTGTGTCCCCCTCAGAGCTTTGGGACCCCATAGCTCGTTTCTGTGTCCCACCGTGACCCCGTCTAGTCCCTCTGTGTGTCCCCTTTAGGCTTCTCCTCTTAAGTTCTTAAGGTTGCTTGACTTTTGCCTTTTTCTGGTCTCAGAACACTTCACATCGATGGAGCTCTTCGTGGTGGTCCTCTGCCTGGTGGGCGCTGGCCACGCATTGCCGGTGAGTTTCGTTTCTGTCTGCTCACCATCTCTCTCTCTCTCTCTCTCTCTCTCTCTCTCTTCCCATGGAGGTGGCCTTCACTCGGTGTGTGTCTTTGTGTGTTTACCGTGCAGGTGCCGCGTCTGCTTGGATTGTCTGCGAGCAACAGCAACGAGGTAAGGGACGCAAATCGAGCTCACCATTCATGACGTTAAAAGTTCAGAATCTGAATTCGGAATTCCTTTGGTTCTTGTCCGTCAATTACTGTGACTCTGTCTTGCTGACATTATTGTCAACTGTTTTGCTTTGACTTTACAGACTTAAAATTCCTATCTTGCAAAAAATAAAAAAGCCGATTTAAAAAGAAATCGTTTTCTTTCTGGTTTTCTTCACAGCTTCTGCGTCTGCCTGGACTCTCGTACAATGGACTTGGATTTGGGCAGCAGCAGCAGCAGCAGCAGGTACCTCCTTCAGTCCTCCGCGGCTCCAACGGCCTGTCAAGCTGCTAAGCGTTTATTTGGCTACAATTCTTTCTTCACTTTCAGTTTTCCCGAATCGCCATTGCGCTCAACCTGTTGCTGTAACGCCATAAGGGGTTGCTAGGGGGCGTGTCCTGCAGGTCGCGATGTCGGCTTCTCTTTATCTCGGCATTCGAATAAAAACTCAGATATACTGGGCAGTGTGGGCACTGTGGGCAGTATGGGCAGCGTTGGCTTCTTTGGAGTTTGTGCTCATTATTGTAGGGATGCTCTGATGAGGCTGTCAGTGAAAAGTGAAACATACAGTAACAGACATAAAGGCGCTATATAAAATATATTATTATTTATGAAAGGAACAATATGAATACTAGATATTTATTACAGATGGTACATAAATATATAAAATCCAACGTCTGTCTGTCTGTCCGCTTTTCACGAGAGAACGACTTAACGGATTTAGATCGGTTTTTTATTTGCTTGAACATTCCGGTTGATTTACCGACTTCTCTCATCACGCTAAGTTATCAGAGTTCGCTTGCGGCACCAATATCTTTGCGCGAATCCGAGAAAGAGGCTGGGGTGGGGAGTGACGTCAGGAGTGGTGAGCCGGGTGGGGCTCTCCTCGCTGTCCTGTTTCACTAATATGTGGGCAAAGCCGCGGGGCACTGCAAGTATTTTTATACATAGAGAGAGTAATAGGCAAATATGAACAAAAGTACATAATATACGCAAATATAAAGTCACTACAGAATTGATAGGAGACATAATATATATGAAATTCACTATATAATGGACAGACACGTAAGAAATGCACTATAAAATAGAGAGATCAATGGACAGGTAGATTCAGACCAGAATTCAAATGTTTTAACAGAACTTTATTCTTGTCTTTGTCCCCAGCCTCTGCCCTTTGTCCCCTCATTTGTTTTCCAGCCCCAGCAGACTGACATGGCGCTTCCTCCTCAATTGTCCCACACCCCTCAAGTAGGCACTTCTGGCCAGGGGTCCGTGCAGCCAACAGGTTCCCTGCCATCTCAGGTCCTTCTGCCCCCTCAAGTTCTTGTTCCTTCTCAGAATGGCGTCCCCCCACAGGTGCTCCTCCCTGCAGTTCAAGGTGACCAGAAGGCCATCTCCATGCCACAGCAGCCCCTGTCCCCACAGGAGTACGGTGTCCCTTTGCAGCCGAACCAGGTGAGCTTTATTAGCTTTACTGGGATCCTTGATTTGATGTTGTCTGTTTGTTCTTTCTTCACCTTTTCTGCTCCCTGCTCAATTTCTCTTCTCTTTCTTCCCTAAGGTGTTGCC
This sequence comes from Polypterus bichir lapradei, assembly GCA_026402145.1. Lineage (NCBI taxonomy): Eukaryota > Metazoa > Chordata > Cladistia > Polypteriformes > Polypteridae > Polypterus > Polypterus bichir. The sequence goes on along the minus strand of JANRMT010062823.1, from coordinate 25,196,925 downwards.
CTCATACTATCCATCCTTTATGTTCCCCCAACAAGCAGGAGGACAGGTGACGTTCTAAATACTCAATTAGACTGAAAAATGAATTACAAACCAATAAACTGCTAAAGTGTCAGGTAAGGAGCCTTGATGTCCCCAATTTTAATTTTATTTTTCGCTCCTTGACAGGTGAGGCCCTTCTTCATTGCCTATGGGTACCCGTCTCAGAAACAGCCAGCAGTCCAGCAGCTGCCACTGAACCCAAACCAGCAGCCTATGGAGCCGGCGGTGCTCAGGCCACAGCAGTCCATGCAGGCGAGTGGGTTTCTGTTAAGATTATAATATAATATAATATAATATAATATAATATAATATAATATAATATAATATAATATAATATAATATAATATAATATAATATGGCACAATTATTAGTGATGCTGCATGATGGTATCAGAGTTCTGGGTTCGGTTCTCATACGTTGTCATTGTCACTGTGGATTCAGCACGTTATCCCCGTGTCTGCATGGGTTTCCTCAGGGTGCTTAGGATTGTGTCCCCACGACAATTGATTTGCAATTCCAATTTACCTCCACAAGCGTGAGAGTGGACCTTGTGATGGACTGGCATCTCTTTTGGGAATGGTGGCTGATTTGTACCCAGTGCCACCAGGACAGTCACTTTCCCACAGCAACCCATCCGACGTCAGAATGTCCTGTTATTTTTTTATTTTTGGAGGTGGTTCAGAGAGCATGGCATGGTGTCCCAGTGGAAATGGCTGTGGCCACACATATCTTGGATTTCAGTCCATGCGCTGTCCCTGCCAGTCTGGAGTTTGTGTGTTCTCTCCATGCCCATGTGGCTCAGGTGCTCAGCTTATGTACCATAGACATAGGTGTTGTGTGTGTTTGGTGACTCCACATTGTCCCAGTGCCACTGAATGTGCCCACAGATGGACTGCTGTCCCACTTTGGTCCCACTAGTGTTTTTACCCAAAGCTGTCATAGCATTTTGTGACTCCCATGATGTCAAATAAACTAAATGGCTGGATTAGATCACATCATGTAGAAATCACTGCAGATCTCCACAGGAAGACCGGAACTGAAATGAAACATCGGACTGATCAGTGAATGCCCATTTGTTACCCGTTTGAAGTTTATATTCTGTTTTTAATATTCTTCCTTTTTTTCTTTTTTAAGAATGCAACTCCTAAACCTTGGGGTCAAGCTGAACTGGTGAGTTTCTCAAATGAAAACTGAATGCCATTTAAACTTATAAGGATGTGTTGTGTGAGAGAGGAAGACCCAAAGTGACATAATGTATCAGCGTTTATGTAATAAGAGTGGCACAGTGGCACGGTGGCACAAACACTGCTGCCTCACAGTACAAATGCCGGGGTTCCTCACAGCATGAAGTCCACATGTTCTCCTCGTGTCTGTTGGGGTTTCCTGCCACAGTCCAAAGGCATGTGGGTTGGGTGGACTGGTGACACTAAATTGGCCCACGTGGGTGTGTGTGTGTTAACCCTACGATGGACTGGTGGCCTGTCCAGGTGTTATTCCTGACTTGTGCCCTGTGCTTGCTGTGGTAAGCTGCCACGACCCTGCTCAGGATTAAGTGGGTTGGGTATTTATATTATATAGCGCCTTTAGTGAAGGGCTATTGGCGCTTTACTAAGAAATCAATGAGACTTTGGTTAGATAATAATTCAAACCTTCCTCCATTATTTCATCTATCCATCCTTTCCTGGCCTGCTTTTTACAAGGTGGGAGTCCATGCTGGTAGGATTTACCTCGGATATCACAATCACACACACACACACACACACACACACACCTTCCTGTTTATGTGCCACTAATTAACTCTGGGATGATGTGGTCCTTACATTTAACTAGAAAGGACATTAAAGGGACACGTGTGAACTTTAGTATCTATACGCAATAATAGACATATAATCTTAAAGAGCAAAACACAAACTGGCCCTTGTAATTGTATATAGCCCAGTTCTCAGGTTGGCAACTTATCAAGAAGTTTTACAAGGTGGCGACCAAAGTCACCATGCTGGACAACAATGAACAGAGACAAACGCTGATAGAAAGTCCCAGTTGTGCGGGCACTGAGGTGACGTGCATTTCTACCGCCGCCTCCCAGAAGCCCAAATCTTAGCAGTCATAAGACGATGCCCTTAATGTCCAGACGATAATGAGCAGGGTATGAACCGGGCAGCTACACAATGCAGCACATCCCCGGCACGACGGACAAAACAACAATTTAAATGCAGCGACCGTGTGGGGCGTGTGGTGTGCGCTTCTGTCTCCCCTTGGCTTGAAATGCAATTTCGTGTCCATCCACAAGATGGAGTTAAGAGCTATGAGGCAAATCGTGCGCGTTCACGCGTCTAGTGACGTCATCGGGAGGCGGGATAATCCGTGAAGCGGATTTAGCCGAGTGAACCGCCTTTAAATGGAGACACCTGGCGTGTCCGACGGACCAAAGGTGGCGCTTGATCGAGGCAACTGAGCGCCATCGCTTGGCGTAGTTAATCTTTGAAAATTGTTTTTTAGGACCAGATGCTGACGATTGGAGGCACCGCTACGCCATCGGCACTTGAAGGAGTTCGTGCTGTGCTAGATGAGGTATGGAGTTTGTTACAAGGTCTGACGCAGTGTCCCCCGTGCACAGTCTAAGCTTTTTAAATAATAGCACGGCCGCCTCTCTTGTGGCACCGCTAGACCAAGCCAGGCTGGGCATTGAACCCAAATCCTTGGCACTCATTCAGATACACGTTGGAATGCAAATCCAAATAGCTAAACTATGCAGCGATGTCACATAACTTTGTCACAGCGTCTTGAGCACGGGTAAGGCGCTATATAAATTAAACGTATCAATTAGCTGAGAGCCGTTAAGAAGTGACGTGTCTTATCGACTAATTCCGCTCTCTTTTCTGTTCTTTTCCAGGCTCTGCCAAGCTTTCTGCTCCCTTTCCAGCCGTAGGAGAGCCCCGGTAAGAATCGAAAGATCCACTCTTTAAGTTTTGTTGTCCAAGAAAAAAAACTGACATTAAGACGTATTTAACGTTTTACGGCGCTTACTGAGCACAATGATCCTCTCAGTCAGGAAAGTCATTGGAAGGGGAGAACGGCCATCTTATTAGGGTAGTAAGACACCACGGGCCTTACGTCTGTGCACAGTTTAACTTAACGAGTTTCCAGCTGCGGTTTGTCCCGTCTGTGCAGATCCTTTCATAACCGTAGACGGTCCAGTCAGGTCGCCTGTAAATCCCATCAAGGGTGTCCATCCGCACTCGCTTATGTCCCCCTGCAGCACTCGATGATAAACGTCGTCCAGTCCCGGTGACTTTTTTGGTGATTACGGGACATTTTACTCCAAGCAGCTCTTCTCGTTTCTTGTTCCAAGTTCTTGGCAGTCGCTGTTGAAGGTCCACGCGAGTGAAACCAGAAAACTGAAAGTTCGGAGGCCTTGCTGTTGTCTTTGTAACAATTCCTTCTGGACGCTATGACGTCACGTCAGTTTGTAATGTTCGGTGACTCCTGACTCACCCACACATGTCAGATACCCTTTGACTCGTCTTGATGTCCGGTTATGCAAGACGTTAAGCTTTTTGGGGTCCCCTTCCATTTTCGACATTATTATTCCCTTCTGATAAAGAGTGAACCAAAATACATCATCAGCCAAAATGATCAGAAGGATTTTCAGTGGTCAGCTAACCCCAGGGGTTCACCCCCTAATGGGATATAAAAAGTTACTCTTTTTAATAAAACTTTGTAAAAATGGGTAAAATCGGTAACTACAGGTGTGTAGAATATCGTTTTAGGGATTTTTCAAGGTTGCTGATCGTGAATATGATGATATTACTGACAACACATATCGACCGGTCTAAATCCAGTAGAAAACACAACTAGCAAAGAAACAGAGGATACTATTGAATACATTATTATTCTTTATTTTATTCAATTTTGTTAATATATTTTATACTAAGGACAGACTTACTTACAGTTCCAATGGTGTCAGCAGTGGGATTCCTTTGGTTTAGAAACGTCCATTCATCCATCATCCAACCTGCTATATCCTGACTACAGGGTCACAGGGGTCTGCTGGAGCCAATCCCAGCCAACACAGGGCACAAGGCAGGAAACAAGTCCCGTGCAAGGCACCAGCCCACCGCAGGGCTTAGAAACAGAGGATCATAATTAACACATTATTGTTCTTTATTTTATTCAGTCTCTATGTTATATATTATGCTAAGTACAAAATTGCTTTTAGTTCCAATGGTGTCAGAAGTGGGATACCTTCAGCTTATAATGACAAACTGTAGCAGAGAGAGTAACAATGTCCAGCAAACAAGCCACTGGGTGTGCACTGATGAGACCACCTCAGGTCTGAGGAAAGCAGTTGTCTGGTACTCCCTTTTCTCCTTAAATCCTTTCCGACTTTCTCACATCCCCTCATCTAAAGATGAACACTTGTGCTGCCGAGACTGATGAGCAGGTAAAGGCAGGATCAAGAAGTGAATGGTGGAGGAGGACCCCCTGTTAGTGTGAAGGCTAAGAGCTTCATCCCTGATGTGGGGAAAGCTGGAGCGGGCACTGCCAGTGACAATGATGACAGTGACCATGGTGACAGCAGTGAAACCCTGATGATAGTGCTAATGGGGACAGGAGTGGGGCCCTGATGACAGTTACATTGGGGACAACAGTGGGACCCTGATGACAGTGACCATGGGGGACAGCAGAGGGGCCCTGATGACAGTGACCATGGGGACAACAGTGGGACCTTGATGACAGTGACAATGGGGACCGCAGAGGGGCCATGATGACAGTGACAATTGAGACAGCAGTGGGGCCCTGGTGACAGTGACAATGGGGACAGCAGTGGCAATGCTCTAAACTAAAGACAGCAGTTTGAAGTGCTGGCTTCACTAAATGTGACATTAGAGTTTAGAGTTTGAATTGATTATCTTTTTCTTTCTTTGAAAGGGTGTCCAGATGTTCCTGCAGCCTGAAATATGAAGTGCCATTCATACAAACTGAAGAAAGGTGACGACTCTCAAGCAGCACACTTGGAACAAAACCCGCCATGATGGACATAAGCTTCTTACAACTGTCTAATAATCTGACTTTTGTTTGTCATTTGATTTTTTATTTCACCAAATAAAATAATATACACACTCATTAAAGGGGACTTGGTATGAATAAGGAGACATTCGAGAGTCACGGTGGGTGACGTGCATGACTTGTGTGTTTAAACATGAATAGCGGAGACTCCGGGACAAATCCACAAAAACCGGTGGAGACCACCGACCATCCACCCCACCTCTGGCGCCCAGTGTCACCGTCACACTTTTACACTTCTCATTGTGACTGAGCTCATCCGTCTCCTTGACATTACCAGTGCAGACCAGCAGGAGGCGCTCCAGTGTGAGCCACTGGCTGAATTGGGCCTGCTGCACTTACTGATTCATGCCAGCAGAGGGCACACAGCTGAGAGAAAGAGAAAAACGAGCCAACCATGTGAAGGCACCGGCGCAGGTCTTCCCTCCTGTGTGTGTGTGTGTGTGTGTGTGTGTGTGTGTGTTGCGGACCCCGACACTTCTGCAGTTCAAGTGGTTTAATCCACAGCCTGCTGCTTTGGATGGTCCGTGTTTATGAGAAGCCCACCAGTGGAGACTTGTTTTGAGTTTCTCCCACCGTTTGGTCCTCTTGAATTCTTTTTCTGCGGCACTCTGCCGTGCCAGTGACCCTCCTCTAGGGGTCGCTCTTCTCTTCTTTTTTTTTTCTCAGGTGTTGTTCCTCTGGTTTTTGATTTTTAGATTTTAAGTTTCAGTTTCCACCTTTTGTATGATGGCTCAGACCTCCCAGGTGGGCTGCACGGTAGTGCAGTGTTTATGGCAGCTGCTTCGTATCTCCAGCTCCACTGGTTCAAATCCCACACCAGTTTGTTATCCATATGGAGTCTGCATGATCTGCCTGGGTGGTCCTCTCGCACACCCAAAGACATGCAGACTGGGTGAGCTGGTCCCACCGGGAGAGTGAGTGTGCATGGACCCTACAATGGACTGGCACCCCCTACAGGGATGAATGTACACCCTGCAGGGGATGATGAAGTCGGTCCAGGATGATGGCCTCTCATTTTCGGGGGACACGTCTGTGCAGTTACAAAACAGGGTGGTACCATTTTTTTCAGCTGACAACTTTGATCTCCCTGGATGGATCATTTCGGTCTCTGGAGTCCAAAGTGCGCGTCCACATTGTGAGATTTTTGGGTTTTTTATTCTTCACTTCAATCACCTTTGACCTTAGTACTCTCTGTGAAAGGCGCTTGATAAGATCACCTCACAAATGGCTTCATTCCATTTAAGAGGACACCATTTTTTCACTGGCCAAGGAGATCTGCACCCATTCTGGTCCTCCACCCCCAAGGTGGCCCTAGGGTGCTTTCTTTGTGTGCCCCTCTTGAGCCCATTTTAGGACAGCATGGCTGTAGACATAGAGGGCCAGGGGACACACGTATGCAGGTCACTTTCTCAAGTAGTGTGCCACCTTGTCGATTAAGGTGATGAGTAGAAGGTTTGCCACACTTTTGGCTGGTGCCACACCTGCTGCCCTTTCCAGCTCCCAGTGCCACTTTGGTGCCCAGCTTGGATCACTAGGGGGCAGCACTTCAGGAATAACCCAAAAAGTTGGGGGAAATGCCCTGACTGCACCACTCACAATGCTCTTGATGAACAATTCTGGTCTATAAAGACAAGCCTGTCAGTCTGAAGGTGGCATGGAGTCCTAAGCTGGGCAAGTGGAATCCTCACTTTGAGAATTTAATTGAGTATTTTGTGATGATCTCTAACCTTCACCATTGTGGGTGCATTTATGACTAAAGGCTCTTGGCACCTAAAGGGGTCTTCAGTGGAGTCGGACCCTGGAATCAGAGCCCAAAGTTTACCTCCTCCTGGGGTTATGACTGCAGGGTGGCATCTATGACCCGAATCAGAAATGTCCCCTGCTGCCATCAGATCTCCCTCTGGGAGCCATGGGCTCTTTCACTCAACAGTCAGCAGGTGGTGCCACTTATGAAATCTGTGACTCCTTCCTTTTTTTTCCTATTGGAAAGTCACCAGAGTCACACAGAAGGTTGACAACACTTGTTTTTTTTTATTTTGTGTCACTTTGCCATTACACAGATTCACTACTGGAAGCTTCCTTGCAGCTAATTGTACAAATTAAACCAAATCATCCTAATTGCAGCCATCAATACGGGCTTTCCAAGTGGAGAAAATCAGCTACTGGGCACCCAAGACCTGTTGGCCATTCATCTTGTCTTCCTGGTTTGGCAGCGTCTGCAAACAAAATTAAACATCTCAATAAATCCAAAGGTGCATAAAACAAAAAGGTCACTTCAATTCTGTGACTGTCATTGACCTGGAAGATCTGTAGGTGGCGCTCTTCTGTTGTCTCCAAATCCAGAGTAGGCCAAAAATATATTAAAAAAAATGTATTATATGCAATGGAGCCGAAAATACAAAGGGAAACGGAAAATAGCAAACTACCGTGTTTTTGGGGGTGGGGTGGGGGGTGGTCCACTTTCTCACAAGCACTTCCTGCCCACCTTCCTCACCCCCTGGCCTGTCAACAACGAAGGTGACCTACAAACTTACCAGCTACCTCCAGGTACATTCTGCAAGTCTCATCTGGGGTCCTGAATGTCACATACAAACCCTGGAACCACAAGTCTAGAGCGCCCTCTTGTGGCCACAGGCTGTCACACTCGTAGGAATGGTGAGTCTCGCATATGGATTTATAATTTAGGGTACACGCCAGGGGAGGGGATTCTTGTTTATCACGCTGTCTCTGTTTCCCTCTTTAGAGTGGCAGAACAGCAGCCAGAAGAAGCCTGAAGTCACCTGCCATTTCAAGCTCCACTCGTTTTGTTTGGCCAGAATAAATGAAAAGAGATGACCACCTCAAAAAGCAGGATGGCGGGTTTGACCGTAGCAGGTGCCATTCAGCTCCTGTAATTACTCTCCAGTCACTACTAGGGGTGTCGTTTAGAATTTGCAGTTACTCTCCGCTCACCTCTAGAGGGCACCGTTTAGGTGTTGCAGTTACTCTCTGGGCACTGTTTAGCTCAAGCAATTACTTTCATTTCAACACTAGAGGGCCCTGTTTAACTCCTGCAATTACGGTATGCTCACCACTAGATGGCGCCCTTTAGAATGTGCAATTGATGCCATTTCTACACTAGAGGGCACCGTTTCCTTCCTGCAGTTACCTTCCTGTCACCACTAGAGGATCCCCAAGATTCTTCTTTTGTTACGTTTACCATCTTTATGTTAGGTGAGGGTCTCGGAGTTTCAACTCCAAACCTTCCTCTGTTTTTGTCCTTTTACAAGGACCAGGGTGTTTGTGGAATGCAAACCATCCTTGACTTTAGGATGTGAGAGATGATTTTAAATTGTATAGTTTGGCACCTGAGAGAGGTATGATAAATTGTGACCGTGCAGAAAAAAATTAACCCCCCCCCTCAAAATATGAGCATTTTATTTTTATATAGCGCCTTTCACAGTGAACACGTATTTTTACTAATAAGGCAGCTTTCATAGAAGTGATAAGGTGCCTCATAAATCCACTGGATCAACGTGATCAATCAGAAAGGGTGAAAGAGCCCCCCGTCTGTCTGTCCGTCCATTCATTTTCTATCCCACTCAATTTAATTATATAGCGTCTTTAAGTGAGAAGGAGGATTATGAAACTCATAGAGTTGAGAAGTCAGATAAGCTTTCATTGTATGAGGAAGCCTCAGGACAAAACAGAGGGGGTGCCAGCTGTGGTGAACGTGAGGGTCACACCTGAAGGCCAAGTGTGAGGTCATGGAGATGGGAGACCACCATACCCCCCAGACCCTACTGTACCTTTGTCCATTGGTTGCTGATTGTCACTTCAATGCTGTCATCCTCCAATGGCCACCACTGAGTCGGGAGGGTCTGAGGTGGTCTGCTGTCCACTTCCTGCTGCCCAGTTGCACCTACTGAGGGGTCTGCAGCTGCTGTGGCATTTTCTGCACCGTTTGAGTTATCCTGAAAAGTGATAAGTGGGATAAATGAGCAGCTTTAATTTGGTGATTTATATGCATTACAGATGTGAAGAAATGTGTCAGGTCACAAATGGGTGACACTCCCCCCCCCTCCGATCATCATGTCACTGTCACATCAGTGGCCTCCACACCCCTCTGCCCAGTTTCTTCCATTACAGTCAGGGTGGTCCTACAGTAGAACCAGAACAGGCTGGAAAGCTTTGAACAAGAAACTCTAAGCAGACAAATACAACTAGCTGAGCAGAGGCAGTAGTGAAAGGCGCTATATAATCGGACCATTGTGTGATTCATGGAGTAAACTTGAATCATAAAGTGAATCTAAAGATCCAACTGTTTCCAGCAAATGAGTCACCCGTGGGCCCGGTGGGGACTGCGCCCGTGTCCTTATGATTTGTCACAATGCCCCCCATAGCGTACGCCGCCCCGAGGCTCTTCACAGGCACAGTTCTGTTTATGAATGATGGCAACGGCAGAATCAGAGTCCACTCGGAATGAGTCCTTGGAAATGCTGGAGCACCTGGGACCACCAGAGGGAGCTCTAGGCACACAGTCCTCTACGGCCCTGCCGGTGGTCCGAGATCGGGTCTGGAAAGCCAGGTGGACAGGCTGGGAGTTTGGAGTGAAATCAGAGGCAACGGGTTCAACTGTCAAATTCTGGTTTGATTTTATAGCGCCTTTCACAATGAGCATTATGCCAAGGCTGTTTACGGACACCATTATGTGATTTCTATTTTTCACGACTAGAATGCTAGAAATGGAGTTTGCTCAATAGGAGTCGCTGTAGGAATTCAATCTGGGACTTTAAAATGTGATATAGCGCCTTTCATAGTCAGTGCCGTTTCCATTCTCCTTTTCTGCACTATGCAGTTCTTTTCACATTACTAGAGCTGGAAGGTGAGCTGGCTGACTTGGGGTCACCCAAGGAGCCAATGGTGGGGACATTCATGTTCAATGTAGCACCTTTCAATTAGTATGCTCAACAGTCCAACTCCACGGCCACCGTGCGGTCACACGACATGATGCTCAGTCCCTGTACTCCTCCACAGACGTCCCTCCACATTTACACCCTCAGCCCATCGGCCGTCCCTTCCCCATGCCACCATCCTAGGGGCCAATGCAGTGTCACCACCACAGCCTCTGCCTTGACACTGAAGGGTCCCCTACTGTTAGTGCCACAGGTATGCCACATCCCAATGCCCTCCTGCCCAGAGCTCAAGGTGCCCTCTGGGGAGGTGCCATGCTGCTGTTCAGCAGACCTGAGGGGGCTTCAGATTTGTGGCACAAAGTTTGACTTTATTCAGCATAGTGACATTGGGGGGGTGGGGCGTCACACATGAAGTAGCCTACAGGATTCTGTCTGAGACGTACCTTCATGAAAGATGGAACCTGTGTGAAAAAAAAATCGAAGATGGTTATAATAATAATAATAATAATAATAATAATAATAATAATAATAATAATAAGCATATTCTATAAATTGAATGCAGCTCAAATTGCTTTACAAAAATTACAATTACCCACAAATGACATACAAAATAAAGAGTAAAATACATTACTAAATCATAGTAATAAATTTATGTCGCACATTTCATAATAATAATAATAATAATAACAATAATAAATACACATAATATAAAATAAAACTTTATTGTGCATCATCAGGCAAACTAATATTTTATATAGCGCCTTTAATTGACATCACTCAGTGCTTCACCTATTAGAATCGAAAATCCTTTTGAAAAAAGAAATTTAGGGAGAACTGCAGAAAATCAGTAAAGTGTGACATATGGGGACAAGTCTGCAATCCGAAATGCCACAGTGGGGTCACAAACGGCTGTGCCAGTCAAAAAGAGTTGAACCCAAATCCACTTGTCTGTGATGGTGGAAGGAAACACAATTTAGTTTTAAAGACTGGTGATGCTAAGTTGACCCCCTGTGTGGGTGTGTGTGTGTTCACCCTGTAATGGACTGGCACCCCGCCCAGGTGTTGCTCCTGCCTTGTGCCCAACTCTTGCCAGGTTAAGCTTCAGCTTCTCTGGTTAAGCATGCGCAGAAAATGGGCAGCGGAGGCGCAGCTCAGTTCTTCATAGAGACGGCCGCCGAGAATGCTGAACAGTCAAACGGTGCCATCTAGCGGCCAATGATGGAATTGCATATCATAACAACGAGAACGTAGGGACAGGAATCTGAGAGAAACGACGCACTGGGACTATTGGGTATGCAGTCTGGATGTCCATCAGTCACTCTGACCCTGAAGGTGTGTGTTCCAGGTACTCACCTGCTGCATTATTCCATACTCATAGGCGTAGGTGGGGGGCTGTAAAAGGAAAAAAAAAATGCAAGAATGAGGATTAGAAAACCGACGGACAAGAAATACTGGACACATGAAGAGAAATCCATCCATCGACTCATTGAATCCAGATAATCTAACGTTATGGTCCTGAGTCGTCACTGGACCAGCAACTGGAAGAGTTCAGTCAGTCAGTCAGCAGCACTGGGTGGGATGTCAGCCTGTCAGTGCATGACAGGGCATGGAGACTCACTGTGGACCCACTGAAAGGTTTCAGTCTTCTTAATCTGTGAGTCTTTGAGGGGGGAGAGGAGAACTGGAGAATCTGAAGGAGGAATTCATAAGATAGACAGGGAGGACACGGAGACTCCACACTAAGAGCATCCCAGGGGAGAAATGCAGGCAGTGAGCACACAAGTCACCATTGAGGGGGTGCAAAATACCAAAAATATATAAAAAAGACTTGCTTAAGAGCGCCCTCAAGTGGTCAAAAAGAGATGTGTGCCTGACTGTTCTGGGTGTGGAGGGCAACACAAACTAGGGTTTTGACCACAGTCACCAGTCAGTCACTTCTCAGTTATCAGAGATCTGATACTGGGGTGTCAATGACCCTGAATGGAGTGCACCAGTAAGAAAATGGAGGGGAGGACAGAAAGAATTGTCATTTATACCTTAGGTAGATGAGAAAGGCACTATATAATAGATAGATAGATAGATAGATAGATAGATAGATAGATAGATAGATAGATAGATAGA
>JANRMT010062823.1:25160312-25181492 GCA_026402145.1 Polypterus bichir lapradei | reverse complement strand
ATAGATAGATAGATAGATAGATCTGAAAGGCGCTATATGTTAAATGGACAGATAGTGATGAGAGGCACTAAATAATAGATAAATATGAAAGGCACTATATAATAGATAGATAGATGGGTATGAAAGACGCTATTTATCCGAAGATACAGTATAGAGAGTGTGAAAGGCACTATATAAAATATTAAGATGATAATAAAGGCACTATATAAATATAGAGTAGAGCAGTATGACATGTATTTGTGGAGTTTAAGGACACTATATAAAACAGCTAAGTGTACACAGTATATTAAATAAAGTTTTATCATTACATATAATCTTTATTTTTCATAATCTACGTCGTAATATCTTGGTATATATATTCCAGGTTATTCTTGTTTCAGTTTTTATCTTAGATGATATTTTTTTTAATAAATGTGTCTACAACATCCCAACATTAAGTCCAAGTTAAAGGAGGCTGCTGATGTGAACAGAGTCCTCTCCCTACCTGCTGCATGCTGTTTCCGTTTGCTCTCTAAAAAGAAGAACATCCACGGGGTTAGTCAGTTTCAGCCCATTGCTCTTTCCTCACACATATTCAGTTCGTCTAAGATGTCCATTTCATTTCATGTCATTTCTTTTTTGACTGTTTAAGAAGTGAGGCGCTTTGATCCGCCTTTCCATTGCGGATCACCTGTGGCCATTAAAGAGTTAATAAGGGGGTCCCACCTGGACAAGCTGGGACTCCTGAAGAAGCCACGCCCTTCTCTCCCTCCCATATCTGTGCAAACCCACAAGTCTCAAATCCACTTAATCCAATTCAGATTTTTTCGGGTATCTTAGTCTGTCCCAGGAGCACTGGACACCAGACGGGTGGCATCCCTGGCCAGGGCATCGGCCACATTCAGTTGATTTGGAATTGCCAATTAGCTTCCCTTGCAAGTCTTTGTAGATACGAAATTAAACTCCGAGAAGATGTGAACTTCACAGAGCCAGCGGCCGGGAGCAGGACCTGAGCTCAGCATATTGGAGGTGTGAGGGGGGCAGCACACACCACTGCGCCACCACGCTACCCCGCCTGGTCATGCCAGCCGAGTGAAGTGGCTGCAGTTGCTCCGATCACTAATGAGGGTCGGGGTGTCATTCAAACCCAACTCAGATCTCAGCCTGAAGGCGGCCGTCCAAGACATAAAGTAACACAAAGCAAACTTACCGTGACAGGCATCATGTTGAAGCCCTGTGCCAGGAAAAAAAGAAGACAAAGACAGTAAGCAGAGGACTAGACGGCTCCCAGTTTTAGCAGATAATGGATTTCCCGAATGTCTCTCTTTTTTTTTTTTTTTTTTTTTTACAAAACAAAAGAATCAGATTCCGCCATATCATAGGCTACCCACCATCTGGGTCTCTTTATTACTCGGTCACAATTTCGTGCAGTGACGGTCATGACGGCGGGGTGGAAGAGAAGGTTGCCGGAGTACGCGGCCCACAATTTACTAATCGGTGCTCCTCGATGTCAAGAGCGCGCCGTCAGTACCACGAGACATCGAGGGGGTCCTTCTCAGTGTCCGGGGCGCGCACCCCTTAACTAACCTAAACCGCACCCGAGGCGCCCACCCGTGCCGTGTGCGCATGTGTATATTGTGGGATGGTTTTGGGATTAAACTCTAAATGGAAAAAAAAAGATTACGTGAAATATTGTAATGAAGACCGGCATGAAAAGACTAAGGCATTCACCAAACACCGTAACACCGTACATTAAAAAGCATAACGCTCCGAGTCGTACTTCTCCACCTTGACTACACTCAGGAATCGACCCCTAAAGTAACAATTCAGGACGCCTGGCCAGTCTCGCCCCGTTCCCCCGTCATGTGACACGTCATGTGTCTCCGATCATGTACCGGAATATGTCTGAAATCCCCCGCTGAGCAGGCGCCATCCACTTCTCCGATTTATTCCACTGCGCAAGTCTCCCTTTTGCGTTTTTTAAATCATCCCGCGCTGAGAGAACGCGCCGAAAACCAGTCCGAAACTTGTCGAATGCGCGCCCCCGTCTCGCTGCCACTCAAGGGTTTTCGCCCCGCCCATCTTAGGGGACGTTCACGGCTCCTACGCTCTTATTATTAGGCTACCGCTGGCACAGCAGTGTTTGTTTGGCACTCTGTTAAATAGTTTACATCGCACGCCTTGTTTGCATCATTTGTCCATAGCATTTATTTCATTATTTATTTATGTGTTTATTTATTTATTTGTTTATTTATTATCAGCCCCCCCCCCATCGATTTGCAACAGACAAGTAAGGGATTCAAATGAAGGAGATGGTATGGGAAGGGACAGCACAACCACTGTCCCACCAGACCTTTCTCTCTGAACAACTAATTACCTACAAATTTATGACTATCCATCCATCCATTTTCCGCCACTTATCCTGATCTAAGTCATGGGATTAGCAGTCTGAGCAAAGAGGCCCAGATGTCCCTTTACCCTGCTGCCTCTTCCTCCTCCAACTTCTCCAGGGACGGACAGCGAGTCATTCCTTAGACCAGCAGAGAGATGTCATCTCTCCAGCATGTCATGGGACTCCCTTCCGGACAACTGGAGATGGCCATCATGTGAACAACAGCAAGCAGAAGAAATCTAATGTGCGGAGTCACCGCCACAGGAGCGAGCAGACCCTCCGTCACACACTGCAGCCCGCTGGCTCTCCTACTCCACCGAATTCAGCACACGTCCCCCCACTGCTAAGCTCGGTTCTATTCCTGTCCCTAAGTAAGCACTTTCCCAAAGAGAAGTCCAGGAGGCATCCTCATCAGATTCCCGAATCACCTCAACTGTCACTTATCGACACAGATCAGCAGGGACTTTAGTCTGAGCTCCTTCCGAATGTCTGCTTCTCTCACCGTATCTCCAAGGCTGAGGAATCTGCAAAGGAAGCTCATCCCTGGCATTTGTATCCATGATGCAGTTCTTTCAGTCACTACCCACAGCTCAAGGCCACACGTGAGGGTAGACATGTAGACTGACCACAAAATCTTAGCTGTGCCTACAAGTTCTCTCCATCACATTCTGAACTGAGTCGGTGGCAGGGGGCAGCCCTAGCGGAGTCCCACACCCACCAGGAGCGAGTCTGACTTACTGGTGACAACACAAAACCAAACTCTCATCCGGTTGTATGGGGATTGAGATGCCTATAACAGAAGACCCCATACCCCATCCTCCTGAAGTACCCCTCATAGGACACCCCGAGGGACGTGGGCACTAAACACACGTAGTCTGGCTAGCTATACTGCCATGAAGCCTCCAGAACCCTTTGGAGAGTAAACTGCTGGTCGAGTGTTCTGCGACGGGACGACGTCCACTTTGTTCTCAGTCCATACAAGTCTCGCCCAACAGTCGGACCCTCCCTTCCTGAACCCTGGCATAGGCCTTCCCAGGGAGATCCAATCTGTAATGATGAATTCCCAGAATAGTCCCCTTTGAATTTTGGGTTTAAATCTCAAATGTGGTGGAGTTTGATGGAAACACCACGAAGCACCATTATGGATAAAGGCAGGCAAGAAGACCAGAGAGAGCAGCTGGCCTGGCCTGGATGGCAGCGTCTCTGCTCAGATTATTAAAGTTTACACAGAAGACAAGATGGCTTCATCACCTTACCTGTTGAAAGTTGAGTCCATTCCCACCCTGAAAACAATGAAAAGAGATCTTTTAACATCCTCACCTCTAACATATTCACCATGGCAGACTGGAGCAGTGGTGGGCACAATGGAAGAATCAGCCCTGGGTGAGATGCCAACTCACTCGCACACCAATTTAGGGTCACGACTTAGCCAATCTATGTATTTAAAGATGTGGGAGGGAAGCCCACCTGGTCATAGGGAGAACATGGAAAATCTCAAAGGCTGAAGACTCAAACCCAGCCAAACGGACCTTCTTTGCTGTCCATCAAAGAAATAATGAAGGCCAAAGACCTCCAAAACAAACAAGCCCACCATAAAAGGCCCAAAGGAAAAAAAGAGCATGAAATAAAAATGGAGAATGGGACGAGGGCAAACAATGGAATTCAAGGTGCCCTGTGGTCTTCCTCACCTTAGCCTTACAAGTCAAAGTCATCACACGTGTAGCGGTGTAGCCAGTTTTGGGGGGCACAAAGGGAAATCTCTCTACCTTTGATGATGGGTGTGGTGGGGGTTATTGCAGGGGGTCCACTGATGAGAACTTGTTCAAAACCCTTGGACCACCACTGGTGCCATCTGTTCATTTCATTTTATTTTAATAGTAAATGCTGACATAAAGTGGGGGGTATAAACACATGTGACATGCATACAAGTGAAAGGTCCATTTGATCAGAAACGACCTACCTGCACTGGGAATCCATTCCTGCCCTGAAAAGAAACAAAATGTGTGAGACGGTCAATAAAGGGGACAAGCAAAATGAAAACGAGTCGCACAAGAGAAACCGTGATTCAACATAATATGAGTGGCACAGGGGTTGGTATGGGTGCCTCTAAGATCCAATGATATCCAAAGTAATATCACATGATAAACACATCAGGAATTAGCTGGCAGCTTCCTGCCTCATGCCACATGTTGACTGGGTGGGCATCACAAACATTAACACTATTTTTACGAATCCCATACCAAATGGTATATAACAGGGACTTATGCATTGTATTTGCCATTCCAACAGATGGTGTATCACAAATATTTGTATTAACAGTGTACAGAAAATGATAAAATGCATTACTACAAATGTTAATGATGCACCTTGTGTTGGAATGGCAAATGCAATACATGCATTATCAAATATATTCCAATAGATGGAGCACTGCAAACATAAATGCTGAGTCTTCATTGATTTCTTTGATTTCATCACATCTTAGATTGGCAGCACAGCTTGTAGAATGTAAATTAATAATATAGCGTAACATTCTGAAATTCCCAAACATATATGTGTGTGTAGGTGTGAGTGTGTTATGTGGCTAGCTGGCTATTCCAAAGTGGCCACACCTGTGAGGGTGTGTGTGAATGACTGTGCCAAGCAGTGGACTGACTTTTGAGCCCTCATGACCATTTAACTCTGTTATACACACTTACATATATTTATATGGGCTGAAATCAAAATAATCAACGTAAACCTCAGCATCTACTGGAATGTGTTTATTAATGCATGTGTTAATAAAATGTATTGCATTTTTCATTCCAACAGATGGCACCGTCACAGACATTAACACTGCTTTTATGAATCCCATAGCAAATGGTACTGTATATAACAGAGGCATGTGGATGGAAAGTTCTACGTATTGCTTCTTTTTTTATCAAGATACAATGAAATTGATTTAAAAATATAGCTAAGGCATTCCTAACGTTTCCGTTATTCCTGCTTGAAATGGCTGATTTTTAAATTGGTATTCAAATATGACCGCTAAGCCCCATTTTTAGTAACAGCTCCTTCAGTGTGCTAATAGTCAACTCCCTTAACTTATCCATCATTACTCCACGATATATGCTAATTGGTTATTAGAGAAACCTTTGTGATTACATTACCACCGCTGACCCCAGTTATTATGTTCACTTGGCATTCCAGTCCTGGCATTCCTAATCCTGAGCTTAAAAATGACCAAAATGATGATGATGATGATGATTATTATTATTATTATTATTATTATTATTATTATTATTATTATTATTGTTTGGCAGAATGAAGGTTATTCCATGTTGCAGATTACCAAGAAACTGAAGATTTCATACAAAGGTGTGGGTTGATCTGATGGCCCCCTGAATGGCCTTCTTGTTGGCCACAGAACAGCTGGTGTACCCCACGAGACACCCTAAGTCCTGATGCTTTCTATGGATCGATGACATAAGGACACCAGAAGCTGATCAGACAAACTGGCCTTCCTCAACCAGAGAGGTGGAGGTCTTCAGAATTTGAGGGGGCCAGGAGTTTAAAACTGGACACTCACCCCACTCTGTCCCCATGAATGTATAATTTGTCACCCTGGCTTCTAAAACAGATGTTCAGCTCTTTGGTTTTAAGGGCTCTGAGTGCCTGGTTATTGTCGGAGTGCCATTGTGTGATCTTACTGGAATGCGCCGTTTGTCTCTGTGATGATTGGTGCCCATTAAAACGTATTCAGATGTTCAATGACAAACGAAACTTCTCTTCAGACTAACCAGTCATGCTATAGAGAAGTGTGCTCTTCACATGGCTGGCCGTATTAAATGACGTCCACCCGGGAATGTCATTTGTCACAATGGCACGTGAGTATTTTCCTCGCCAGCGGCGCACCTCTGGTTTTAATGAGCCCCCCCACTGTGGTGTCGTCCACAAACTTAACGATATGATTTGTGCTCCGAGTTGGAATTCAAATGTGGGTGTAAAGTGCAAGAAGGACAGGGCTGAGGACACCAGTGCTGAGGGTCAAGCAGATTGTCAGAAATCTTAATGTCATGTTGCAAAAGGCTTACCTGCATCAGCACTCCTCTGCCAGCCTGGAATGACATCAAAATCCAGAGTTACTATTCAGTTGTTTTAATTCTTCCTGCTGTTTAGAGAGCAGGTGAGTGAAATCCACGAGCAGCACAAAGAGAAGCCCCTGCAGCCTTAGATAGTCAGACGGCGGACGTCTCCTCTTGGGAGGTGTGAGGCTTACGGGTAGGAGATGGTGGCTCAGGGTTATGTCTGATTACTGCCTGCACTGCGTTTTTTACATTTTTGCTACCCTTAGAATCTAAATATGCTGGACAAAAATGACAAAAGGGGTTGTGAAGAATGCCAAAGCAAAAGAGTAAACCAAGGATGAAAACAGACAACTGGAGACGGCCATCACGTAAACAACAGCAAGCAGAAGACATCTAATGTGCAGAGTCGCTCAAGTCACACGTGAAGGAGTCACTGCCACAGGAGCGAGCAGACCCTCCGTCACACACTGCAGCCCGCTGGCTCTCCTACTCCACCGATTTCAGCACACGTCCCCCCACTGCTAAGCTCGGTTCCATTTCTGTCCTCAGACGAAGAAGACTCACTTGAGGGAAGACCACCCTTTCTGGTCAATGAGGCACAAGCAGGAACCCAAAGAAGGAGCTGGGCGATGCCAATGAGAGCTGGCGTTGTGTCTCAGCCTCACTTTGACTCCTTCAGACATTTGGCCGCCTTTACTAATGGCAGTTCAACCTTGAAGGTGTCTTTCTGTTTTCTTCTGACCCCCTCACACCCTAATCTGCGGTTTATCGTTGCATCCTACGCTCCGGTCAAAAGAAAAGTGGCAAAACAAAATTAAGTTTTTACCTGCATTGTGGGTATCCTGTTCAAAACCTACAATTAAAAAAAAAGAATACAAAATGACAAACTGAGTGCCATACAGACAGGGGTTCTGCGGCTCCCTGGCTTCCGGTTATTTTCCTTATTATTATTTTTTTAAGATCATTTTTCATTGTTTTTTGTTATTAAGTCACTTTCATTTAAAATGTGTTGCTGTCACTCTTGTTTAATGGTTATGTGTTGTGTTGATGTGTTCTGTGGGTGGAACCTCACAAGGGGCGGGCCCACTATGACATCACGTCTTAGGGACCGCCCCCAGCATTTATACTGAGTTGGAGCAGACGACGCCCTCAGAGGTTCTTTCATTTCTGTGCCATGTGTTTTATCCCGGGCAGCTCTACCAGTTTTTGACAGGTGATGCCACACTTTGGAGTTCTGAGGTGTGGACCACTAGAGGGCATTGCAGCACCCCAAACCTCAGACACAACAGCAGAGACACAGTTCAAGATGCTAATAAATGGATCTGATGACACAAATACCTTATACATACTCTACAACTCCCATGCCATGCAAACTCTTCCCTTCCCCACTCCACCCACGTGGGCTTCGTCCAACTCCTCCCCTGACTCTGACTCCACAGGTGAAGTGCAGCAGCTTCCTTATATTATATCCAGGAAACACTTCCAGGTCAGGAATTACCTCCCCATGCAGATCCCCCTAGCGGCACCTGAGGTACCCAATGTGGCCACCCACCAAAACTACAGCTCCTATGCAGCCGTGTGGGTGACCGAATGGGATGCATGCCAGATGGATATTGCCACCCAGTGTACTGAGGAAGCACAAAGCCCTGGGGAGCAGTCTCCCCCTGTCCATCCATTATAAGAGCATCCCGACTAGGAAAGGTGCCACCAACCAACCTGGTCAGGATGCCCGTCCACCAACATCCTTCTGTTAAAAAGCAGGTAAGGAGCCATCCATCCCTGCCAAGATGCCAGCCAACCTATGTTGTCTATTACAAAGGTCAATGTCACACGCCCTCAAGGTATTTCAAGATAGTGCCTGACGTCCATCCATCCATTATCCAACTCACTGGGGTCACGGGGGTCTGCTGGTGCCAATCCCAGCCAACACGGGTGCAACGCAGGAAACAAACCGAGGGCAGGGCACCAGCCCACCGCAGAGTGCCTGATGTGGAGACACCTAATGATCTCGGTGTTGTACTGGGCCTTAGTGCCTGTAGATTGGGTCAGTGATGGTTCAGGAAATGTGCCCCCCAGAGGTGACTGCCTAGTTCACTTGAAAAGTACAGCCAGCCACGGCTTCCTCCTTGTAAATATTTTCCAGATTGTTGTGGACTTCTGCTCTGTCCTCGGCTACTGTTTACTGGACTGTGGGTTTGGACCTCTTTGAACTGGGTTGCATTTTTAGGCAAACCCTTTTACCTGTTTTTGCACTTTTCCTCTTGTTTATTCCCCTTTTCTCTAGATAAATTCTTCATTTATAGAGTTGTTGCAGCGGCATGGTGGCACAGTGGGTAGCACTGCTGCCTTGCATTTAGGAGACCTGGGTTCACTTCCCGGGTCCTCCCTGTGTGGAGTTTGAATGTTCTCCCCGTGTCTGTGTGGTTTCCTCTGGGTGCTCCAGTTTAATCCCACAGTCCAAAGACATGCTGGTTGGATGCATTGGTGATTCTAAATTGTCCCTAGTGTGTGTGCCCTGTGGTGGGCTGGTGCCCTGCCTGGGGTTTGTTTCCTGCCCTGTGTTGGCTGGGATTGGCTCCAGCAGAACCCCATGACCCTGTAGTTAGGATATAGTGGGTTGGATACTGGATGGATGGATAGGGTTGTTTTCATTTTCCTTTATCAGGGGTTTATGGTTATCCTCACCCTTGAATGGCATTTTGAGTATTTTGAGCATTTAAAGTGGTTCTGAACTTTTCAAAGCCTAAGCCCCATTTTGGGCCTGTGCAGGCCTCGAAGCCTGCTCTTTGTATTCAGGGCAAGGCCACCTAGGGTGAGGCCTATTTGGGGGGTCAGACTCAAATAAAGTCCCAGTCTGGCTGATGACATTTCAGAGGCTCTGCTCACGCTTATGACAATTTCATGTTGCTGGGTTACAAAAAAATGAACCTGACTATAAAGCAAAGACAAAAAAAAAAAAAAATAATAATAATCCAAAAACAATAAAAATGTTGATAAAAAATAAATGTAACAGCAGGCAGCATGGCCAGGCACTGGACTTTAAAGAAGAGCACGGGGGAGCCAGAGACAGGGATGGCAGGGGGACTGGTGGTCTAGCAAGTAGGGGTCTACACTTTTGCCAGAAAGATCTCAGTTCTCACCCACCCTCTTCCTCACTGTGTGGCCCTCAGTGGTCAGTCCACCTGCCCGTAATTCAGAAATAAAAAATCAATTGTCACTTACCGGGACAGCGAGGCCTTCAGCCAGCCAACAAGCGAGCACAATTAGGACCTTCATTGTCAAAAATGAACCTGTGAGGAAATGGAAAAGACGTTCAGGTCACCTCTTAATGCTGTGGTCAGGGGGACGCTGGAGTTGATCTTCTTAGTGACCACCTCTATCTGGTCAGGGCTACAGGGGACCAAGGGCTCAACCAAACAAGACACACTCACACAGACACTTCAGTCACAGTGGACTTATTTAATGAGTCGTCACCAGTGTGGTCTTTGGGCTGTGAGGGGCGAGTGGGTGACTGGGTGAGGGGGGCATCACACGTATGTTGTCTCTGTCTTTGTGCGACATCTCCTCATTGCACACACACATTCATTATAGCGCCATTGTCTATGTACAATGACAGTCCTGGAGGACCACAGGGGGCTGTAGATTTTTGTTCCAAACAGAATCCTAATTAGGATAAACAGAAAGCCAGGCATATGGTGGGCACTGATTATGACAGAATGCCACGCCAAGAGGTCTGGAGGTGCAGGAGAGAGAAAGGGGGACCAGAGAAGTGTGTGAGGGTTGTCCAGGACATGTATGAGGGAGTGAGGACCTGGGGTCAGGGTAACAGACAAGACCCCAGTTAGAGGAGATCTGGCTCCAGGGATCTTCTTTGGTCTAATAATGGGTGTGTTCAGTCATGGAATAAAAATCCACCCACACACTGGTACAGGCTTCTCACAAACGAGATTGTGTTGTGTGGCACCAGAAAGGAGGAAGTGGAAAAATGGAGAAAGGCTTTGGAAGATGGAGGGCTGAAGATAAATAGGAAGAAGGTTTAATGAGGATCAGGATTCAGAAGTTAACCTGCAGGGGGAGCCATTGAACACAGGGGGGAGTTTAAAGATCTGGGAGCAGCAGTAGACCAAGATGGAGAATTAGATGAATTAGATGAAGAGATCGCCCACAGAGTGCAGTGCGGATGGAGTGTTGTGAGCTCAAAGAATTGAGGTGAAGGTTCAAGGAAAGGTTTATAAAACCAGCAACGACAGATGGAGCTGAGAGACATGGTGGGCAGTGAAGGGAACACAGCAGGAGAAGAAGTGAGATGTGACAGAAATGAGGACGTGGAGATGGTGGTGTGGAGTTATAAAAAAGGACAGGGTGAGAAATGAGACCATCAGAGGGGCATCAAATGTGGGAGAAGACGTCTAAGAAAGGACAGGAAAGGAGGCTGAAGTGACATGGATGTGTGTGATGACGAGAGAGCAGGAAGATGAGGGCAAAAGACGGATGGGAATGGAATTATAGGGGGGAGAGAAAGAGAAAGGGACTGAAGCAGAGATGACCGGATAAAGCAAAAGAAAAACTGAAGGAGGTTAGGGGCCTGAGTTACGAGGAGGTGTGTGGAGAAGGACGGCCAGGGACATCAACCCCACAACACAGAAGAGGGAAAAGAGCAAATAAACGAAGAAGAGGGGGATAGCGAGCACCCCTGACCATCACCTTTCTGTATCTGACCTGCTTCTGGTAGTCTTTAAAGGCCTCTGGCCTTTGACCTCCTCTTAAACGTGAAGAGCCTGACCTCAAGCAATGCCCATTGCTGGCCGAGCTCCATGCCATGACCCACAGGGAGGACCTTCTCTGATATGCTGAGCCTGCTATCTGACACATCCACACCTCAGCCCACCCAATCCCATGACCCACAGTGAAGTAACCCCTGACCTGTCCATATATGCTCATATCTGACCCCAACTCCATCCCATGACCCATAGCGAGGACCCACTCTTTTATAGTTTAGAGCCTGACGTCTGGCCGTGCCCATTTATGCCCAAATCTGGCCTCAGCCCATCGCATGACCCACAATGAGGACTTATATGGTGCCACAGACATGCTAATCGGAGCCAGTTTATGGGCTCTAATAATGGTATTTGCTCGCCAGACCAGGGGTTGGCACTGTGCTTTAACTCTTTCTCCTCTTTTCCCCCTCAGGACAACTGAAGAGTCACCCCAGTAAAAGTCACTTCTGCCTTATGATGTCACTTCCACTTCCACCCCTCGAAGTCCCACCTCCAGATGATGACACTTCGATCCCAGAATGCCACCTGCTTGATACATCACTTCCTGTGGTCCTATTATATATATGTCTGCCATCTTTACATTGATCATTTGTGTTCTGGACACAAGTCTGTAAAGACCAAATGCTTCTCTCCACTTTCACTAAATGGGGACGGCCCCCAATGCTTTGAATTTGTTCTTGTCTGGTTTGTTACAATGGTAAGAGTCTGATGTCTGACTCCATCTCCATCCCATGACCCACAGCGAGGACCTTCTCTTTTATAGTAAGAGCCTGACATCTGGTTGTGCCCATTTATGCCCATATCTGGTGGAGCTCTATGCCATGACCCACAGTGAGCACCTTCTCTGATATGCTGAGCCTGCTATCTGACACATCCACACCTCAATCCCATGACCCACAGTGAAGTCACCCCTGACCTGTAACCCCTGACCTGCCCATATATGTTCATACCTGACCCCAACTCCATCCCATGACCCACAGCGAGGACCCTCTCTTTTATAGTAAGAGCCTGACATCTGGCTGTGCCCATTTATGCCCAGATCTGGCCTCAGCCCATCATATGACCCACAATGAGGATTTATATGGTAAGATTCTGATGTCTGATCCCACCCCAGTGAAGACCTCCTTGAGAGGGGACAACACAAATGCAAACATGCGACTCCACACAGAAAGCATCCTGGGCAGAGACAGAGCAACGACAGAGCCTTCAGGCCGCCTATCAATCTCTTATTTTATATAGCGCCTTTCAAAGGACAAGCTTATAATGACCCTGAGCTTGAATTAGTGACGTTAGACACCAGGAAATAAGCAACGTGAATAAGAAACAATCATCAAAGAGCAGCCAACAATGAAGAACGTGCAGACGACTCACCGAGAGCAGAGCAGATGATCGAGTCACTCGCTGACTTGTGGACGTCGCTCTGAGGAACGGCCGACCGGTGATGGCCCAGAGTGAGGCCTCCTGCATTTATAAGGCCGCCCGGCCTCTGAGTCACCCGGCGGCTTCTCTTTGTTTTGATTCTTTTGTTATTTTCATTACTTTAACTGTTTTTGCAAAAAAAAAATGTTAAGAATTTAATCCCTAATTTCTTTTTAAAGGCATTTTAAGGATTCCAGCAGTTTTACAAAGTAGTTGTTTTTGTCCTTAATGGCCGCCCTGAGGCTCCCTAATTGCATATTGCAGCCCTGATGTCACCGACACCAAATCCAGCAGGAGATGAGCTCTTAATGAGCTGCGTGTTTGTGAGACCTGAGACAAAGGCGGGCGTAAAGCCTCAATCTGGACACTCACCTCGCTAGGTGAGATTGCAACACGACGGGCATGACTTCATCCATCGGGCACCAGAGGGGCAGGTGGCACCCCAAGTTTTGAATGGGGGGCCCTGATGTTCAAGTTCAGGTGTTGTTAGTCCATGGAGTGAGCTGTCCATTCGGATGTGACTCTTTCAAGGGGTCTGGCACCCCATGCCCATCTTGCCCATACTGTTCTTGGCATTAGGCATCAGGGTGCCAGATGATTCTTTTAAAAGCTTCTTGTTATCACCTAGTGGCCCAGAGAGTGTCCTTGGGATCCCCCTTGCCAATTATTATCACAAAATGTTAAACTTTCAGCTCCTGAAATTCAAAGAGAACTACTACCCACTGGTGACAGTGCCAGCTAGTTACAGCACCTTAAAAATGAATAGCACTGGTATGATGATGAAAAGTTCAGCTGCCAATGTGAATGTGTCAAGACTTTTACTAAACATTTCAAAACAATGTGCAAAAGTATGTGCCCCTGCATGGTTGTGAATAAAACTGCACTACTAGGTCAATCATTCATATAGTGCCTTTCACAGTGGGCACTCTCTCCATTTTTGGCCATGTCAAGCACTAGATTGTGATTAGCTGGCAGCTCAAAATCTCTCGAGAGACCGGCACATACACCCTGTGGTCAAGCAAGGAACACTAGGAAAGAGATGATACCATTAGCAACAGCGCCCCCACGTGTTCCAGAGTGGCATTGCTTACCTCGGATGAGCCCAGAAGGTGACCCTGTGGCATGTAAAGCTCAGATTAGGGGATGGAAAAAAATAAACTCATCTGACTTGACTTTCACCCACAGTACTTACTGTATGTGCAAGCCTGACTTCCAACATGGCATTCATGATGGGCAATCTACATGAGCTCAGATCATGCCCTCCACCAATAGAGACTGGGGGCGATGCCAGCTTGGAAACAAGAACAGGCACCACAGACCTTGGCAATGAAACCAGAGTATAGCCGGAGTGTGAAAATGCCAGCCAGGTAGAGTTGGATTCTCCTCTACAAGTGATTCTCTGTCTCACAATTTGGGGGTCTTCTGCAGAGACTTCTCAAAAGCTCCAGTCATGACATCTGTGCATGCATTGTGAAGGATGACACAGTGGGGCCTGGAGCTGCAGATGGTGGCTCCCTGGCACTGACACTGGCACTGGCTGCTCCTGTGTCCCCTCTAGTGGTCAGGCACAGATCATGCCAGCTCACACCTGATAATGAAGTGATTATTAAGAGCGGATGGCACGTGTCCTGGTGGGGATCTAAATCTGTACCTCTGGGAGACAAGGGGGCATCATCTTCACAGTTATGTTTAGTCATCTTTACTTTATCTATGAAGACGTTTCATTTGACAATGATTTGCATTCATTTTTCAGGTCTGTTCACTTGTTATTGTTTTTCTGTGCAATGAGGATTTAGCAAATCTTTTTAAATGTTTCTGTTATGTTTAAGAAGTTTCATGTTCTCTCCATTTTCGTTTTTATTTTGCTCCTGGTGTGTTTTTAAGGGATGGAACCCCAAGGGGTGGGGCCATCCTGTCAATCACTGCTAAGGACCGCCCCCCAGCCCATAAAAGAAGGCCGGGCTGTGAGTCCTCCGGGATTCATTAGGTTGGGATTCAAACACAAGAACCGCAAAAGGATAAGCGAGGCCTCCAAAACAGAACTATAAAATAACGAAGCAGACTCCCATATAAGGCTCACTCACCGTCAGCCTGACTGCCCAGGAAAATGGGAGGCTTTGGGCCTCAAAGTGGGGAACAGGCTATGAACTACCGTTCAAAATTCGCAACAGAGACTCCACAGAAATCAATAGAAACTCCGGTTTGTAAAAGTGACAAATCCCACTTAAACTTTATAAAAGAGGATATTAATTTACAAAAATTAAAAAGAGCAAAAGGAGTTAACCTAAATAGCAACCCCAAGGAATAAAAAGCACAATCTGTAAGAAGAATCCGTCAGCCTGAGGAGAAAATGTCAAAAGCTGCAAATCAAAATGAATGAAAACACAACACTTAGAACAAGAGCAGCAAACTGCACCCGAGTGCATTCAAAAGAGCCACACGGGACTCAATGCCCCGCCTTCTTTTATGAGCTGGGGGCGGTCCCTAGCCGTGATAGATGGGGGCGGGAATTCTCTTGGAGATCCACACCCAAAATACAGGGAATATATTTATAAAGACAGTACATAAATATTCTTAAATACCATAAAAACAGTAATGTCACCCTAATGTCACCGCTGAATGACGCCTGTCAGCACTTAAATTCCAATGCTGAAGGCTCCTTGTAAAAGTGACACAGCTCTCGATGGTATTTCAAGATATCTCCTCCTCATCGTATTCAAACCCTTCATTTTTTATCGATTTTGTTATATTTGTCGCCTTACGCTGTGTGATGGATGGCCGGGACGCCCAAAGAGTGGAAGGATGGGGGAAGACAACTACTTTGGGACCACTGCCTCCTCCCAGGACACTAGATGACAGCTTCCCTGGACTGCAGGGCACCATGGGATATGGAGTTCACATATACAGCCCTGCTGGGTACCGTGGGTGCCAACAGGGGGTGCTGTGAGACGAGGATGGGAGGTTAAGTGCTCGCCTAGCTTGGACGTACTAGAAGGTCACGGGAACAGAAGCCCAGAAGTACTTCTAGGGCTGAAGACAAACTCTCTCCGTCCCAGAAATGCTGGCAAGTCACGTGATCGGAAGAATGGAAGCACTTCCAGGTCGGACACAACATAAAGGACTGCTGTGAACCCAGCCGAGGAGCCAGAGTCGGGAGGAGGTGGACAAAGCTTGCTGGGAGGTGTGAAGAAGAAAAATCGTGCTTATGATTTGCTTGTCTGTAGAAAAGAAGAAAATTATTAAAAGACCTTCTTGGTGCTTTTATCTGGTGTCCTGAGTAGCCGTCTGTTGGGTTTAAGGGGGCAACAGTGCCACCTAGTGTCCACAGCTGGAAGTGTTTAAGTTGATTTATTTCCCTCACCAAGCAACACGTAAAACCCCAAAGACAGAGGGATTTCAGGAATTTCTGCAAATGTATTAAAAATTAAAAACTGAGATGTCCCACTGACACAAGCAGTGGCTGTCGTGCGTATGCGTGGGGGTCTCCTTTCACTAGTCCTGTTATTAGTGGAATGGCTGGATTTGTAGTGCCAGCCAATGGTTCCTGTGGAAGGGAGCACCTGACTCGGAGGGCCCAATAAACTGTACTGCACTTAAAAAGCCGTGGCGGGACAAGAAGGGAAGGGAGCACCAGGTCGGAGGGAGAATCCAGACATGAAAAGAGGGAAAGCCGCCCCGGCCGCCGAACCCGAGTTCATTTCAGGAATTTCTTTTTCTTCTGCGTGTGGTGAACTCGGGCGAAGGGCCTGACGGGCCAGCGTCGGGTAGGACTCTCCCAGGAGTTGAGCTACGGCTTGGCGCCGAGCTCCTGCATTTCACTTCATTCATCCTCCTATATCTCCGTCCTGCCTGTCACCTTTACACTCCAAATCGGACCCTTAGATCTTCAAATGAGGGTCTGCTTAGAATTCCAAGAGCTATAAACTTAAAAGAAGCGGTGAGGCGGGCGGCCTTCTGCTGTTAGGCACCTCAAATCAGGAATGTGAGTTTACTGCTAAAAGCCGTCACTGTCACGTGGCTCTCTGAGAGCTTCAGGTTAGTGTGACCCTGATATTCTGGATGTGCATTGAATTAGCATTTTCATCCTGGCTCAGCAGTCTCTACTCGCCCCTACTGTTCTCTGCTGTTCTTTCCTGGTTTAGTGTGGTGGTGATCTGCGCCCCCACCACCTGCTCAAGGGCACCGTGCAGTTCCTCCATTGATGGCAGCACCCCAGAGACCTCCACAAGACCACCATCATCAGACTCTTGCATGTGAAGCCTGAAAACCATGAGGACTGACTGAGATCATTGATGTCAGGTAGAATGCCCAGTGGGGGCTCGGTGGTCTCGTGGACTCGAAAACCCCTGCAGGCTTTTTGTGTTTTCTGTCCTCCCGGCCAGCGGTCCTTACTTTATTCTTTGTTATTTAGTGTTGCCTAATCTTATCTTTATTGGTTATAAACTTTTATTTCTTCATCTTGTAAAGCACTTTGAGCTCCGTCATTTGTATGAAGACGCGCTCGTGCTGCCGTTATTGTAGAGCGGCCCTTCATTTGGTATGTCCTGTAATGACAACGCCAGTCGTGCAGATTCCTGTTGTGGCAGGCAGCCGGGGCACAAGTCCAACCGGGATATGTTCTGGGGGAGCAGGCATGGGAAACCCAATACCTCCCCCTGGACGCTAGATGGCAGCCTCCCTGGGTTGCAGCGGTGCCTCGGACTCCCCCAGGGTTTCATGGGGGTTGGAGTCTTTTACAGCCCTGTTGGGTTATGCAGGCGCCACCAGGGGGTGCTGCAGCAGGAGCTGCTAGCCCCTTTTGGGCACTAGTTTCGCCATACCCGGCAATCAAGCACTTCCAAATGCCCAATAAAAGGAGCCAGCGACCACCACTCATTGGCCAGAGATTGGAGGAGGAGGAGTGTGGTGTGTTTTAAGTGCTTTATTTGTACACTTGGGACTGTGTTGTGCCTGTGGGGATTACGGGGAAGACGTACCCCACAGGCGAAGAACAATACAAGTCTTTTTATTTTATACTTGTCTCCAGTGTGAACCTGTGTCGGGTCAGGCGCTTTTATAGTGCCTTTTTACACTGTTTAATAATAATAATAATAATAAATAATAATAATAATAATAATAATAATAATAAGTTACATTTATAGAGCGCCTTT
Organism: Polypterus bichir lapradei; assembly: GCA_026402145.1. Lineage (NCBI taxonomy): Eukaryota > Metazoa > Chordata > Cladistia > Polypteriformes > Polypteridae > Polypterus > Polypterus bichir. The sequence goes on along the minus strand of JANRMT010062823.1, from coordinate 25,163,710 downwards.
CACAAACCCAAGTGTAAAAAAAAAAATGGCACAGGAAAGTTTTCAGTTGAGATTTAAAAGCCTGTGGTGGGCTGGCGCCCTGCCCGGGGTTTGTTTCCTGCCTTGCGCCCTGTGTTGGCTGGGATTGGCTCCAGCAGACCCCCGTGACCCTATAGTGCTGGATAATGGATGGATGGATGGATGGCAACAGATGTAAATGTGGGGTCTGCCTCTTTAAACAGGTTTGCACGGATGCAGAGAGGATTGTGGGATTTGTAGTTTGGGGTTTGTAGGCACCGTACACCTAAAACCGGATGAAGTGGACTTTCTGATTTGTTTGATTTTCTGACCGACTTCATCTTCAGCGGCACCTGCACCCCTTCGACTCAACTGGATGTTCGCAGCAGAGAAGGACTTTGTGCGGCCACCAGATTTGGGGACGGCGGTGGGTTCTTTTTATCCTACAAACCAGTCCACCGATGCTCTGTTTTCTGAAGAGACCGTCTATACCTACTGAACTCTGGTGGTAGGGCTGTCCATGTTCTGGGAAGCAGTTTACTGAAGGGGCGTAGTCCGCCATATCTCTCTGTCCACTAAGATCGACCTTCATCACTCACCGTAAAGACTTTTCCAGGACCGCCAGGGGGTTTGTTTGTGGTGTTTCTTTTCTTACTTTTTGTCAATTCAATAATGAAGATATAGTTCATATATTTGCTTAATGTGTTCGGTCATTTTTTGGTGTGCTGTTAATATTTCGATGTCAGGGTGTTGGCCTGAGTCTCTCCGTCCCTCATTTTAACAGCGTAGCCGTCTCTCCGCTGGTGGTCACCTCCACACTCTTCTAGAAGTCGGGGTTCATTCTAATTTGTTCCCATATCTAAACATGTATTTGAGATATCATGGAATTCATTGAACATTCTGTATCTCAGAGTGTATCGCAGATATCGTAAAATGGCCGAGATGGGCGGGCCTGGAGAGCACCATGATGGACAGACGGCCAGACTGGATCGGCATCCTGACCGAGATGGGGTCTGCTGCCTGCCCAGGAATGGCAGAGGGACCACAGGAGACTGTAACACTTGTGCCAGTATTGGGTAGGTGGCAGAGTTCCTCTGGCATGGCTCCGGTTTGCCCTTTTGGGTTCCTTGAGGGCCACAGGGGGGTGCTGATTAGAGAAGGACTTCCCCCTGACCCAGCAGACCCAGCAGTGCCGCCTGATTGCAGTGGTCCGGCACCAGAAGTACTCCCAGATCCAGCAAAAAAAAAAAAAGATGCTTCTCTGCCTCAATCGGAGAGTCGGAGTCGGGATGAGGCAGAGGAGGAGGAGGAAGAGGAGAAGACAGTAAGGGATTTGTGAGTGTTTTGAGTCTGTGGAGATACTTCTTTAAATAAAATATTCACTTGAACCAGCGACTTGCGTCTGCACAGTCGTGTCTAAGGTTTTCAGGTGGGACACGGCCCCCCCGGAGATTACAATGTAGAGGAACGTACTTGGAGACATCTGGAAGTTTGACAAGTTGTTAAAAGTGAAGGGCATTTGCTGTTCCTATTGAGATATCCCAGAATGCTCATTCAGCTCGTTGTGCTCTTCCCTTAGCGGCCTTCTCTGGTCATTTTTAACAAATGTAACTCAGGGTCGTCTTACCAGCACCATAGGCCCCCCCAGGGCAGAGTAGCGCACTGGGACCCTGTTTTTGATAGCAAAACCAGAAACATCGTGGGCCCCTGTGCTCCTGGAGATCCCCGGCCAGTGCCCATGGTGCCCATACGTTAAGACGACCCTCAGTAACGTGTCCTCCGGACACACGACAACCCATTTAAATGTCTGTGCAGGAAGCTTGTTCTGTCCGTCTTGTACACACAGGCCTGCTATTGGCCAGATGCCTTTGTGCTTTGCTCTTTAGATCCCCGCCCTCTACTTTGAGCTCCGCCTTCACGAGGCTTTGGATTGGCTTAGAAATGTCACATTCAGGGATTTGTCTAATTGTCAACGCCCACATTTGGGACAAATTCACATGCAGTTGTCTCAAAATACAATCGTCTCGACTGTCCCTGTGAGACCAATGACACAATTCTGTCACATTTGGTTTTATTTTTTTTTTGCATTACTTTGAAGTGGAGTCTGTCGTTTATCCTCAGCAGTTTTTTTATTATTTTCTCTGCCCAGTCCTCTGATGTTTTCTGCGTTTGAATTTGTGCTGAGAATAAAACAACACAACAGACAATTATGGGTGCAATCTGAGCCACACCGTGGACGGGGACCACCCAAACACACGGATATCTTGACATGCACCTTTGGGAATGTGGGAGGAACAAAGATGGAGCGGAAGAAATGAAAACAGGGGCACAGGGAGAACACACAGGCACCACACAGAGGAGGACCGGCCATCGGGCACAAAGCTGTGAAGTTGTAACCAGTGGAGCTTCTCTTATCGGGGCAAGAAAACGTCATCTTTATGTCACAGAGTTTGAAGGATTTACAGTTTAGTGACAACGCAGTTCATAGAGGTGAGTGGACACACAGGGGTCATGCAATGTCAGCGTTTATTTATAACAAAGATTAGCGGAGAAAAATAAAAATCAGCTCATGCATTTGGTTAACATAATTGTGACTGAATACACGGCTGAACAATCGATATATAGATCTCAAAATAAACACGTCAGTCACTCGGGGTCGACCGCCGTCAGCTCCACTGCTCCACTATGCAGCGTCGTCTAAAAGAAAGAAAACACGAGAAACAAAAAGAGTGAAAAATACGAAGGAATTCAATCAGCCTGAGTGAGTCTCACAAACCTGAACTTGAATACAACAAGGAGATGACAGACTAAAAAAACTCACATGATATTAGAAAATTATAAATGATGATAAGATCATAGGACAGAGGAGCGGACAGTGGAAACACTGGGATCAAGGCTGGGACCGACCCAGTCCACTGAGCCCACCCCTGCTCATACTGGGACCAGTTCAGTTCAAGTCACCGGCTTACCTGATGGCAATGCCTTTGGAACTGGGGGGGGGGGCCAGAAAGGAAGAACAACAGGGACAGGGACAGGGACAGGGACACACCAAGGGACCCAGAGGCCGGAGGCAGCCATTATAACTACCACACGAGAAACTGCTGCTGCGATCAGAAGGATAAAAGGACATCAGGCAGACACACACATCTGAAAGAGAAAAATGTACGTACACACTGGGGGTCCGCTTAAACCACAGAGGAGCCTGTGACAGTCCCGGGCTAAAGAGAGACAACAGAAAGGGTGATCAGGAGTCCTGCCATCACAAAATACATTGAGATCTTAACTCACAACATTATTGGCTTAACAAGATAGGCAGATAGAAAGGCACTATATAATAAAAAGATGTGAAAGGTGCTATATAATAGATAGATAGATAGATAGATAGATAGATAGATAGATAG
>JANRMT010062823.1:25084835-25097528 GCA_026402145.1 Polypterus bichir lapradei | reverse complement strand
TAGATAGATAGATAGATAGATAGATAGATAGATAGATAGATAGATAGTTGTAAGAAAACAGATTGAATTTAAAACAATAAAAAATCAAGGAGATTGCTCCCCCCAGTGGTAAAGGTTCAGAGTGGCTCTTCACTGTGATGACATAGGAGATCCATTGTTGGTTCCCAAAAGAGCCATCCACAAGTCTGCTGTGGTCCACTTCAGGCTCCATTAGAGACTTGTGAAATATCAATGGGCTCCTGGTTTTAAAATGACTCTTACTTCATACAGTGACTCAGGTGAAGTTCAAGTTTTCTTGATCTGTTATATCATCGCCTACTTAAGATTAAAGATTTCTGTTTTGTCCACGAATTATTCTTTTTCAAAGCCCAAAGAGCCGATTTTATAATTTTTAAAAAACGCCACAGAACGACATTCTTCTTTGTCAAGCAATGGTTTTATACGAGTGCAAGAGTATTTAGATAATATAGATACATTTAAAATATAGATACGAATTGTTTTGTTGTTGCCTATAATTCAGTTCAGTTGTTTGTGATCTCTTAACTGATTGCTTTCTTCTTGAACAAGGTAAATGGATTAGTTGGGTCTGGAAAGAAAAGAAAAAGAGGAGATGAGAAAATGAAACAAGTGTTTGGTACGCTGGGTGCACTAGAAAAAGAAAAGAAAAAAAAAAGGAAAAGAAAAAATAAGAAAGGGAACCCACAGCTCCAGCGTCTTTATTCATCCTTTACAAACGTATATGAGCAACCACAAGGCGCAGTTACAAGGAGCCGTTATTTTTTACGAGTGGACAGTCAAACAGAATTGAATATAATCAAGACATGTCCATTGTCCGTCGCGGTGCATCTAACATCGTTTTACTTGTCATGTTTTCATACTTCTGAACCAAACACCTAAACTCGCGCACATGTAGCCTCCTTAACAGCTTTCCAAAAACCGACCGCAGATGGACAACCGAGCTTTACCGCCTGCGCTCCTCATATAGGCTTCGTCACTCTGTCTGTCTGTCTATCCGATTGCCCACATGAAACATCTCGGCTTCAACGATCTCTGCTTCAATTTGGCACATTTCCTCTTCAAGATCCATTTTGGATGACATGTCTTGTATACGGCGCACTCTACAAAGTTCTAAGATTTCAAAACCTAAATTTGAAACACATTAAAGAATTTTCATACATGTCTGTCTTAAATAACGAAAACGGATTAGTTTACAGTTTCAAATTTACATCGAAAGAGGCCGCTTTAATCTTTAGTTTTGTAAATTTTTGTTATTTACTACACCGCTGAAACACCCAAGAAGATGCGCGCGCCGCTGCTGAAGTGCATCTGTGTCCGGCTACTGCGCCTGCGCGCTGCTCACTCGCTGCAGCGCGCTTCTGCTTTTCTTACAGTAATAAAACGTGACATGACGTTAGCGAGTGTGACAGTAAAGAGCACAAGCAGCTAAACGTTTATATAAGTCAAAGAATCAGGAAACAAGCTCCCTAGCTGCGGTTCGGTAGCACTTCGTGCACAAAGTGAACAAACGCATGCTCGGTATTTCCGTTACTCATTTGCGTATTACATTATAATGATTCTGTATTTCCATGACGCGCTAATTTGTTGTCAAAGCACTACAATGACCTGCTATCCGTCACGGTCCGGTGTAAATGATCATTTGTGCTTGAGACCACAACAGAGAATTAAACCTCGATCGGGTACTTCAATGAAAAGTGTTACGTTTAAAAAGTTTGAAATACAATTAGCGGCAGACCCTCCACCACCAGCAAAAAGCAGCATGCAGCACATCAAGCAAGGCCTTCTGTTCTCGCTCTGTGATTTTTAAGGCTTTTCGTCCCCACGGTTCTATTTGGGCTCCGTTTTCAACTTCATGATTTTCCAAGTTCCATTGAAAACGATTTTTACGTACCCTGCTACAGTTACGTTTTATTATTATGGGCTTATTGTTAGAAGAACATCTAATAAATAAAGAAAAAGTGATACGCAAATGAACTGTGATTCTTAGTCGTATAATCTGAGGTCCTCTGGCAAATGCAGTCATCAAGTCTGACATCCTGCCCCACCACCCTACCATCCCGACTAGCAGTGGTGTAATATGCCCAAGGTTTAACACTTTAAAGAAACAGCTAGAAAATCGGAAAGCACAACTTTTAAAACAGTTTCCTACGCCATGTGAACATTGTCTTACTGGTTTGTGAAATGGAGATGTTTAAGGTAGCTCATCTCAATTTTTAAAGCACCTATCACAACAAGACCCACAAAAAGAGGTTTAGTAAGCAAACAAGAAATAAGGAAGACCAAGACCGATCACAAAACACAAGAAATTATTTCTCTGCTAAGTAACTAATCCAGAACTTGTCAGAAACACAGTGGGATTTTCACAAGAGCAAAATCTGCTAAGTGATGTATTGTCAAGTTTCTGTGAAGTTATATGTGTGTGCACAGTAGATAGATACAGTGTTAGTGTTTGCAATGCGCCATCTGTTGGAATGATAAATGCAGGGAGTTTTACTACCACAAATGTCTGTGATGTGCCATCTGTTGGAATGGCAGATATACAGTATAACGACCAGATTGACACACATGCAAAAATACGCAAACTTTAGTTCTTTTATTAAGGTGGATGAACTGTGCTACTTGTCTAACATGGGTTGAAATCCAAGGAATCAATGTAGTCGTTACGTTTGCAGTGCATCATCTACTGGAATGTACAGTATTTTGTAATGCAATTAATAAAATGCATTACATTTGTCATAGCAACAGATGGCACATCACAAACATTTTAGCCATAAGTGTGATGTGCCATCTGTTAGAAAGGCAAATGCAATGCATATATCAACATTATGTCTTTTGGTATGGGATTTTAAAAGCAGTGCTAAGGTTTGTGATGAGCCATCTGTTGGAATGACAAATGCAATGCATTGTATTACGACAAATGTTGCGAATGGCAGAGCAAATAACAACAAGATTGACACACAGATGTAGTATTACACGGCCACTTGGGTGGTCTAGCCATTTAAGATGGGCTAAAATCCAAATAATCAATGTAGACCTCAGTGCACCGTCTGTTGGAATGAATTTTGTAATGCATGAAGCAAAATGTTTTAAATCATTCCAACAGATGGCACATGACAAACATTTGTAGCCATAAAATGCATTTTTATAAATGTTTGTGATGTGCCATCTGTTAGAATGGCAAATGCAATGCATATGTCAGTATTATATGTCTATTGGTATGGGATTCATAAAAGCAGTGTTAAGGTTTGTGATGTGCCGTCTGTTGGAATGAGAGAGATATAGTAACCAGATGGCCACACAGATACGCAGACCTTTTGTTAAGGTGGACTAGTGTGTGCTGCCTGCCTAAGATGGGTTGAAATCCAAGTAGTTAACATAAACCACAGTATTAATGTTTGCTCTGCACCATCTACTGGAATGTATTCTGGAAGGAATAACATGCATTGCCTTTATCATTCCAACAGATGGTGCATCACATTTACAAATCCCATACCAATTAGTAAGTAACCAGACAGACAAACTTGTCCTTTTATATCATTCGTTGTTCTCCTTTTTATAGGTGCAAGAGAAGTTGCATAGAGAAGCGAGGCCTTCAAGTGCAGAAGTAAGTCACCATTTCTTCCTCATTTATGCCGGTTTGACAACTGCTTTTAAAGATAAAGAATTAGAAAATAAAACCACAAATGAATTTCCAGGACTTGACCAAAGCCCTAGAATGGCCTCCACACACACACACACAGGCAGGCTGTGTATTTTCTTACCATTTTCTTACCTGTTACCTGGTCGAGACAATGCGTGGATCATCCCGACTTTACACCCACCCACCCATTTTCTAACCCGCTGAATCCGAACACAGGGTCACGGGGGTCTGCTGGAGCCAATCCCAGCCAACACAGGGCACAAGGCAGGAACCAATCCCGGGCAGGGTGCCAACCCACCGCAGGACACACACAAACACACCAAGCACACACCAAGCACACACTAGGGCCAATTTAGAATCGCCAATCCACCTAACCGGCATGTCTTTGGATTGTGGGAGGAAACCCCGACTTTACATATTTTTGTAAAAAAACATTTAAACAACTAAACTTTATTTATTCTGTGCAATCAGAAGGCATCTTTGTAACCTTCTAGAAAAAGTCTGAATTAGCACAAGTCGCCCTAATTTGGGGTTTTCATTTGAAATGTAAGGTTGAAGTACATCATGAACAAGAAGAGCGGCGTCAGGTATTTGAAATATTACAACGTGTGTTTCGGTTTATACGTATTAAAGTTGAAATATATTCTCAACTGTAAAATATTGTCATTTTTCACCCTCTGCTGGCGGTCCATAGCGGGCTGGTAAAGACTCAGAAATCCCACCACATTCATTGTCACTGACTTTGACATTTTCTAAAACGATACCCAAAAGCTTAGGTTCACAATTTGTCATTTTTAATCTTCTGAGAGACCCTCATAGACGGCGAGGACCACAAGTAAGGAATCAAAAATCAAAATTTTGATCGTATTCATGATCAGCACCACGTTTAGCAAACGACACTCCGCACACCTCTGTTACCGGCCCTCCTATTGCTGATGTTTTGGTAACTTTGACCCCCTCGTATCCCCTTAGGGCAAAAAAAATTAATTTATTAATTAATTAATTAATTAATTAACAAAAAAAAAATGGGTTCTCAAAGTCGCTCCTGGGGACCCCCTGTGGCTGCAGGTTTTTGTTCCAATCAGATTCCGAATCGGTGACAACACCTGATAGCACTGAACTCAGTTAATTAGCTGGGATTTTATTTTTTCTCTTCTCGTATTCTACGTTAAGAAAGCACAGCAGCATGATTTTTACATTTATAAGACATTTATAAATATTTCTGCTTTTGCTATTTGATTGAAATGCTTCACTCTCTTTTGCTGCTTTCATTCTATTTTATCCTTTTCTCTGTGCAGTTTTCCCCCCTTCATTGTGTCTTAATAAGGACGATTAAAAACGAGCAGAGCAGACCCCCAGGCGATCAACACTGAATTGTGAAAGGCTGCATCTCCTTTAGCGTCAGACCCACTAATTAGTAAATAATGGATTCATTAAACAATTAGAACACCTGGAAAAATAGAATGAACATCAAGATGAAAATATTGTTAAAAAGGAAAAAAATACATTTTTCCCATATAATAGCTTAGTACATTTTAATATTTTTGGTTTTTTTTTTTTTTACCAAAGTTAGTTTTCCAATTTCTATATTGTTCCCAAAACACACAACTTGGTGTAAGACTTGCCCGGGCACCACCAGTCGGAAACCACATCTTTATCCAAAGACACACGTTTATTGATCACACACCACCACACAATGCATTCAGCAGCAATTCTCCCCAATAAACCTCCCTTAAAAGTCTTTTAGCCGCCTCTACTCTCCTCCTGGGAGCTTCGTTCAGCTCCCACTCCCGACTCGAGCTCCCCGACTGTTAGGAGGCGGCGCCTTTTATTTCCCGCCCGGATGTGCTCCAGGTGGCTGATGACGAACTTCCGGCAGCACTTCCTGGTGTGTGTAGAAGTGCTGCCCTTTGCACCGGAAGCACTCCGGGCATCCCTGGCAGGTTCTTCCGCCAGCTTGCCGAGTGTGGCGGAAGTAACTAATTCCGGGTCCCACGAGGCTTACGGTGCCCTCTGGCAGTGGCCATGGGTCCCAACGGGTTATATTCTTTTGTCTCTTCTCCCGTGGTCCTCTCCTGCTACAGGGCGGCTGCCCCCTCGTGGCCCGGAAGCCATTCATGCCACCTTCCGGTCCTTTTAGGCATCCCGGCCGGGTCAAAACCCCAGCCGTCTGTGACACTGGGAAATAACAGTTCACTTAATTAGCGCAGGAGTCCAAAAACCAGCAGCCACAGGGGGTCCCCAGGACCGACGTTCAGAACCCCTGCCTTAGGGGATGAAGCCCTGCTGTCAGTTGATGTGGCCTGTCAACTTGAAGTCCTCCTGATCGTTTTTGCTGAAGACCCCCCTGTTGGTTTAGTCTTTATTATAAGGGAGTCACTTCCTGCACATAATTTGGTCCAAATAAATGAGGGCTTATTGGGTCAAGAGGGCAGTGACGTGCGGTGAGGTTCATGGCTGGTGACTCCTTCAGAGTCAGATTTACAAATCTATGAACCCAAGAGAGTCGCTTATTCACTGATCAATTGGCAGCCAGCATGAGCATTGACTACTGGCTATGTTTCATATCTCATCAGCCTTCTTTACACACACAGATCATATTATGTGATGTCCTCCACTGTTAAATTCTTCTCCGTACTTCTAAAATTTTTATGTTTGTACAATATTGAGGATTTGTTCTGTTCTGTGTATTGTATTGTATTGACCCCCTTTTTCTTTTTGACACCAATTGCATGCCCAGCCTACCTGGAAAGGGGTCTCTCTCTGAACTGCCTTTCCCAACGTTTCTTCCATTTTTTTCCCCACTGGGGTTTTTTTTGGGAGTTTTTTCTTGTCTTCTTGGAGAGTCGAGGCTGGAGGGCTGTCAAGAGGCAGGGCCTGTTAAAGCCCATTGCAGCACTTCCTGTGTGATTTTGGGCTATACAAAAATAAATTGTATTGTACTGTACAGGTAAGGCGCACGTTTGGCTGAGAAAGAACGACGAGAGGGGGAGAGAGAGAGGAGAGAGAGAGTAGAGAGAGAGAGAGAGGAGAGAGAGAGCGGAGAGAGAGAGGAGAGAGAGAGAGAGGAGAGAGAGAGAGAGAGTAGAGAGAGAGAGAGCGGAGAGCGAGAGCGGAGAGAGAGAGAGAGTGGAGAGAGAGAGCGCAGAGAGAGAGAGAGCAGAGAGAGAGAGAGAGAGAGAGAGAGAGGAGAGAGAGAGAGAGAGAGAGGAGAGAGAGAGAGCGGAGAGAGAGAGCGCAGAGAGAGAGCGCAGAGAGAGAGAGTGGAGAGAGAGAGTAGAGAGAGCCCATTTGCTCCCCACCCGCCACGTGTTCTCTATCTGCCGTTGCAATTCCACAATTCACACTCATTCAATACAAATAAAAGTATAGGATGGTCCAGATCTAATTATGGAACTTTTAATACAATGCAGGAAAAAAATACAAGACAAAGGAACTGTTCGATTAACAACCGTCTCCCCGACATTTTGGAATGCAGGGCAGGTGCTGCCATCTATCGGCAAGAAGAACAAAAACTTTTTTTATATAGCACATTTTCATACAAAAAATGTAGCTCAAAGTGCTTTACATAATGAAGAATCTCTATCTCTATATATAATCTTCATTTGGATCTTGATCTTTGTTTGTCCGCGAATGAATTAGAAGAAGAAGCACTAGATGGCAGTAGAGAGACAGCTAAAACATAGGCATTGCATTAAGAATCTCCTCCAGGCTTATACTACTGAAGACTGTAGTACTCCAGTCACACCTCAAAACACAGACATTCAAACTAAACAAATTGTTGTGCTTTAAATTAACTAAAGAGATCTTCATTTAGATCTTGATCTTTGTTTGTCCGCAAATTCTACGCATGCGTAGACCACCTTCCAGTTTAGTACGTTGTTGTTACTCACGGATGTCAACAATGTGCCGGAATAACGAAAGGGGTGGTGGACAGTGTTACGCTGAATGAGATTGCCGAAGATAAAAGGTACGTGCCTACGTAACATATGAATGAAAGAAAGACAGTGGGTAAAATGAATGACAACGTAACAGCACATTCCGGAAATTACTATTGTTACGTTGTAGCCGGCGAGTGCTGCACGTCTCACAGTTGTACCGTGGCTTGCTCACATGTCAGTGAAGTGATCCCTATTTATGCTTTAAAGAGCCTGGATACCTATGTGTCCCCCTTTTATAACCATTGCTCCGTGTATATTGCCTTACTCTTTGGATTGCCACAAAGCAACCTGCGAGATTGGAGAAGAGATTGTGAGAGGAAACGATAGCGTCGTGAAAACGAGACGGACTGTGAATGGACAGAAGCAGAAATGCTCCTACACCACCACATAATTACTTTTCGGACAGTGATTCCGAGTAGGCCGTTCCTATCGAATCAATGTGCAAGGGTTTTCTTTTGTAATTTTGTTTCCCTTATAAAAAATCATAATGCTGTGCGACGAAGGGCCCAGTTCACGACTGGCAGCCGCGTTTAAACAGGGAGCCCTTCACAGACAACTTTAACACGCGCAACGTAGTTGGGCGCACATGACTAGTAGGAAAATAAAAGACATAGTAAGAAATTAAAATAAGTCAACACTAATTAACATAAAATAAGAGTAAGGTCCGATGGCCAGGGAGGACAGAAACAAAATCAGCAACAAAAATATTTTTTTGTGAATTCTCTATGTAATAAACTTAATAAGTTATAGCGTAATGAAAACTGCATAATTAGATCTGGACCACCCTGTATAGGGAGGTGTACAAAAAAACGGATTTCAATTTTGCCCTTAATTGAAATATTTAGTTGTTTTTAAAGGCTTATAATTCTGATGCTTTAATGTTCAACAAAAGGATAACAAGAAAAACAAAAGAATATTTTATTTAAGGTCAAAATTTAGCTTTTTAAATATTGGATTTTTTTTTTCTCAGTCGGATCCCATTTTTTATAAGTCGGAACAAATAAATAAAAATAAACGGAGCGCTGTAGTGCACGTGACTTTCTGATGTCACTAACTTTATCGGCGCCTCTGCGGAGAAGGACAGCAGCAACGAGCGCTGCTCACATGCGCCCCCTTCAGGGCAGGACGGTACTGACAGCCTCTTTCACATTGTGCCTTTTCACTGCGGTTTTCTGTCCGATCAGGGAGACTAAATATGACACACACATTCATTAACGATATCAGCCAGACTGTGGAGAGTCATAGTGTGTAATAAACGTGTCTGCAGACTTTATATTGGTGACATACAGAGAGACAGCGACAGGCACGCGCATCAACCCAGTCAGCGTGACAAGAGAGCGCAGTCCGAGGAGAGGTGAGACTCGTCACTGCCGCACCTCGCGTTTCTCGCGTGTATTTAAACAGGAAATGCGCCAGTTCAGCGATTTGACTATTAAAATGATCACAATTATTGGAATCATAGAGAAAACAAGTTTATAGCACAGACCAGTGGACACGTTTATTTTGTGTTATCATTATTAATTTTTTTACTTTTCATGATGACTGACCGCACGACGTCGTTGTTGCACGATGTCGATTGCCTGTGTGCAGCAGGTCTTCAGGTCTTTCGTGCTGAGGTGCATGTAAGTGCTGAGATAATGTAAAAGTGCATGCAGGCTCCATTGTGTCTGACTGCTCCTTACACACACGGATCTTTCATTTATATATGTCTGATACACACACACACACACATACAATTCTCCATTCTCACTTTCTGTTCTCCTTTGTGCAGGTGCTAAAGAAGCTGCATAGAGAAGCGCGCTCTTCAAGTGGAGAGGTAAGTCTTAACGTGACAAAGGGGACACACAGTATGACAGCACCTGAATGTCCGGCCCCTGATCCTCACACTCCTCAGGGTCTCCTCCTGACCTCGGAGTGGGCCTGCGCTCATCGACGTCTCCGGTGGGTTCTTATTGAGCTGACGGTTGGTTACCCCACTTGCTCTCTCACATTTCCTGGTGTGTAGAAGTCGTGCTGCTGGGGTTTGTGACAAAGCGCCATGTGGTCAGTGCAGTTTTTTTGGGAGACACCTTTAGGATGTTGCGGTGAGTTGGCGCCCTGCCCAGTGTTTGTTTCCTGCCTTGTGCCCTGTGTTGTCTGGGATTGGCTCCAGCAGAACCCCGTGACCCTGTAGTTAGAATATAGCGGGTTGCACAATGACTGACTGACCTTTAGGATGGACGTTAAGGTCAGGCGTTGGTGTGGTTAGAATTTAACAGCTGGGCTCTGGTGTCACAGACGGGCACAACTCTCGACTTGCGGTGCAGTTCCATAAAGCAGGACGCGCTGATAGAACACCAGCAGTTCTTGTTGGGTTGGGAGGCCATTACTGAGATTATGGAGCACCGGCACTTCTGACAACCTCAGGGAACTGTAAGGTGGGCTAACTGGCTCAACGTTCCTCTTGGACGCTGTGAATTTATGAGGGGGGCTCAAGACTTTACCCCACAGGCCTTAAAATATATCATCCATGAATCAAGAAGTACATGCATGTGGAGCCCACCGAGTCCCCTCATCTCACCCGCTCTGCAAGCCTAACGCATGTCCATCCATCTCCACTTGACTGTTGATGTTAAAACAACACGAGTACTGTGGAGAGGTGAGCAGCATCCCATATGCTGCCCATTCTCTGTAGAGGGCACTGTGCCCACTTCTGACAGTCAGAGCAATGAAGGAGGGCCGCAGGTGTCCAGGAGAAGAAGTGCAGAGCAGTCCCTGATTTCTCTTCCTCAGCTTCATTTTCTATCGGGGAACCCGAGACCACATTGACCAGTCAGATCAACGAGGTTTAGATCACCGCTGATTGAGAAGAGCAGTGGGCAACCTCCAGTGGCTCTTCATCAGTTATATTCTTTGTAGGGGGCACTGTGTCCATTTCTGATATTCAGAGCAATCCAGGGGTCTCACAAGTCCAGGAGGTCCTTGCCAATGCTATTAAGGAAAGCAGAGGACAACCTGCAAAGGCTCTGTAGGTGGCACCATGTCCATGTCTTGTAGCTAAAGTGACGAAAGGAGCATCCAGGTGGTCCTTATCATTGTCATTAAGGAGAGTGCAGACTGGCGGTTGAAGTCTCTTCACCATCTCCATTCTCTGTAGGGGACACGGTGGCCGTTTCTGACAGTCATAGAAATCAGGGGGCCTCAGATGTCCAGGAGGTCTTTAAAGAGAGTGGATACTGACGTCCAAAGGCTTGTCAACAAACGTCCTCCCGCCTCTCGGCTACCTGATGTTAAGGCTGCTCATCCAGCTGAAGCCGTTGATGGTGCCCCTTTTATTTCCTTGGTCAACACTCAGGTTACTTCATAAGATGTCTTGTTCAAGTCAGGCTGGTACGCCGTGATGGCCGTGATGGCCGGTCCTGTCAAGTGTGCTCTTATGTTCTCTATGACCAGATGTCATCTTTTGTATCCTCAGTCTGAGCTGACCCTGGCACTGATCTTCTTCTTTTTGCCTTGCAGAGTGACAGGATGCCACCGATGTTCTATCCTCCTCCTCCTCCTCCTCCTGCTTACATTCCTTCTTACATTCCTCCTGCCTTCATGCCACCGCCACCAGTTTCTCCGACTATGTCCCTGCTGGAATTGCTGGCCATGCTCCTGCCTGCATAGATGTTTCTCCCGCACCAGCTGGCTCTTTGTGCCTTTATGCTTTTTATAGATCTGTATTGCACACAATAAAGTGACATTGCCATATTGACGTGTGTCCGTGTGTCTGTGTGCCAAGTCCTTGAGAAAGACACCTGGCCGGTCTGCGCACAGCCTGAGGTGACTCCTCCATTGTTGTTCAGTAACAGTTTTGTCCATTGCTTTATGTTCAGTTATTGATTACCATGATCAGTGTCTTTGGGGACGCATGACATCTGCAGGAGAGACTGGGAGTACTGAACACACTCAACAGCATTAGACACCAACTTCATCCATAAGAATTCCACATCCACGAAAGTCAACTGCAGTCTCAACGTGCTTGAAAATTAAACACAAACTCCCGTCAGCTGCTCTTATGTCACTCATTTCTGATTGGCTAGCGGTGTGAGAAGGTCGTCCTCGGTCCACATGAGGCACCTCAACCGACCTGCGCACAACTGGCATAACTGGAGAGTGGCATACAGGGTCTAAAAAGGAGTGGAGAGGCGCTATATGAGCACAGCAGGCCTCAGCAGTGACCACTAACTACAGGGTCTTGAAAAGAGGATTCACTCCCCCCGCCCCCAAAGCTTTAGTCACATTTTATTGTCTCAGATTCTAAACTCACAATACATCTGAGTAAGAATGTCAGGCTGATCTACACATCAGGGTCCATCCCGGCAAATCAAAAAACGAAGCCAAGTGACAACCTGCAGACAACTTTCTAAACAGGAAAAATGCAAAGGGTGAGATCTGAAAGATCTTCTCTGTCCTCTTTGTCATTCTCATGTCTCACCTGACCCACTCCCCTGGTTTGTTGGTGGTCTCCACCCGGTGGCTCAGAAAGAGAACAAAATAAGAAACTACAGCCACACTGCCAAGCATGGTCACCCTCCAAAAATGGCACTTCTGAGAGAGGCCCGTGTGACACCAATGGTCACTCCAGCCAGTGACTCTGATGGGCGAGGACATCCACAGCTGAACAATCTGCAAGAAGGGGTCTTTATGGAAGAGTGGCAAGGAAGAAGTGCCAGCTGAAAGAAAAATCATGTCCTCTCCCTATCCTTTCCATGTGGTCTTTTTAATTTACTATATAGTGCCTTTCACATATCTAACTATCCATCCATCCATTTTCCAACCCGCTATATCCTAACTACAGGGTCATGGGGGTCTGCTGGAGCCAACCCCAGCCAACACAGGGCACAAGGCAGGAAAGAAACACCGGGCAGGGCACCAGCCCACCACAGGGCCATAGCTAACTATCCATCTATTATATAGTGCCTTTCATATCTATCTATATATTATATAGTGCCTTTCACATTACCTATCTTTAATATAGTGTCTTTCACATTATCTATCTATTATATAGTGCCTTTTACATTATCTATCTATCTATCTATCTATCTATCTATCTATCTATCTATCTATCTA
>JANRMT010062823.1:25023263-25041905 GCA_026402145.1 Polypterus bichir lapradei | reverse complement strand
GATAGATAGACAGATAGATGAAAGGCGCTATATAATAGATAGATAGACAGATAGATAGATAGATAGATGAAAGGCACTATATAATAGATAGATAGATGAAAGGCACTATATAATAGATAGATAGACAGATAGATGAAAGGCACTATATAATAGATAGATAGATAGATGAAAGGCACTATCTAAGTGATAGATAGGCAGCTCAGTCCTGTCTGTCCCACCTCGTCACTTCTTTGTCACATGAGTTATGAAATGACATCCTATCTTGAAGTGGGTGCCAATAATTTTGGTAATCGATGGATGGATCAACATAAATCAATATGGCAGTTAAGTGCTTTGTTAAATTTGATTTTAAAGTTGATCTACAACTAAAGTTTTTCAGCCCACGGTGCTCTATTGGTATAATCGATAACTCAGATTATTGCATTTGAGGTTTGATATACTGTAAATATATATAATATATATATCTAAATCTATAAATAAAAATGTATATTATTATTATTATTATTATAAATTTAAAACTATATAAATAAATGTTGTTGTTGTTGGTGGAATCATCTTTAAGACAGAATGCTCGTCATTAAGCCCAGATTAGTTCCAAGTGTGTGCCATCTTAGTGGGCAGCGATAAATGCCTGATTCCTCCTTTGTGAAGTGTGACTTTTTCTTGAAGCCTACACATTTTTGCCAGACGTCTTCACCGTGTTTGTTCTTGTAGGCTCTGAATGAACGTCCTCGCCTGGCACGATCTTCCAGTGGGGAGGTAAGTTGGCCACCTAACGATTCACTGATTTTGCTCCACCAGGCAGCCTTAATTTTATGCTTCTACTGTCCTGTGATTCACTGGCATCCTGTCCAGAGTTCATTCCCACTTTGCATTAAGTTGGGGGCCTACGGACTGTCATGGCGTCCAGCACATATCACTGCTACTAAACTGATTAGGGTGTAACTGTGGCCCATAATACCTATGATGCTGGTAATGTGATGCCCTCAACTTCATGGAATGCCCACAATGTCAGTCACGTAATGCCCTCCCACAATCTGAATCTTAGTGTACAGTGTAGCCTGGCACATGATGCCCATTTCATGACTGATGTTGTGGGCATGATGAGATTTTGGGGTGACTGACCTCTTGGATATTGCAGGCTGCAGTCTGTTGGGTGAACCTCACAAATGGCTAAGTTGATGTTTGCCACGTGAGGCCTGAGTGGGCACCTATGTGCAGGCCTTGTACCCAAGTAAAGCCAAGGGGCTCAAAGTAAATAAAAAGAAAGGGAATGTTAATACAAAAATCAGTTCTGGGTTTTGTAAATGACACACAAATAATAAAAGACAAGCGTAAAGTGACTCAGCGCCTCACTCTGCCCGCTCAGTCCCATCTGCCTCACTTACCCCCCCTACACCGTATGTCTCCCTGCTTGTCCCTCCACTCCTTCTCCTTACTCACTGACCTCTCCACTCCTATCAGTTGTCCCCTTGTCACAATTCAGCCAGGATGACATTTTAAGCCCCACTGTGAAGCATGTCCGGGATCTACAAAGGGTGAGAAACTCGTGTCAGGACGCCCCCTAGTGGCCCCATTGAGGGTCAGCTATCCTAATCAGGAAACCTTCACCGTGATTGGTTAAACCCAATGGGGCGCTGACCCGACTGACTGTCCTGTTAACTTAGCAGTGCGTGACTTTTGAGGTGTTACGGAGGTCGCTATGCGCATTTGGACGCGTGTCCGTTTCGCTCTTAACCCTTTGCATGACAACGTATTTCCCTTTTTTAATCCAGCAACAGGAAACGCAGCCCAGGCACACTTTAAAGAATGACCTTTTACTATGAAGGGCCAAACAGGCCATAAATCATATATTTCTGTGTGTATTCTATTGGGTTACGTGTGAACACTATTGGTTTATGAATATTTACTATGGGTTTGCGTGCATGCTTAATTGGTTTGCCTGCGTACAATACTAGTTTCATTCATATGAACTATTTTGGTTCGTGTCCGTATATTATCCGTTTGTACGTGCATACCACTGGTGTGCATATGAACTATATTGATTTGCGTGTGTATATCACTGGTTCCAGTACGTTTGTTATTGGTTTGTGGGTGAACTGCATTGGTTTTCGGTTGAATGTTATCGGTTTGTGTATGAACTATATTGGCTTGCGTTCTGTGATTCTGTGACGGTCTAACAATGGATTTGCGTATGCACTATATTGGTTTCATGCACGTCTTATACTGGTTTCATGTGAGTAACCTGTCGATTTTGCGCTTGAACTCTATTGGTTGTATGTGTGTACTATGTCGGTTTTTGCCTACGAAACATATTGGTTATGCGTGCGCACACTATCGCAACTCTGTGTATGAACTCTATCGGTTCTGCGTGTGAACTCTATTGGTTGTTCACGTGATCTTCAGAGGAAATGGGCGGGGCAAGAAACAGGAACTCAAGGGCCGGTAGAGTCACGGAGTGTAAAGACAAGTGGCTAGGAGACGCATCTGCGTTTAAACGGCACTATATATTTTTTCCGCACAATACGTTTGCGAAAGGACTTGGTGGTAATTATTACTATTTAACAGAATCTACCCTTTAGTCTGTAATGAACGCAAGGCTGAAGTTAGGTACGTATTGGGCCGTCTTCTTATTCGGTCCCATCTACATGCTTGCTTGCAACCCGCAGCTGTACTTGTTCACACAGTATTTGCAAAACTGTTACTTATTCTAAAGGCAAAATATTCCACATTTACGATTGACGTCTTTATGCAACCTAACATTTAGTTACTACTAGTTAGATTTATTATGCCCGGCGACCCCGCACCGCGCCGCACAGACAGGTGAAGTGACTTGCTCAGGGTCACACAGTGTCAGTCCCAGGACTTGAACCCACGAACAAAGGGTTGAAAGTGCAAAGCCCAAACCGCAATGCTTGCACATCTATAACGTGTCCATTCTTTGAAAAGCTTAACATTTAGGACCTGCATGGGTCAGTTACATCATATTGGGCCACCTTACCTTTCACAGTTTTGTGAAAAGACAGATGTGTTTTTTTAAGATGCAGCGGAGTTTTGCTCTGCCAAGTGCGAGTATCAGGGTGAAACTGACAAAGTATTCCCACTTCAATATCAGATAAATGGGATTTACTGTGACGTTAAATGACATTGGGCCACCTTAATTTTCATAGTTTTGTGACATTGACGTATATAAACTTGTCCAGGACAGATTCATGTGTTAAATTAGAGCTTAACAATTGTGACCCGAACAGGACCAAAATGTGGAATATTTATTTTTTCAAATACTGGACCAGTCTGTAATGATGCCGATTAATGTACACGCTGTAGAATATTTTGTCTTGCTGTTATAATAGAATAAGAAGCTGCTTTGCAAAGCTGTGTGAATAAGTAGCTGACTGCAAGCTTAAACTGGGAGTAGCTGGGAGTGAATAAAATGGCAGCCGACTGCGTACCTAACTTCAGCCCTGTGATCATTTCAGAATTAAGGGAAGATACCAGTAAAAAGAATTAATACCAAGCCCTTTCACAAATATACAGTGACGTGCAAAAGTATTCAGTCCCTTTAAGTCATCCTAATTTTCTGCATGATAAAAGATCTGTCCACATATTTATCCATTTGGTATTTTTAATGTGAACTCTTGTGCTGTAACAAAACGTTATCAAACTCCAAATAACTAAAGAAAACCTCCAAAGTGATTGTTTGCCTAAGTATTCAAGCCCAACACTTTGTCAAGAACCTTTCTGCTGCAGTAACAGCCTTCATTCTTGTGGGGTTTGTAAGTACGCCCCAGTTCTGCACATTGCTCAGGCGTGATTCTTCCCTATTCTTCTTGGCATGATTTCTAGGTGCCCTCTATGTTGGTGGGATGGCATCTCTGAACAGCAGTTTTCAAACAGTGCCCCAGATTCTCAACAGGGTTAAGATCAGGGCTTGGACTTGGCCATTCTGAAACATTCACCTGTCTGTTTTTGAGCCATCCCAGTGTCACTTTGGTCTAATGCTTAGGGTCATTGTCATCTTGAAAGATGAATCTTCTCCCGAGCTTTAAATTCATAGCAGACTGGAACGAGTTCTCCTGCAATATTTTGTGTGGTATTTGGGCCCATCAATTGTCCCTTCAACTCTGATAAGATTCTCAGTCCCAGCACATGAAAAACATCCCCATAGCAAGATGTTGCCACCACCATATTCCACTGTAGGGCTGGTGTTTCTTGTGGCATGGCCAGTGTTTGTTTTACGCCACACATTCTGTACCTCTTTGAAGTCTGAGAAAAAAAGTTCTATTTTGGTTTCATTTGACCGTAAATCCTTCTCCCCACATTTAACTGGAAAAACGCCACATGTGCTTTTATGTGGACCCTCTTAAGGAATGGCTTCTTTCTTGCTACCCTCCTGTTTAATGGAGAGCTCTTGAAATTGTGGACCCCTGCACCTTCACTCCAGTTTCAGCCACAAAGCACTGCAAACATCTGAGAGTGACGGCTGGATTTCTAGTCTCCTCTCTCACCAGTTGATGTCTACCTCTGATGTTCAGTCTTGAGGGACGGCCTGTTCTAGTAAGAGTTTCACTTTCTGATGATGGATCCAGCAGTGCGCAATGAGACATTCAAACTCGATATTTTTATAATTATTTCCTGCTACCTTGTGCATTTCAATAACTTTGTTTCTCACATCAGCAGAATGCTCCTCTCTCTTCATTTTTTCAGTGACTGTCCACCAAAGACTACGGCCCCTACGAAGGAGTCTTTTAATATCCAGAGCGAGAGTAGCACCTCATTCAGTTGAATATGACTGTCACCTGTCTGCCACCTTTGTAATTCATTTGTCATTGGTGTAAACCTGGAGCTTCCAAAGCACAGAGCTTTAAACACTTATGTGAACACTAACTTTGGAGATTTTCTTCTTCAATTAAATGTCTACATAAAATAGTTTATTTTGACTTTGGAAATGCTTTGTTACAGGATAAGTAAAAATACAGAATGAATAAATATTGTACAAATATTTCGTTTTGCATACAATTATGACGACTTTCAAGGGGATTGAATACTTTTGCACGTCACAGTATGTTTGTGAAAGGGTTTGCTGGTAATTATTTTTAAGTTTGGTGCACGTTCAGCTGCCTTTTTATTCACTTCTAGCTACATTAAGTATAAGCTTGCAGTCAGCTACTTATTCACAAACCAGCTTCGTCTTCTATATTAACAGCAAGGCAAAATATTCTACAGTGTGTACATTAATCCGCAAACTGATCCATTATTTGAAAATATAAATATTCCAGATTTTCAACCAAAACTTGAACGGGTTGAAAATGTTAAACTCAACTTTAACAATGGAATCTGTCCTGGACAAGTTTAGATTATGCCAGTTAATATACACGTTGTAGATGTGCAAGCATTGTGGCGTAGTGTTTAAGACCGCACTTTTAAACTGAGTTCAAGTCCTGATAATGACACTATGTGACCAGAAACAAGTCACTTCACCTGTCTGTGCGGCGCGGGGGGCACTGGGCGAATCTAACCAGTAGCATCTAAATAAGGTGACCAGAATTTTTTGGGCCAATCCGGTGACACGTGGGGTGCTAGAGGAGCGTAGAATCTGCAGATCACGAGTAGGGACTTTTAATACTACAGAGTACAAACCGAAAGCGTATCACGTGATTTCTCGCCAAAGTTGCAGGATGCGGTAAAGCACGACCTCCGTCAAAACACCGCGCACGCGCGCCGAGTTCAAATTATCGTGGTGATGAGATACATTCAAAAAATGGAACCAGCTGAAACCGGGGACGAAATCTTAAACCGGGGACATGTTTCTGAGTGGGGACAGTTGTCCGAAAAAGGGGACGGATGGTCACCTTAATCTAAATATTGTATGTTGGATAAAGGCGTTAGTAAATGTAGAATATTTTGCCTTCAGAATGAATAACTGGTTGCAAAAGTTGTGTGAAAAGTACTGTGACTGGGTGCGAGCAAACATGATCCTAGAAACAAATAAGACGGCCCAATACGTACCTAACCTCAGCCTTGCGTTCATTACAGACTCAAGGGTAGATTCTGTTAAATAGTAATAATTACCACCAAGTCCTTTCGCAAACGTATTGTGCGGAAAAAAAATATATAGTGCCGTTTAAACGCAGATGCGTCTCCTAGCCACTTGTCTTTACACTCCGTGACTCTACCGGCCCTTGAGTGCCTGTTTCTTGCCCCGCCCATTTCCTCTGAAGATCACGTGAACAACCAATAGAGTTCACACGCAGTACCGATATACAGTACAGTAGTTCATACACAGTAGTGATGGGAACTCCGGCTCTTTTCAAAGCTTCGGCTCTTTTGGATCGGCTCCCAAATGGCTCTTCGTTTAGTATCACATGGATGCTTATATTTTAGCCTAATTAAGCAATTATGAATGGTTTGTGTATAAGCAATTTCTTATTCATTGTTTTCAGACATTACGTATTTTTATGCATTTTTCCCTTGCAAAAAATACACAGTTACTATTGTTTAACATTTTAATAAAAGCTTTAAATGAACAACTTAACACAAAACCACAGCAAACAAATAAAGGCCAAACTCAACAACAACACAACACTATGACTCTTTGAATAAAAGTTTTTAGGCCAGGAACATACATGGGGTTTAAGGCCTGAACAAAAGTTGTAAATCCAATGTCCTCCACAACGGAAAATGGTTGTAGGTCGCTAGCTATCATTTTAGCCAGCTCCTCCTCGACACGTATTTGTTTGTGCTTATGTGCTTATTTTGGTTTGAACTGAAGACCGTGTTATACCTGCAGTTTTCGGTAAGACAGTGGATGCTGCAGCAGAAGTACTTGTCTGTTTTCTAGGGTCAGTGGATGGCAGGAGAGAGGGCACGCTCTCCTCCAGTTGCACGGATGGGTGGGTGGTTCTTATATGTCTGTGCAGGTTTGTTGTTGACCCTGCTGCTCTAACGGATATTTTCTTATTACAAATTCTGCACTTAGCTTTGCAGTCTCCAATATCACTGAAATGCAGCCAGATGCTGCTTCTTTTTCAGCTTTCACTCATTTTACTCTTCTTTTTTTTTCTTCACGATGCGCTTGCATTTAAATCTGGCTCCTCGTCTGTCGCAGCGACAGGTGTCGCTCTGTGTACCTGGCCTGTACCAACACTCGCTGTCTTCGGAGCATCTGCCCCCCTTCCTTCTTTCACATAGTGGTACGATCCTAGTCCGATCTGTCGTTCGTGAACGAGCCGGCATTATGAGCCCGTGTGTTCTGTGTGCCCATTTAAATAAAGTCCCGCCCCTGCCGAATGGATTTTCAGCAGAGCTGAGCAGGAGCGGCTGAAGCTTCGGCTCTGCTCGACGGGCATTGGCTCCTCTCGTTCGCTTCAAAGCATCGGCTCTTAGAGCCGGCTCGTTCGCGAACGACACATCACTAAACAGAGTTGCGATAGGGTGCGCACGCATAACCAATGTTTCATACGCGAAACCGACATAGTGCACACATACAACCAATAGAGTTCAAGCGCAAAATCGACAGGTTACTCACATGAAGCCAGTATAAGACCTGCATGAAACCAATATAGTGCATACGCAAATCCATTGTTAGACTGTCACAGAACGCAAGCCAATATAGTTCATACACAAACCGATAACATTCAACCGAAAACCAATGCAGTTTACTCACAAACCAATAGCAAATCGTACTGGAACCAGTGATATACACACGCAAATCAATATAGTTCATATGCACACCAAAAAAATATATAGTGCCGTTTAAACGCAGATGCGTCTCCTAGCCACTTCTCTTTACACTCCGTGACTCTACCGGCCCTTGAGTGCCTGTTTCTTGCCCCGCCCATTTCCTCTGAAGATCACGTGAACAACCAATAGAGTTCACACGCAGAACCGATATACAGTAGTTCATACACACAGAGTTGCGATAGAGTGCGCACGCATAACCAATATGTTTCGTACGCGAAACCGACATAGTGCACACATACAACCAATAGAGTTCAGGCGCAAAATCGACAGGTTACTCACATGAAGCCAGTATAAGACGTGCATGAAACCAATATAGTGCATACGCAAATCCATTGTTAGACCGTCACAGAACGCAAGCCAATATAGTTCATACACAAACCGATAACATGCAAGCGTAAACCAATGCAGTTTACTCACAAACCAATAACAAATCATACTGGAACCAGTGATATACACACGCAAATCAATATAGTTCATATGCAAACCAGTTATATGCACGTACAAACGGATATAGCTCACGCACAAACCAATAATATACGGACACGAACCAGTATAGTTCATATGAATGAAACCAGTATTGTTCGCACGCAAACCAATTAAGTATGCACGCAAACCGATAGTAAATATTCATAAACCAATAGTGTTCACACGTAAACCAATAGATTACACACAGAAATATATGATTTATGGCCTGTTTGGCCCCTCATATTTTTCTTATACCCAGGCTTTCTTTTTCTTTTTTTGCCCATAAAGTTATTTAAAATGCCTTTTCTTAATAATTCTTAGAGAATATCAAAATTACACCTCCGGCCTTGAAGCACAAGCTCAGAAGAATAGGAGACTCAGCGCAGATCCTGCAAATCTGAAGCTGGACTAGGGGCACATCGGCCCAGGGTTCAAATCCAACACCTACATTGGCATGCTGGGAGTCCACCACCGGCTCTTTAAACGCTTATCCAAGATTAGTGCTGTGGCCAAAATAAGGAGCTGCAGGCCCCAAAAAGAAGTATTGGAGCATCAAGCCGTTTAATTACACTCCCAAAATGAAACAAATATGGCCGCCGTGCGCACTTTGGTTACAAATAGTTGCAAGTAAAATAAGCCAATGCATCCTGGGAAAAGTTTGTTAAGGCACTCGGAACTCCGTCCTCCGGCTCAGTCGAGTCAGAACTGACCGCTTCTGTCTGGCAGCGTTGGAAGACCTGGAAGGGGTGGAGTCAATTGCTGTTGTCGGGGGTCCAATCACTGCTACCGAGGGAGAAGAGGAGGACAAGGTTAGTGTGAGCGACCACTCGGTGCCTAGGGTGGTATTACCAGCTTCAGATGAGCCCAGAGGGCGAGCACAAGAGGCACATGCGTGGCACTCTTTATTGTGTCCTCGCCAACATATGCAAAGAAGGCGACATCATCATCCAATCAACACTGGGGAATTTTTGCAGCACGAGACTCACTATGGAGAACTTTGATTAAAAATTGTGCCAGGAGCCAATGTGACGAGTGTAATCAGTCAAAGTGGCGATGAACAATGGAGGCTTTGACACAAGTTTTTAATTTCAGCACATCTGAGAGGTTCTGCTCCGCTTACTCTTGGATTGAAATCGGCCATCAGTGCTCACAACTCTGTGTCTGTGGAGCCTTTTCTGTTTTATTGTGCTGTGTCTGTGTCTCCGGCGCTATATCAGTGTGAGGATATTATTATTATTATTATTATTATTAATATCAGTTGTCACAGTCCTTTTATAATCCCTGACATGGAAGTGTTCCAATCCCCAGTCCATGTGATTCCTTATCACTTCAGATGAAAAAGTCCTTTTCTTCACCCCGGAAGTACGTCACTCCCCTTGTCCATGTGACTTGGATATTCTTCCGGGGCGTAAGGCAAATAACCATCGTTCCTCCCTGCAGCGTCTTCTAGTGGCCCCCATGGTATCCAGCAGGGCTCTGTATAAAAACTCCAATGTCTAGGATGCCCTGCTGGTCTTCGGGGGACCTCCATACTGCAGGGATGGCTCCACCTGCCCACTTGGGGGTATTGGCCAGGATGAACGGCCGGCCATACACCACACAATCCATCTATTTTCCAACCTGCTATATCCTAACACAGGGTCACAGGGGTCTGCTGGAGCCAATCCCAGCCAGCACAGGGCACAAGGCAGGAAAAAAACCCCGGGCAGGGCGCCAGCCCACTGCAGGGCACACACACACACACCAAGCACACACTAGGGACAATTTAGGATCACCAATGCACATATTATTATTATTACTATTATTATTATTATCACTATTGTTATTATTATTATCATTATTATGAATATTATTATTATTAATATTATTATTATTATTATTATGATTGTTGGAGGTGTTGAGGAGAGATGGCAGTGGAGTTTTTTAACCAGATTGTTTAATAGAATCTTGGAAAGTGAGAGGATGATGAGGAGTGGAGAAGAAGTGGGCTGGTGGGCCGATATTTAAGAATAAGGGGGATGTGCAGGACTGCAGTAACTACAGGGGGGTACAATTGATGAGCCACAGCATGAAGTTATGGGAAAGAGCAGTGGAAGCTCAGTTAAGAAGCGAGATGATGATTAGTGAGCAGCAGGATGGTTTCATGTCAAGACTTACTTGGGATCAACAGTACAGAGTAATGGGGATTGTGGAAGAGAAGTGAAGAAGAGCGTGCAGGCAGGGTGGAGTGGGAGTGAGCAGCAGGATGGTTTCATGCCAGGACAGAGCACCATAGATGTGATGTTTGCTCTGAGGATGTTGATGGAGAAGTTTAGAGAGAAGAACAGAAGGAGTCGCATTGCGTCTTTGTGGACCTGAGAAAGCAAATGACAGGGTGACTGAGAGGAGCTGTGGTGTTGGATGAGGAAGTCGGGAGTGGCAGAGAAGTACTTAAGAGTGGTACAGGATATGAACGAGGGAAGTGTGACCGTGGGACAGGTGGGACAGGTTGGTGACAAAGTCAGAGAGGCGAGATGGTGTTGGTTTGGAGAGATGAGGGGTATATTGAGAGAAGGATGCCAAGAATAGAGCTGCCAGGCAAGAGGAGAAGAGGAAGGCCTAAGAGGAGGTTTATGGATGTGGTGAGAGAGGACATGCAGGTAATGGGGGTGACAGAACAAGATGACGAGGACAGTAAGAGATGGAAGAAGATGATCCGCTGTGGCAACCACTAATAGGAGCAGCCAAATGAAGATTATTATTATTATTATTATTATTATTATTATTATCATAATGTTATTATTATTATAACTATTATTATTATTAATGTTATTATTATCACTATTGTTATTATTATATTATTATTAATATTATTATTATTATTATTATTATTATTATCAATGTTATTATTATAACTATTATTATTACTATTATTATTATTATTATTATTATTAATGTTATTATTATCATTATTAATGTTATTATTATTATTATTATTATTATTATTATTATTATCACCATCAATGTTATTATTATTATTATAACTATTATTATTAATGTTATTATTATCACTATTATTATTATTATTATTATTATTATTATTATTATTATCATCACCATCAATGTTATTATTATTATTATAACTATTATTATTAATGTTATTATTATCAATGTTATTATTATTATTATTATTATCAATGTTATTATTATTATAACGATTATTAATGTTATTATTATCACTACTATAATTATTATTATTATTATTATTATTAATTATCACTATTATTATGATTAATATTATTATTATTATTGCCACTATTGTACCCTTTAATGCCCTCCTCCAATATTCCTGGTAAGTTGGCGCCCATCACGTGTCCTAAGATATTTCAGTATTAATTGTAAATTGTGACTTTTGATTATTATTTTTTTAATATCCCCTTGTCTTTTCCACTTTTTTTCTTCCTTCTACACAGAAATATGGCCGAAGATATTTTCCTTACCAGCCATACCGGCCATATTACCCCATGCCACCTCCCAGCACCGGAGTGAATCCAATGAGCTTTCTGCCACTTCTGCTGCGCCGCTTCTTGACCACCACGACTCCCACCACGACTCCCACCACCACGACCACCACAACAACCACAACAGCAGCCAAGCCCGCCGCTCGTTAAGATGCCCCTCAGTCCTGCTCAGCGCCATCTTGTGTCTGCTCGTTTAAACACCATCTTTATGTTGGCTCTTTTTCTTGTCTGTCTCTCCATGTAATTAATAAAATAAAACTCTTGCTCACGCATATCTCTTGTTGTAAAATGCCTTTTTAATCAGAGCCTACAAAATGGAGCCCAGTGTGCCAACTGGCCCTTGATAAACTCATCAAGTGTATTTCGTACTGGTAAGTTTGAGGCATGGCAGCATTTTCATGGATTTTTCAGGCCATTCGGCCCACTGAAACTCACCAGTCCTGTCCACTCAGCTCCTCCAGATTATCATCAAGTTGAGTTTTGAGGGTCCTGCTGCCCACCACACTACTTGGTCGCTTATTACTCCAAGCATCTGTGGTTCTCTGTGTGAAGATCTTCCTCATGTTTGTGTGACAGACATTTCCTCTTCACAAGTTTCCAGCTGTGCCTCCCCCCCATGTTCTTGATGAACTCATTTCACAGTCACAGTCACTAATACCCTTCATCATTTTAAACACTTCAGTCAGGCCTCCTCTTCCTCAGCTCTTTAAATCTTCCCTCATAACTCACCCCCTGTAGCCCTGAATCAGCATCCTTTACTTCTATTGGACGTTTTCACACAAATGGCGCAGTTCAAAGTGCTTTACAAGATGAAGAAAGAAAAAAGAAAAATATAAAGATAAGATCAGGCAATGCTAAGTGATGAAGAATAAAGTAAGGACCGATGGCCAGGAGGACAGAAAAAAAAACAACTCTGCGGGCCGCGAGACCACCGAGCCCCCACTGGGCCCTCTACCTGACACCAATGATCTCAATCAGTCCTCATGGCTTTCAGAATTCATGTGAAAGAATTTGATGATGATGATGGTCATGTGGACCTCTGGCCTTCAATCCATCAATGTAGGGATGGCATGGTGCCCTGATCAGCTGGTGGGGGCACAGAATGACACCACAGAGTAACAGGGAAAGTAGGGGTTAATACGGATTGTGGAGCCACGGAAAGAAAATGAGAATTCAATGCACAAACGGAATATCAGGGTCACACTAAAATGAGAGAGCCATGTGACAATGACGGGTTTGATCAGTTCAGAACAGGCCACATGCCCGTCTCAATATGGCTGCCGAGCGGCACTCTTCATTGTGTTGTCCTTTTCAGTTCAGCAGTTTGGTGAGAGAGTGAGAGAGGGAGTGAGAGAGGGAGTGAGTAGATTTATAGAAGTTCTGTCCAACCCCTACAGCCAATAGGGTGTCGTCGTACTTAAAGGCTTCTGATAGCAGCCAATCCCAAACAGCCATACTTCAGACCAATGGGGGGACAGAACATCTTCACACCTGCTGCCCCCCCCCCCCCCCCCAGCTCGCATGTCAAGGTGAAGCTTGGCAGTTAGGCAGCCTGGCTTTCCTATGGGGGTGAACTGAGGGACTTCAGAGACACGTTAGCCAAACGTCACCCAACTCTGTCGTAAAATTCAAAGAGATTCAGACTGGCAGAGATGGGGGGCTTGTAAACGTGAATGCTTCTCACTGATGTAACACCAATATCACATTTGCTTTGCCTAAATTACAAATAAAGACATACAAAATAGGGTGGCACAGTGGTAGCGCTGCTGCCTCGCAGTTAGGAGACCCGTCTGGGTTCGCGTCCTGGGTCCTCCCTGCGTGGAGTTTCATGTTCTCCCCGTGTCTGCGTGGGTTTCCTCCCACAGTCCAAAGACATGCAGGTGAGGTGCATTGGCAATCCAAAATTGTCCCTAGTGTGTGCCCACTCTGTGGTGGGCTGGTGCCCTGCCCGGGGTTTGGATACATTCAAAGAAGCTGACCTGCAGGGGGTGCTGATACTTTTAGATGCATTAAAGTGGCACTGACCTGAAGGGAATGCCAAAATCCTGGGTACACTAAAAGGATGCTGACTTGAAGGGGGCACCGATATGTTGTGTACAGTTAAAAGGGATCCGTCCTGAAGGGGGCGCCAGTGTCCAGGGTGCATTGAATGGAGTTCATCTGAGGAAGGCACTGATATGTTGGGCACATTTAAAGAGACCTCAACTGGCTGGAATTGGCTCCAATATCTTGGGTACATGCCCTGCGGTGGGCTGGCACCCTGCCCGGGGTTTGTTTCCTGCCTGGCGCCCTGTGTTGGCTGGGATTGGCTCCAGCAGACCCCCGTGACCCTGTAGTTAGGATATAGCGGGTTGGATGATGGATGGATAGATGGATTTTCTTCTTAATTGTCATTGTACTCTTCTAGATGTTCTAATTGTTAAATTAATCCATTATTTACTAAGTAGTGGGTCTGACGCTACAGTACTGCGGCCTAAACACAAACTAATATTTCTTCTCAGCTTTACTCACTCATTGCCACCTCTAACATCCAAGATTAATAAGAGACCCCCGCCCATGTCAGTGTCATTTTGTTGACCCCCCTTTTGCTTTAATGCCAGCCTTGAGTCTATTGATTCTTCTCTATCAGCTTTGCCCACCTGGACTGAGCCCACTCATTATTTGCCCCCCACTCTTCTTTACAGTTGAACTGTTCGGTCACATTGGCTGGTGAGCGTTGCTGGTCTGCTATCTTCAGATCTTTCCACAGATTTAGCTCTGGGCTCTGACTGGCCACACCAGGACATTCACTTTTGTCTCCTTCAGCCACTGGGTGGTCCACTTTGCTGTGTGTTTCGGCTCATCGTCGTGTTGAGAGGTGAACTTTCTGCCCATCTTCAACTTTCTGGCAGAGGGTAGCAGGTTTTCCTCCAGAATTTGATTTTGCCCCCTCCATTGTCCCTTCTACCCTAGCGAGTGCGGCTGTGTGCCACTGCCTATGGGTTTGCAGGCTTTCACACTGGCACACATAGGTGTTTTAGACAGCGTTGTTCAGTTTATATGTCAATGCTCCTTCATGAATCGTTACAACCACAAATCAAGTTACAGCAGAATGTGTCAAAGTAGCTTTAAGCTATGTAAGAATTCAGCGTTGAAGGTTTGCATTTTCTCCTTCTTCCAAGCTGTCAGGTAGCACCAGGCTCATCCACTGTATGCCATCTACAGCTTTGCCTTTATCAGTGAAGCTCTGCGCTGCCAGCTTACCAGCATGGCCGCTGCGGTTGGGAGACGGGCTCAAATAATTGAATATTCCTGCCAGACCAGGGCTCGGCGACGTATGCAGAAAAACTGAAACATCCATCCATTATCCAACCTGCTATACTCTAACTACAGGGTCACGGGGGTCTGCTGGAGCCAATCCCGGCCAACACGGGGCGCAAGGCAGGAAACAAACCCCGGGGAGGGCGCCAGCCCACCGCAGACAACTGAAACACCGCGTCGGGCTAAAGAACACCTTATGACATCACTTCTGGTTCCCACCCCTCCAGGCCCCACCTCCAGATGATGTCACTCCGATCCCAGAAGGCCACTTTCTTGTTACATCACTTCCTGCGGTTTCCTTTTCTACTGTATATATTAGTCCCTTCTATGCTGGACTCAAGTCTGTAAGTCTTCACTGCTAAATGGGGACGGTCCCCAACACTTGGACTTTGCTTTTGTGTGTTTTGTTGTTGATTTTTGCCTTAGGAGATGCCAGAGCAGCGGGTAATCGTTAATTGAGCTGCCAGTTTGCACATGTGGGTCCTCCCAATTCCAACTTAATGGTGAGAATTGATCAACCAACAGGCCAGCAGTCTTTGACAGCCCAGAATTAGGAATGTGAGAATGGAGGGGAGGGGGAGGGGTGATTGGGTGATGCTGACCTCCAGGGGGCAAATACGTCCTTCAGGCCCTCCCAGTATCTGTCATGGGAAAGTGTAGATTTGGGAGGAAACTGTTATGGGAAGATCTACAGTGAAGAAGATAATTATGGGGAAGTCTACGGGGCAAGAGTACTGTTACTGAGTGAGGTCATCGTCAAGAGAAGAGCAGCTGATTGGAGGCGATTTCCAGATAAGAATTGTCATAAATACGAGGCTCCCCCAGAGCACGGGGCTCACTTCATTGGACTGAGACGGACTTCACGTGATCTGCAATGGTGTCCTATGCTGTACACTAAACTCTGTTCTGACTGCCTATCTCAAGACTCTGAAAAGGTCTCCTGCACGTCAAAGCCACACACCATCGCTGTCCTGATGCTCTGCCACCCTCTCTGGGCTCGGGCTCATCGGAGGTGGAGAGCAGGGCAGTGGGAGTCGTGTTCTGTGGTGTGACAAGTCAACATTTCAAACAGGTTTTTGGAAGCCGTCAGCCATCATGTTCTACGGGCCAAAAGTCAGCGTCTGTCACGGTATGGCGGCGTGTCAGCGTCCGTGGCATCTGTGAGGGCACCATTAATACAGAAAGATCTGTCCAACATACGCTGCCATCCTGATGCCAACTTTTTAAGGGATGTCCCTGCAATTTCCAGAAGGACAATGTCACAGCACACTCTGGTGGTTTGGAGCAGCAACACACACACAGAGCACGGCCGCCTCTCCGGTACTGCGGGAGGGTCTCATGTGACTGCTGCACAATCGCTTAGGGGGTGTGGCCCTGAGAGTGGCATCACATGACGTCCTCAGCACAAACACATATAAAGGTCCATGTCGTGGGTAGCAGGTTGTCCGAGACTGCGGATTTTAACTCCCAGAGTGAATCGTAGGGTGTGGTGGTGGCTTCCGAGAGACTCATTGGTCATTAAATTCTGGACGGAGTTTCTATCAAGCTAAATTTTTTCCTTGCACTTTAGTGAAAAATTTATTATTCTAGCCAGTATACGACCCTCAGTTATTACGTGATGTTGTCACAACTAACGTTTTCTGTCAGATCTCCGTGTGTCTGTAAATTATGCTATGCATGCATACACAGTGTAATAGACGGCCAAGACGCCCATAGAAGTGAAGGGTGGGAGAAGGCAACCACTTTTGGACAATACTTCCCCCAAGACTTTAGATGGTCGCTTCCGTACAGTGTAGTGGTGCCCCGGATTCCCGCAGGGCACCATGGGACATGTAGTTTTATACCACAGCCCTGATTGGGTATCATGGGTGCCGCTGCAAGAGGACCTGGGGAGTCAGATTTTCCCTATAGCCTGGAAGTACAAAGTCACGAGGACAGAAGCCCCAAAGTCAGTGGTTCTCAACCTGTGGGGCGGGCCCCCCTAGGGGGGCACGAAGTAACAGAAAGGGGGGTGTGAAGATGTGAAAAAAAGAAAACAAGAATCAAAAATATGAAAAAAACATCTGTTGAAACCAAAACAAATTAACTTAAACTACATTCTGGTACTAGAACAATAAATATAGAGTTAGATAAATGTTGATAAAAGTTAAGTAGGTATAATAAAATATGCAAAAAAAATGTTAGGGCGGGGCGCATTTAAAACTGTTATGAAAACGCGGGTCTCAAATACTTAAAAGGCTGAGAGACGCTGCCCAAAGTACTTCCGGGCTGATTAAAGAGCTGGGATTCTCCATCTGACCCGGAAGTGCTGGCAAGTCATGTGGGAGGAAGAACAGAAGCACTTCCGGGTGAACATTTATTTAAGGGACTGCAGAAGACCCAGCAAGTGAGCCTGAGTCAGGAGGAGTTGTGGAGGAGAAAAGAGACAAGAATTGTATGTATGTAGGTATTATTATTATTATTATCATTATTACTTGCCTGTGCATTGTGGCTGTGGTGCTTGAAGGGCACTATATAAGAAGAAAAGTTGAATAAATATCTTCTTGGTGCTTTTAACCTGTGTCCAGTGCATCTGTCTGTTAGGTTTAAAGGGCCAATAGCGACCCCTAGTGTCCACAACAGAGAGTGGTGGTCCTGACCTGTGTGGTATATTATCAAAGACCTGCATAATGGATGAATGGGGGGAGATCCTGCGTGCCAATCTTAACCGACTCGTGTCTTCAGTGCCCAGATCCTTAATAAGTGACATTAGAAACACCAGGGATGTGACACGGCGGTAAACACTCGACTGGCACCAGTGCGTTGCAGTCCTCAGAGTTGACATCAGTGCACATTTCGTAAATTACAAGGTAAACCATCAAATAACGTGTGGCTGGGGTGTTCTTATCATGACAACGGGATGAGCAGAGGGTACAAATCCCTCCTTTTATTAGCATTTCCCATTGTGTCCCATCCTTTCTGGAACTGGGGGTCGTACAAAGTGTCTGGATGAGACATCGGGACCACTGATGAGCCATAGGCTAACCAGAAGGTCAGCCCGTGGAGCACCTGGAGTTTGTCGGTGTGGGGTTCTTTAGGAGGCCACCGGAGCTTTATGTTTTACCGGGTCCCGTCTCAGAATGGCTGAGAGTTTCTTTTCCTTTTGAGGCTCACACAGTCGCACCACACAAAGAAAGGCCTCGACTCTAAAGGAGTCCATTTGCTCAGTACTTTATTTATTTATAGAATTCATCTTTTACAATTCCCACTCACATACAGCAGTCTGCACATCTGGTGCAGGTTTTTTTTTTATATGAATACGGTGCACTTCAATAGAAAGCATAGATCTGAAACATTTCATAACATGAATACACAAATGACTGAACAAATGAGCCAGCTGGCCCCAGCATTGGCACCCGATGCACAGAGACGTCTCTTCCTGCCCGTTTAAAAGATGCTGGTATTTGATGCATTTATTGATTTGTTGGTGCAGCTGGGTTGGCAGGAGCAGCTAGGTTGGCTGGAGCAGGTGTGGCAGCGGGGGCAGCTGGGGCAGCAGGGGCCGGGGTGGCAGGAGCAGCGGGGGCAGGGGTGGCGGCAGGGGCGGCGGCGGCGGGTTTGGCTGGAGTGGCGGCGGGGGCGGGGGTGGCGGCGG
>JANRMT010062823.1:24998324-25012668 GCA_026402145.1 Polypterus bichir lapradei | reverse complement strand
ATATATATATATATATATATATATATATATATATATATATATATATACTCTGTATATATCTGTTTATTTATTTGTTTATTTCACTTTGGTGTGATTCAGGCTATGCAGGCCAAGTTATGTCGGCCAGACTGAGTTTGTTCTTGGGCCGAGTCTGAAGCCCACAGCCTGGTATTTGAAGTAAACTCGTTTCAGTTGGAGAGTCGGAGCTCCCGCTGCAATAAATAACCCTGCTGTTCTTATTTCAAGTTGAATAAAGCTGGTTTTGCTAAACTACTGAGACTGAGCCTCGTGTTTTGGGGTGCAAGACGGTGGCTCCCGTGTCACATGGTACCAGGAGTGGGGTGTCTGATATGGCAGTCCAAACCTTAAAGTTCTTCCCTTTAAATTTCAGAGGGAGTAATATAGTCTCATACATTTTAATGTCCCCATGGACGCAGCGGGTGTTCACTTTATCTGTGGTCTCATAAGGGGTCTGCAGGAGCATGTCACTGCGGACTACGTAGAGGTCGCTACCAGAGTCCAACAGTGCCGAGAATTCCCATCTGGCCAACGTAATAGAGACCTTAAAATTGTCCTCCTTTAACATCTTGGGGGACACTTGTGAGCCACATACCTGGGCCAGACCGATGGTTATGGTTTACACAGGTGGGAGATGGCACCCCCTAGCCAGATGTCCCAGTTGATCATAGTGAAAGCAGCTGCTGTGTTCAGTCCGCATTCTGGTGTTCCCACGATGGTGTCTTTCACTCATGGTGCAACCCTGGAGGTCTGGATTGAAATCAGGGTTAAGCCTGGGTAGTCACGTTGTTTTCAGGTGGTTTGTGCGCCATTTAGTCTGCAGGTCCGATCCAGCAGCGAGTGGACGTCATTCCGTAGCATTTCTTCACAAAGGCTCTCATCAGGAACAGATTTCTAGACTGTCCGCTATTGCGGTGAAACATCTTTGGCGTGAGCAGAAATGCAGGGGGGCAGAAACGTGATTACGGCAAGTCAAGTAAACTTCCCGAGTTTAAGAAGGGGATGGGGTGCTGGTGTTGATTCCATCAGATCCACATAAATTTCAGTCATTGAAGAGCATATATCCCCCGTGAATTATAAAGTTAGGATTCCAGAGTGGTGGAAGCCCGTGCAGATTTTGCATATTAACCGTGCGAGGTCATGGTCACGTCCGCAGTGGTCCCTAAGACAGAAGTTGCTATAGGTGAGGATTTAATTGACACTCAGAAAGCGTAATTGCTATCGGTGATCAAGAGGAACTCGACATATTTTTGGCCGTGCCTGGCCTGACAACAATTGCGGAACACAAGATTGTAACTCCACCCAGTGTTACTGCACAGGTGTCCCCGTATCGCCTACCAGAGGCAACAAGGAAGGTGATACGTGAAGAGTGGTGCAGATGTTCCAGTTAGGTGTGATTCATCCAAGCAAAATCAAGTGGCAGAGCCCAATCGTACTTGTCTCAAAGCCCGATGGTTCAGTTTGATTCTATATTGATTTGAGGTGCTTGAACCAGCTTTCCAAATTTGATGCATACCCGATGCCATGTGTGGATGAGCTGTTGGAGAAGCTTGGGCAGGCCTCATATATTTATACCCTAGGCCTCACGATGGGCTATTGGCAAGTGCCCTTGGAGGAGTCCAGCTGTGAATGAACTGTGTTCACCACTCCTGATGGGCTGATTGAATTTATGGCCCTCGATCTCCACGGTGCACCATTGACCTTTCAGTGAATAATGGACCAGATCCTGATTCCCCATTCGGCGTCCACGTGTGCCTATCTTGACGATGTAGTCATTTTCAGTAATGACTGGGAGTCTCATCTTGTCTGTCTTGACAGTTTATGGCTGACAGGGTTGACGGCCAACCCTAAGAAGTGCAGGTAGGGTATGTCAGAAATCCACTATCTGGGATTTTCCATGAGGAAGGGTTTGCTCAGGCCTCAAATGGACAGGATAGGGGAGGTGCTTGCGTATCCCCATCCCGAAACACAGGTGCAGGTCTGTGCCTTTCTCGGGCTCACGGGGTACTATAGACCTTTCATTCCTAACCTTGCGCATCGGGCTGCCCCCCTTCACTGACTTGACAAAGGGCAGAAAGAATCGTAGTGTTGTCTGAACTGGTGCCTGTGATAGAGCCTTCTCGGACCTAAAAGCTGCTTTATCCTCATTCCTAGTTCTGCGCTATCCAGACTTTTCGATGGAATTTATTCTGCAAATGGATGCTAGTGCTTTTGGTTTGGGAGCGGTGCTCACACAATGTTTTGAGGGGGAAGAACACCCCCATCACGTTTCTCAGCAGAAAACTGCTACCCAATGAGCGTAATTACTCAACCATTGGTGATAAAGTGGGTGGTGGAGACCGTCCTTTACTATCTCTGGGGGCAATGGTTTACCCTGGTGACTGACCACGCCCCGCTGCAATGGCTGTACGGACAGGATACGAATACCCGGCTCACACGGCGGTCTATTAGCTTGCAGGCTTTTGCTTTTGATATTCGCCACCGTCCCGGAGCTTCACACACCAAAGCTGACATTCTCTCCCTCATGGCCGAGCCCTGCTTGGAAGGTCGCTTTGCCCACACCAGATATCATGAAATCAGCATTTGACCATCATATCAATATGTCAGAATCCAACATAGTGATTGGAAAACTTTACTGGAGATTTGTGCTGCTAAAGGTGTTGCCACTAAGTTTTGAAGCTGGGTGTACTGTTATTCACATGGTGTCTGAACGACGAGAACTCTGACTTAAAATTTGTATTGTGTATTCACTCGCTTCCCCTTCTCTAATGATGCACTTTGTCTGTAGGTTTTGTGGCCTTCCATTGTGTGAGATTTGCAAAAACAAAGGATATTAGGAAGGGGGCAAATACTTTTTCCCAGCCCTGTTCCTCTTCTTCTTCCCAGCTGTTTTATCTTTTCCTTTTTTTCCTTTATGTTTTGTGGTCTGGGTGTTAAAGTTGCTCCCTAAACATTCAGGTGACCCGCCCTGTGTGTTAATACCTGCTAAGCCCCTCATTCTTGTTCTCAAGTCAGATTAATGGACTGATCCTCCGTAGGCCTGCCGTCGATTGCGACAACTCCGAGAGCTCATGTGGCAATCATTCAGGGTCATAAAGGGCCAGACGAAGATGTGCCAGAGACCCGCGTACCACGGTGGCATCGTTAAAGAGAGTGTAAACTGGGTAAAGTGACACAGCAGTTGGTGGTCTGCAGGGGGCGCTGACCCCAAACCTAAAATAAAATCAAGGAGGCCAAGAGAAGATTTTTATAAAGGAAAAACACTGCAAATCACAGGAAGGCGAAGGAAATCGAGGACCACTGGGGACTAAATAGGGGACAATACAGCAAGCCAGCAGCTTAAAGGGGCTCAACCCTACAGTATGAAGCCATTTCTATTTCCCATCTTTTTGTGCCTCGTTATCCTCCTCCTGTAAGCTCCTTCTGCCTCCTCTCCTTTTCTAGTCTTCCTTCTTTCTGCCAGTTGAACCATTGTCCAAAGTAACAGGCAGGAATAGACCAACTGCCTACAGCTCCCCTAATGGCCGCAGGTACCCCTGCAATCTCTCTTAAAGGGCCACGCCAATCCCTGGGCACAATTAGGACTCTGGAGGTCTCTGTTGACTTGTGGGCTTTCGTTTGTCCTCCGTTAATACAGAAGTTCAAAGGTCAGAGAGCTCTGGGGCTCCGTCTCCTACAGTGGATTCAGACAAAGACCTTAACATTCTGTACGCTTTATTGTGGCGCAGATTGTTGTCACCGAATGAACATTGATGGGCAAAACTGGCAAATCTACCCATTTAAAATTAAATCAACAAGACAATGAAGTGTGCAGAAAGTGAAGGGTCTGAAGACTTCCTGAGAACACCGTATATATTTCATTTCACTTGTGTGTTCTGTTCTTAACACTTTTAGTAATAAAGGAAACAATCTTTAAAGTGTTATTGACTTTACTCTGGACTAAATGTGCACTAGAACATCTAAAGATAGAGAGGTAGACAGAAATGAAAGGCACTATATAATAGACAGATAGATAGATGAAAGATACTATATAATAGATGAAAGACACTATATTAACAATAGATAGATAGCATAGTTGGCAGGATCAGATAGATAGAAAGAGTGAAAGGTGCTATATAATAGATAGATAGATAGATAGATAGATAGATAGATAGATAGATAGATAGATAGATAGATAGATAGATAGATAGATAGATAGATAGATGGATGTATGGATGGCAGGCTTTGCTCCTCGTCCCTTTGTGTTCCTGGTGTTTGTCAGTCCTCTCCCTGTCTGGATCAGAATGCAAGCAGACCATTAAATCCCAGGCATGTCCACATTTTTGTTGTTTTTTTCATACTTGTGACTAAGCCGGTATGAATGCATGTGTTGGAATGGAAGAAAATGAAAAAGAAAACAGAAAATCAAACAGGCAAGTCTTTTAGTTGATCGCAGACCACATACAGTTTGACTGGGCCCTCCGTCATAGATGGAGCACACCACAGTCCCTTCAAGTGTTTTTACGTGTGAACGTGTTCAGTCCTGTAAGAAACACCTCCGCTCTGCAGCCCCGTTCATTAACCAAGGCACATGTAAACCTCCATCAGGCAAAAAGCCAAATCCTCAGAAAAGCAAATAAATAAAACAATTTATATTCACCGAGACGGCAGGGCTGGAGTTTAAGGAGCTTCTGTCAGCTCGCTCGACATTGCAGACGCGGAGCCCGAGGAGAAGAAGGTGGACTCCCTGCCTTGGGGTGAGTGGCTCTCCTGTCGTTCCATTTGATGCGAGTCCTGTGGTCGCCGTCTCCTCAAAGTCAACGTTACATCAATATGGACGTGTCTTATACTTTTGATGAAATGGGTCCTAGCAGGTTACATTGAAGTGGTCTGCTTATCTTGTAATTTTTCTCAGTTAATGTCTTATCTATGGTATTTATAAGGAATTTCATATCCATAATATTATAGTGCTTTTCACATCTATCTGTCATAGTGTCTTTCATTTTTATCTATCTGTCTTTATAGATTGCCTTTCTATATATCTATTATATAGTGCCTTTCACTTTTATCTTTCTATCCATCTCCCTATCTCTTATATAATTCATTTCCAATCTGTCTATAATCATTATCATGTATTATGCAAGCTCTGAGAATGTACTGTAATTTAATAATTTTATATGCTGTGTATCTATGTATCTATTTGTATGTGTATCTGAATATATGTATATGCTGTATATCTATATATATATATATATCTCTATCTATCTATATATATATATATAAAAGCCAAATACCACTGACTCACTCATCATGAGATCTCCTGAACCATGAGGACTTGGTATGTGAAATTTGGCATGTAGGTTACCCTTGGCCCATAGGTGCTTGCTAAGAAAAGGTTTTGAAAATTTCGTGGTCCAAGCGCATTCTGTCTGTATGTCTGTCTGCTTTTCACGAGAGAATTACTTAACAGATTTAGATCTATAATTTGCTTGAACTTTCCGGCTGATTTTGTGACTTCTCTCATTACTCTAAGTACCAGAGTTCGCTTGCGGTGCCAATGTATTTATGCAAATCCAACAGAGTGGCTGTGGGCCAAGAGTAGGGGGGCAAGGCCTTCCTCACTCACTCACCAGCCTCCGTTCGAGTCGCTCTACCTGACGCCACGTGTTGGAGTGCACCTCACCTCTGCCTAGCTAGTGGTACCTGTTTGTTCAGCAGACATTATCATCTAGACATTGTTAAGGAGTAATGTTTGATGTTTTTGAGAGGGTAGCTGAGATATTACGGCCACGTGCTTTTCTCCCCACGTGGGGGACGCTTTCCCGTCAGAGCTGAATACCATCAGCTGCAGTGCCAATGTCTAATGACTTTTAAACGTTGTCCTGTTCCATTACTATGTGGGAGCAGCCACGGGGTACAGCTAGTATATATATATATATATATATATATATATATATATATATATATATATATATATATATATATATATATATAAAATGAGGCTCAGCCTAGTAATGTGCAACAGGGCACCCCTCATATTAGGTTTGGTGTCCTGGTATTTGTTAAAATTATTCACCTTTGGAATGACAAGGACAGCAGTTACCACCAGGTGGCGCCTAAAGCTGGTGTCCTTTGCCTCCACTGTGTAATCAATGAAACTGATGTTTGCTGTTTTCACTGTACTTTATATATGTGTGTGTGTATACAGAATTCAACAGTAAATGATGTCACATAATATGATTTGGAGACCTTGGCCACCAAGCTGCCTCCCCCAATCGGCCATTCCACTGCTGAGTCAGCTCTGAGCCAGCCAAGCCAATGAAAGGACCCATCTACCCAACGATTCCTGCAAAACTCCATCAGGGATGACTTTACCTTAGGCAGGCAGAACAACTTGGCAGGTGGGCAGTGGCACAAAGGGCCACATTTGAGTACTGACAAGAGAAACAGAATAGGTAAGGATTAGTAACAAATTCTAACTCTCAGTCTGTACTGTTAACCAGCAGCTTTAGTCAGGGTGTGCTAAACTGAAGTCGTGAGTCTTCAGCCAGGATTTGAAAGCTGAGACCGAAGGGGCATCTCTTAGAGTAGCAGGCAGACCACTCCACAGTTTAGGAGGGCCCTGTAACTAAAAGCTCGACCTCCTACTGTTATTTTATTAATCCTTGGAATCCTAAGCAGACCGGCATCTTGGGATCTTAATATACACTCAGGTTTGTATGTCATGATAAATTCAGACAAGTAAGCCGGTCCTCGGCCATTTAATGCTTTATATGTTAAAAGAAGGATTTTGAAATCTGCCCTAAACTTAACCGAGCACCAGGGTAAGGATTTTAGGACTGGAGTTATGTGTTTGTATTTTCTTGTTCTTGTAATAATTCTTGCAGCAGCATTTTGGATTAACTGGAAGATGAATAAAGAACAGTTTGAACATCCAGTGAGCACCGCATTGCAGTAGTTAATCCTACTAGAAATAAAAGCATGAATTAATTTCTCAGAATCCTGTTTATGGAAGGACTGGGGAAGAGGGCATCGGTGAGGCAATACCTCCCCTGGGACGCTAGCGGGCATCCCTCCTGGGCGGCTGTGGCCCCATGGATTCCAAATGGGCATGCTGGGAGCTGAAGTTTGGTTAAGCTCTGCTGGGTTCCATTAAGGTCCACCATGGGGAAGCCGCGGAGACCTTTAGTGGACTTCATCCACACCTGGGAGTGATTCCAGGTAATCTTGATGAGCCACCTGGAACACTTCCAGGACCGGAATAAAAGGAGCCCCATTTGGGGAGCCAGAGTCAGGAGAACGTGGATGAAGCTTGCCGGGAGAAGAGTGGAGGCAGAGAGAAAGAAATGAGTAATGTTATGTGGGGAGGAGAAAAAAGCAAGGTGTGCTGTGTGACAACTCGTGTCCTGCCTGTCTGTGTCAGGGTCAGGGCAGCAGCTGTACGCGCCCTGATGGTCCACAATATACACACTGTATATATACAGTGAGTTATATATATTCAAATATATAACTCCATCAATCCATTAATTTCTAATCTTGGTTATGCAGAGTAGGGTCATGGGGAAGCTGGAAACAATCCCAGCAAGGATTGTGTGGTGCAAAGCA
This sequence comes from Polypterus bichir lapradei, assembly GCA_026402145.1. NCBI lineage: Eukaryota > Metazoa > Chordata > Cladistia > Polypteriformes > Polypteridae > Polypterus > Polypterus bichir. The sequence goes on along the minus strand of JANRMT010062823.1, from coordinate 25,005,066 downwards.
GGAACAGTCCCAGGATGGAGTGCCAGTTCTTGGTAACTGTCTGCAAGCTTTACACTCCTGGATTTGGAATTCAAGGTACTGTATTGGCTTGCCATTTTTTTAGGCTCCCCTGCAGCTGGCACTGAAGCTGCTGAAGATGGCCTGCCAGCTCATACTGCTGCTAGTTTTGCACAGATGCCATCCCTGGCTGATGTGAGTCAGCACTGTTCCTCACATAGCCCTCCCTTTGAGTGGTCTGCTTTCCCAGTGACCATTTCCAAATTCTTGTGACAAAGCATACGCTCTTCAAAAGAGTGGTGTGCATTTCTGCTGCAGTTGTGTAGCTGGTGTTGAGGGCAGGGAGCAGCAGGGATGTTGAGTGCTGTGCTGTCAGGTGGCACAGTAGGGGGTCTTTATTTGTGTCCGGACGGACCTCCTTGTGTGCCGCAGAGGTGGTGGCCTCGTAGCTGTTTCCCTTCCCAAACTGATACTTCAACTGATGTTACTGGTTCATAAGAGCCCAGCAAGTCCACTTTTGGGGTGTCTGTGGTGCTCCCAACTTTTCCTGATTTAAAGATCAAAATGCACTTTGGCCACTTTTTCCATCCATCCCGCTATATCCTAACTACAGGGTCACGGGGGTCTGCTGGAGCCAATCCCAGCCAACATAGGGTGCAAGGCAGGAAACAAACCCCGGGCAGGGCGCCAGCCCACCGCAGGGCACACACACCCACACACCAAGCACATACTAGGGACAATTTAGGATCACCAATGTACCTAACCTGCATGTCTTTGGGAGAAAATCGGAGCACCTGGAAGAAACCCACGGAGACACGGAGAGAACATGCAAACTCCACGCAGGGAGGACCCGGGAAGTGAACCCAGGACTCCTAACTGCGAGGCAGCAGTGCTACCCACTGCGCCACCGTGCCGCCCACTTTTTCCACTCAATAAAATTGATTTCTATGGAAGTACAGCAAGACTTGTTATTTAAGGAGTGATCAACCCAGATGTGACATGTTGGAAACAAACCACACGGCCGGAAATGCGACTTAGCTTTGTGTCATCTTTGAGGTGATTAGCTTCATCTCGCAATGACTTTCATCAGTCCAGACACACAGATGCTGAGCTCTTTAATAATCCTCACTCAGCTCAGGCTCAGAAGTGTGCAGTTTTGGTGTGTGCAACATGTAATTAATTAATATTAGCGCCCGCTGTATGTTGTAACTGTCATCACATGAGTGGGCTTTAAAGATTCCTTCGAGATTATTCACGCCTCTTTCTATTGGCTCTGCTAACCTTAAATTTCACTCGGCTCAACCTGCACAGGTAAACACAAAAACAGAAGCGGAGACGCGACACGTCAGTGGATCAATCTGAATGCAGTTTCTCAATTCTTCCAAAGCCCAGGTAAATGCACGCTTGAACGTTTTTAAGTTCTTGAAACCGCCTTTGGTTTTTACAGTGCAGACGACTAACAGTGCATCCCTTCTTCTTGTCTTCCAGTTACCTTTCAAGTGTGCAGGATGAGGTCTTTGATAGCTTTCTTGGTATTTGTCAATTGTCTTCCAGACACGGTAAGAACACTGGCGGCATGACGGTGTGTTGTTGGGCACACAGGGTACACGTTTTACAGTTTGACTTACAGCTGTCAGGCACCACACACTGCAACCTGACAGACAGACAGACAGACAGACAGACAGACAGAGGGATGAAAGGCACTACATGATAGATAGATAGATAGATAGATAGATAGATAGATAGATAGATAGATAGATAGATAGTGTCAGGGATGCCAGGGGTGACGACCCGGCCGGGACGCCTTGGACGACTGGAAGAGGGCGTGCGCCTGCCTTGGACCATGTGGGGGCTGCCACCCTGGTTGCTTTGGGGGCCACGGGTAGAGGGCTTGGAGGCCCAACCCTGTAGGGGCCCATGGTCACCGCCAGGGGGTGCCCCGGTGCCTTGGGTATCCTGGACCTCAGCACTTCCGCCACACCAGGAAGTGCTGGAGGGAAGAGGAGCAGGGACACTCGGAGTGCTTCCGGGGATACAGCCGGCACTTTCGCCACAAGGGGGCGTGTCGGTGGGAGATTGCCGGGAAGCACCCGGAGCACATCCGGGTGTGAATAAAAGGGGCCGCCTCCCTTCATTTGAGGCTGGAGTCGGGTGGAAGTAGGACGAAGCAGGAGAAGCGAGAGTGGAGGCGGCCTGAAGAAAGGCAGTGTGTGAGAGAGGACTGGACTTTGGGGGACTTGCGGAGTTTGTGGTGCATTTTAATTAACTTTGTATATAGTGTAAATAAACGTGTGGTGGTGGAAAAACAACATGTCTGCCTGTCTGTGCCCGGGTTCCGTTCACAATAGACAGATAGATAGATCTTTGTGTCCCAAATATTATCACAAATACCAACAGCATCTGCCAACACCACGTGCACACCAGAATTACAAAAAAGAAGAAACCCTCTGACTTGGGTGAAGGTAAGTGCGAACCCACCCCCCTAACCCCCCCATAGGTGCTACACAGGCACATCCCCATAGGCATACAGGAGCCCCAGTAGTATTTTTTTAACGTTTCTCTAAAAGTCCTCAATGCTGGTTTATTACAGACAATGGGCAGCATTATTCATAATGAAGCTCGGTTACGTCATTTATTCTACAATCCACCGCTATCTCCAGTTGGACCAGGTGGTGTCCCATAACTGAGCCTGCCCTTTTTTAGTTAGCTTGTCAAGTCAGTGGGCCTCACTTGAAGTGATGTTCCCAGCCCAACACACCTGAGTACAAATAATCGCACTGGTGATTCAAGTTTTAGGATATGTAAAGGACAATAGCGCCCTCTCCAGGACTACTTCCAGTCTAAAGGGTTAGATTCTGGCTTCCCACAATCTTATCTGGATCTGTTAAGAACACTTATTTTGATACATTAATATTATTATTATTATGACATAAGCCACCACATTTAGGATTATGGCCTTGCTGACTGACGGATATGACAGGAACAATGGAGATCAGGACAGTGAGCCATGAAAGCCAAGGACATTGTCTCTTTTTGGCATTAAGTACAGCTACTTTAGTGTCTTGGAGGGGGGCAAACGCCTGTGTATCCCTCATAGATGGCGCCTACGGTTACAGCCTTGTAATATAATGGTGCCTCCTCCAGGTCTACTCTCTACCAGCTAGGGTAAATCCTGTCTCCCCACATTAGTGCCTCTTTTTAGAAATGTCCATTACTGTCCTTATGTTTAGACTCATTGAGTAAGCTTAGTGAGTGAGGAATGAGTGAGGAAAGTCGGAGATCCCACGGACAATGAGCACATGAAAAATCTGAACCCAAGAAAATGGATTTTATTAATACAATTACTCCTCCTCCTCCTCCTCCTAGTAAGTTGCAAGAAAAAAAACAAAACAAATAGAAATAGATAAGTATAAGAATGAATAAATGATGAACCAAAAACAGTAAATAAATATAAATGGAAATGCCCTTTAATAACAGATTAATAGAACAAGTGGAGTCGTTATTCATGGATTTGTTTTCAAGTCTCTAATGATAAGTCTGATGATACAGTTAGATGGCCAGAGAGGAAGAAGAAGAAGAAGAAGAAATAAGAAACAATCAAATTGAAAGAAGCTGTAATCGTCTCAGGTGTTACAGCCTTGAACCTTAAAAGTGCCATCTCCAGGTCTACACCACACCTGTTGGGGTACATCCTGGCTGCCCGTGGCCTCACCTCTACATGCGTTTCTAAGACATTTTCATGATTCTGTACATATTTAGGACAGGGTACAATCTGGGGTGGATATATTGGCCTGGATGGAGCCTACCCTGGCAACACACACACACACTGAAGCCCACTTGGCACTGACCCACCGACACTCACTGGACTGATTGAGACTCCCTAGTCAGTCTGACAAGCACACGTCGAGGGGTGTGAGGGGAGAGCGGAGCAGCCACTCAGACATGGGGAGGACATGCAGACTCCACACAGATGACAACTGAGAGCAGAATTTGAACAGTAGACTTTGTGATTGCTATTATTACATCTGTTATGATTATTTTTATTGTTACTATGTCTGTTATTATTATAATTTGATCATTTTTTGTTGTTATTGTTCTTGTTAAACTCTCATAATGGATGACTAACAACTTGTTTAAAATGTTTTTAGATTTGCAGGCCTCACCAACGAGTCATTCGCTCTGGTAGCCATGAAGTAAGCTTTTTCTTAAGAACTTCTTTCTCTTATTAGTGTTTGTTTATTAATTGTTGTATTTCTACATGTGTTAACTTTTAACTAATTTAGGCTGTGACTTCAGCCCCCCTTGATGTCAGTGATCAGATCAGATGCACTTCTTATTTCATTGTATTACGTACGTTACTTCCGTTAGTAGATACCGGTGTGTCTTACCCTTTTGATGATAAGAGATCACAGTCAATGTAGTCCAAATGTAAAGAAAGCGTGAGTATTTAAAATGGTGCAGCGAACCCCAAGCGAAGGCCCTTTGTTAGTGTCAAGCCTACACGTACCCTCAGAATGACAACCCAGATGGTGACAGAGAAACTTTCCGGCCTGATTTAGCTCTGATGTACACAGCTCACTGACGGCTGTAGGGCTCATGCAGGACCGGCGCGTGGCACAGTGTCAACTGAGGCGAAGAGCATTTCTGCCGCCCCTGAACCTCATGAGCTGATACAATAAAACCACACAGATATTCTCATTGCTATGCAGGCTTCACAGTGCAGCGACAAACAATAAAACAATAAATATCTGAATAAAATATAAAACAATAAAACATAAAAGTAGGCATTAAAATCATTAAAATTCCAATGTCTGATGTGAAACTCGCCCCCTCCTGACTGTCTTTGTTCGTTTCAAACACCGTCCCACAAACTAAAAGGCTCGGTGCAGACTTACAGGCATCACCTTAAACAGATTCCATAAATCATCAGCACGTACACAATGAGATATACAGTACTGTACATGTGTGTCAACCTGTCATAAAAGGTGGGCAGTGGAGAGGCTACAACATGTAGATTCTCATCCAGCAATAATAATAAAAGTTAATGATCCTCAAACTGGCATAGGAGACAGAGATGTGGAAAAGTTAAATGAAACAGGATGGTGAGTGCGGGCTTTAAAGGCGCTGGTAAAGATGGCGTTAATTTAAAGTGTAAGCGTTACCCGCATTGTGAGGGAGTGTCAGTTGCGGCACTATTGCCATGTCGTGTTATTCCTCAGAGGTAATCAGGCTCACTGTTGAGGACCCGAGCGGCTGGACCAGGCCAAGGGGATGCCCACCCAAAACCTTGTGGTCATTTCCAGAGGGTGGGACTGGACCAGTACAAGACTTACTATGAACTCCTCGTTTGTGAGGGGGCAATGGTAAGACTCGCTCCCATATCAAGGCCTACTCGCACCTCTGGGCGGCTCTGTGGGCAGACACAATAATGACAGACAAGTCAAAAGCAGAACTCTTTTGTTTTGTGTGCATCAGACCTCCTAGAGAAGATGGCAGTGACCACCTGAAATTATTGAAGGATCCCCAAAAGAGGCACATGACCTGCATGGTGAGAGAGCACCAGTTACGGCACTAAGGCCATGTGGCACGATTCCCCAAGGGTGGTTCGGCTTGCAGGACCCTCATTATTGTAACACCTGGCTGCAGCAGATAGAGGGTCATTTGCAGAGGGTGAGACTGGACTGTGTGTGTCTGCCTATGCCAAGCAGGATCCCAAGCTGTTTTGTCGTGTGGTGGGTGTAGCAATGCGCTGTACCAGTGCCCGCTCCCTAACCTGACCTGACCCGATCTCTCAGATGGGCTTATTTTAAGGTTTGCATTCAAACTTCATAAATCCTGTCTGGAGATATTCAGCACCCTCAATGACTGACCTTGATGATTCTGCTCTTCACATTTGCTCCTTCCCCTGCCACACTAAAAAGGTTCTCCATAGCTGGAAAAACTGAAGCTATGCATTGGATAATAATATTGCATTATGTACATACATTAGCAAAGGTCTGGTAAAGAGGAATCATGGGTAAATGTTAGAGATAATCATTATAGTTCAATTTCATTGAATTTTTGATGTTATTTGTCTAGTAAGTTTAGTTCAATGGCTTAAATTATTACAGTTTATGGAGCTGCAAAGAATTTAATAGTGCTGTCACCATCACTGTAAGCTTCCATTTCTGCTGAATGTTTAGAGCGGAGAGAGCGCATTGCTGCACCCACCACATGACAAACCACTTCAGGATCCCAGATTAGGATCCCAGTGCAGCCACAGAACCCCACTAGTTCAGATGGAAAGGGACAGCATGAGGTTTTTTTTTTTTTTTGTGTCGCTTATGTATTAGCGGCTAAGCGAGTTTTTCTTTCCTTGGCGGTTTCATTTTGCCGACATGTTTGCCTCCGTTGCCTATCAGCGGCTAAGCGAGTTTCTCTCTCTTCGAAGGTTTCGTTTTAACGATGTGCTTGCGTCGCTTGTGAATTAGCAGCTAATTCTTTTTTCCCAGGAGTTTCACTTTGGCGACAGAGTCACTTTCTTTCAGCTTCATGCTGTAGCCTCGCACTTCCGGGTCAGACAGACAAACAGGACAAACACACACACTTCCATGCGTAGACATTTATAAATAAGATGTTAATGTGTGCTTTCCCCAGTGCCCTGTGTAACATTTTGATACCAGCCTCATATCATATCATAACAGGTAGCAACAGATGTTACACATAAAATGGCCGCAGTGAGAAACTCTCACATGAACTGGTGAAT